>MU388744.1:0-65776 GCA_022578815.1 Xylariaceae sp. FL0016
CCCCTGTTTGTCTGACAAACGAAAAATTTATCCCTTTTTGCCCGGTCAATCCTTTTTAACACCCTCGTTCTCCCCCTTTGTTTTATAAAAACCCCCCCCCCCCCCCCCCCCCCCAAATCCTCCCTTAGGCCCGACTCGGAGCCCCGCCTTACACGCCCTACCCTACGCCGTTGAGCCTCACCCACCCCATTTTTCCGCCCGTCACCCGCTCCACCCAGACCCGGTGCGAACTGCGAAAGTCTGCAAAAGGAAATAAAAAAACTTTCACCACAGTGATTCGCGCGTACCCCATCCCACGCGTGATGTCATGCTCCGTCACGGCAAACTACTTGACACAGCACCGTAGCACCGACCCGCCTGGTGGTCCGGTAGAGAGTCGTCAGGTGAATCGAGTCGATGGTCGTGCCATCGGTGCTCTGGCGCGGATCATGTCCCGTGCAGGGTTTTTTTTTTTTTCTGCCCATGATCGGGCCGAGCCTATGCATTTTCGTAGTGGTTCCTCAGACCATCACTTGTGGCTACCTACTCTTTTTGCCTGTCACTGCATGCGGGCAACGCAAATAGGGATTGATATATCAGTTGTTTGTTGGTCATCGTTGTGATCTAGTATTCGTTGGTATTATTTCCTTATGGTCTACATATTGACAGCCAGAAAACTCTTTCAGCCGCCAGATAACGCCGCGCTTAAAATCCCAACCCTTCAGAGCTCTATGTTCCTATGCTCTCTTGTGGGGTACATCTATATGCAGTCTATCAAATAGTACAAATACGTCCATCGTTTCTCATTAAGGTGTGCTTCATCTGCAGATTCCAAATTAGGCCCAGCCATTTTGAGCATGTAAAATGACGATACACAGCCAGTATGCGGTAGCCGAAGACTTTGTTCAGCACCCTATGTTGAGTATCTCGAGCAGACATACCAGTTGACCAGACATCGGACACAAAGAGCTTATCCAGTAGTGACTGATCACACGTATCTTTCCTGGGAACTCCGACTTCATGCAGCCTTCTGAAGCCCTGTTGCCTGAGTCTTCGGTGATGTTTTTGTTTTTTCAATCGCATCGTGGGCGGATACCGCCATTGAATTCATGTCTGACTGTTGACTGGACTGCAACACTCGTTGCTCGGGGCTCGGTTATGGCTCGCATATCAAGATTTCCGAACATGGTGCGCCATCATTTCAGAAAGACCTGATTGAGCGCAAAGTCCTTCCCGTCAGATGTGGAAGTAGTCTCAAGGCCAAAATCTCAGGGTGCTGGCAAGGGTTGCGAAGACGGTGAAGGCGATGAGGACGTAAGAAGGACTCGCGATAGTCGAACTTGATGGAATCATCTTCCCTTCAGAAGTCATGACCCAGCCTTCGGGCAGGTCAGAGGAGTCGGTCGAGGTAAGACCTGAAGCAGGCACGTTGGTCGAAGTGGAGGCGCTCGCGACGGCCGTGGTGGTCAGACCGCCGGCCCCGTTGAGGTTGCCGTTGATCTCTCCGCCAGTAGATACGATGGAGCCCCAGGTTCCGGAAGTGTCGCTGTATGTGTATTTCGAGCCCGTGCTATAATCCGTGACCTTGATGCTTTGTACGGTCATGCTGAACGGGCCATCGTTATAATCGGTCGGACCGCGTGCCCACTCAATCGTGCCTGACGGGTTGCTCGAATCGCCGCCAGCCCAGATGCCAAATTTGACCCGCATGGGTGTCTGGGGATACTGGCCGCTTTCGGCGTCATCGTACGCCAATGTTCGTACAGTTGTCTCTCCCACAGTCCATACAATCCTTTCACTTGTCCAATCGACGACATAGGTGATAAACTCGTCTTGGTTGCCATCTGCCGGGTTGAATTGGCCCCGATTGTAGGTGTCCGTTATGCCTTTTCCGAAGTAATTGGTCTGAACCTCGGTACTATCCGCACCCAGCCATTCGTTGTCAATCTCGTCGAGACAATCGGATTCCAAGACAAGAGACGATACAATGCCGGCTCCCGGTGCAGCTTTCATCGTGAACTCGACCCGACCAAACATAATGTAGAAGACCGAGTTGAGCTGGGGGGCATCGCCACTCTGCGCAACGGTGAAGGTGACGCCGTTGGAGTCATATGTAGGAGTTCCGCCCGTGGCGGTGAACGAGTTCACCTCGCCCTGGGTAAAATCGACATCGATGGTCATTCCTAGGGCAGTATCCGGATCGCATGACGCTGGCGAAACATTAGAACATGGGGGAAGACAAGGCGAATGGGACCAAGTTTTGTTCGTATTACTTACTGCTCTCGGTTGGATTGCAAGTTGTGTAAGTCTGTGCTGTAGCTGGGCTCGACAGCAACGCTGCAGCAGTAACGGCCGCGGCAAGAGGTCTGGGGAAGTGCATGGCGGCGTCTAATTGTAGGTACGCCAAGGGAAAATATACAGGAGGAACGAGAGGTCGAGGCTGCGGGGACGAGCAGCTCGAAAGTATTTACGAGACAGACGTGTATGAGGTTCGGCAAGGTCGAAGTCGAGTGGCTGTGGTACAGGACGGAATGATGCCAAGAGAGAGTGTGACAATGTTGTACAATGCTATTGTCGACAAAGACAATAAGTGTTGGGAGAAGGTTTCGGAAGACACGGTAGAGAGGTCATGGGTAAATGCAGAGTGTAGAGCGGAAACGCCATAGAAAAAGAGAAGTCCAACCACCTGATATTTTGTGAGCCTCCCTGATCTTGATCTCGACCAACAGGTGCATCGTCATCGCAGAGCGTCAGTGCAGCCCAAGAGTCTTGAATTGGGAGATGGGCAGTGGGACCGCAGATTGGACATGGCCGGGCCCGGGTCGAGAACACGAGGGTATGGCCTTGGTTGTGCCATAATGTGCGACCTGCAGCCCGATTGGTGATGTCTGATGTATGATGCGATGCGTTGGCCAGGCTGCCGGCTGTTGCAACGGCCAGGGATCCGCTGGAGGAGGTGCTGGCCCGGTGATGGAGACGCGCCGGAAGCTGCCAAGCCCCATCTTGGGCTGCTTGGGTGTCCTAGGCGCGTCGCCCGAGTGCTGGGAACCCCTGTTTGTGGCCTGTCGGAATCGCACCTCAGCAGGTTTAGTGGATACCGCTATGGGGGATGGGGGGACTTGATGATGTGGCTGGAGGCTGGGAGTGCGGGAGTGCCAAAGTCGGTGGCTGGGGTAGCAGATGTGCAGCAGATGTGTGTAAATGTGGGCAGGCTAGCGCCACAAGTACCAGGCACAGGCACAGACAGGTGGCTGGGCTTTGACTTGGTTACAGCTGGGTACGGCTTGGTATGCCTCTCGAACGACCCAAAACCGTGGTTTCGAGCTGTCAATGTCGGGTGCCAGGGCTAGAACGGCGTTGCTGCATGATGCCGCCGAGGACCCCTAATTACATGGTTCTTCTCTTACCCTGCATCCTGGCCAGCCAACAATAGACAGTCTTGCCCTCTTCTGAATATATATTCCGGTCAACTCGCGAGTAGAACGTACGACGTTGCTTGAAATCGTATTTGACGATGCCAGTCATCCATGATACTGACCACCGGTTCACGATACGGGGATTGAACTCAGTAACGCTCTCACAAGTCTATATGGAAAGCGAATCGTCTGATGAGAGTGTCAGCAAACTACACCTTGAGCACTGAGCGAAGCTTGAGATGGAGCAGCGATCACTTCACCTAACCTCCCTCTCCTTCTTACAGGAGGGCTGTATCTGCCCGGCTCTTGAGTCCAGCAGTGTCGCAGTCATTGGCGTAATTCAGTTTGATCTCTGTACGGTATTAGATAACTTTTATTTGTAGATAAGCAACCTGATTGCCGTACGAAATTGCCGTACGAAATTGCCGCCCGAAAGCTATATATTCTGAGGTACCTCCCAAAGAAAGCTCGTGAGATCGTTATATAAAATAATAGCAACGCCCGATGTCTCTGACACCGTGGGCAAAACGTAATGGATGTTAAATCCTATCATGGGGGAGGCGACTGCCCAGAGGTGTTACTGCCCCCTCCCATGACGCAGAGTAGGCATGTATTCTGTCGGTTGAGCAGCAGGTTCGACTCTCTTCTGATCTACTCCAACTACTCGCTCTCTCCTCCGACTTCTTCAAACGTTGATTTCTCTCCGCCTACATACACCTCTACCACAGTCCCTATAACACTCCTCTCGCGAGACGACAACCATCGCCCGCCTACGTGCACCAGCAAGCTACTGGGCATTGCCATGCTAAGCGCCCAAGGTAAGATGCCGAGTATGATCATATCAGCATCGCATCCTGCACTCCATCCTACGCAGACCGCCCATAGCGCCCAAGTCGCGACAATGGCACTCTGGAAGCAGTCCTGGTCTCGCCGTCGGTGCATATAAGAAGATAGAGAACAACCCAGAACGAGACAAGAACCGAGCACGAGTCCTGGAGCTGGAGGAGACAGGAAATTGGGTTGCAGCAAGCTTAACCACGTTTGCGAAGACTGCAACCCGTCAGTCTTTGCGCGAATCAGCCCTGCTGGTTCGAGAGGACTATCTACCGCAGAAGCGTCTTCATGGTACATGTACGATGTGGCGACCAATGAGCACGCGGTCGCTGGGACGAACTCAATCAGCTCTGCAATCACTGATAACCTCAGGGGACGCTGGGGCAGAGAAGCCCATTCCGAGGAGGGTTCGCATGAATGGAATAAGCTATGTTGATAATACATCTGGCTTGACAGAAGGGGACTGGAGTCGATTGTTTAAGCTGCTACTTGAAGAAAAGGCCAAGGGTCGTGGGTGTAGGCTCAAGTAGACAAGCGCTCTGGTTGAGATTCGAAGGTCCTTATACTTTGCGTGTTCAGGCTCGACCAGGCATTCGGATGACCGACTTCGCATGTGACTTTCCGAGCCTTACTTCACGATAGATGGTTCTGAAAGTGAAGTAATCCTTCTAATATCATCTTTGGGCACGGCAGTTGACGTGAAAGAACAATACCACGCAGATTGTCCCTGGACTCGACAGGGCGTCACATACAATCCACGCGACCACTTCTGTCCAAACCCAGCATCGTTGGTAAATACGTCGTCGTCAGATAACATCGCTAGCCGGTACGCCACCGGCCTCGTGTTGGGGTCAATGATGCCCAAAGTGCAAATTTGGGCTGCCGGTGGCGCAATTCCTGGCACAATCATCATCCATGGATCATACTGCGAGGCAGACAACACTACTTTGACCAATAGTGAATGTGGCATCCTTAGCGAAACATGCGGCTCTGCTTTGCCTATATTGAATGCCTAGATCGGGCGATTAGTGTCACGAACAGGCATCCATACCGAACGTCAACGTGGACGACTCAAATCCATCCGATGCAACAAAGCCCTGCTTACATGCACATTTGGGCCTTACTACCTGAGTTCGTTGCCAAATAGAGCGAAAGCCCTCATCGAATCTGACATCCACGGTGTGGCGGTGAGTCCGTGGAGCGTGCACATAGGGGAGAACGGTAGGTTTACTTCCGAAAGCCAATCGTCAAGATGTAGATGGAAATACCTCCTTCCGCTTTCCGAAGAAATCATCAAAAAGTATAAGGATAGCGTGCACCTGATGAGATGCCCACGCAAACCCATTTTCAGCTTCCTCATATTATTCTGAGCCACTACAAATCCAGCAAGCGATATCGGCACCCCACGTACACGGGTCTCCTGGAAATCAACATGGCTGGAACACGTTGTTTTTCCTCTGTATTCGCGCACCTGAGGAGATTAACACCTCGAGGCGAGCAATTTGTCGATATTCTTTCCAGAGGGTGTATGTACGGGGCCGCCTTCGTCATCCCAAAGCTACAGCACACTGGCGTAGGGCGCCTCGACTCATGCGCGTAAGATTCGTCCCATTTGTACACATAATGTTAGTTCTAATGGCATGTTGAGCACTCTCGCCATTTCTGGTGTTTCGACTATTGTCTACGTCATACTCAATTGGAAGGCTGTGTATAGGTAGGCGATAGTTCAGTCACCCTGCATTCATATACAGGGCTTACACAGGCCCAGCTACGTCCACTTGGCAGCAGCCATCATCGCCATACCATTAGTCCTCATAGCGTCGCCTCTCTCCAGAGTCTCGTTTCACGACATCCTCGATCGCCTTCCGCTAGTTCTCGCATTAACCAGTTTTCTCATCGACCAACTGGCAAAGTTTCATGGCAAATCGGAATTTCCAGACAGGCGGCATTCTCCAAGAGGAACCCCAGGTTCTTTGACACCCCACAGCGTGTCTCTTCGTAGCGTGAACCCAGGGGGCATGAATAGTCATCCGGCGCCTGGATCTAGCTTATCACCTGAATCGTTGGACCGACTATTCTCCTTCACACAGCCCTATGGACAATCACATCCGCCAAGTCAGAGATCTTCTGACTTATCGTTGCATTCCGATGATCGGAAGAGTTTTCCGTCTTCATGGGACTCTCAGACCAGGGGTTTTTGGCCTAACGGCTTGTCCCACCAAAGCCCGCTTGAAAACGATGATCGAGAGACGATACCAAGGAGGCACACCGTTTAGCCTTGAAGCCAATGGCTCGGGTCTCCCAGGAGAGACAAACTATTAGAACCCGACATTTGTTCACAGCGCTAGCAACGGAGCTCTAACCTTTTTTTTTTTTTTTTTTTAATATTGAGAGCCCTTTGGGCACCATAGCTGTTGATGCAATCCACGGATTGTCTATTGAAGTTTCCGGAAGCCACATTATTTCGTATGTCGAATGAGCCTTCTAGACCCAGGAAAACTATTTCCACTAATTGGCAAACGAGACATGGATTTCGAATACGAGAGGGCCAAAACTGGAAGATACTCCCCAGAGCACCCAGCCAACAATGACCTGCGCACGAGTGGAGCGTGAGTTCGATTTACGTCACGATAGGTTGAGGGACTACCCAAACAAATTCAAAATGATTCGATACAATTAAAACTTTCACCATGGGCGAAATCGGTCAAGGAGTCGACATATTGCATTTGTACAAGGCATTGCACTTTACTGCTCTCCATCTGCATGTACATGTTATACGGAGTTGGGACGGCTATATCTGCTTTTCACCCGGGCTTCGATCTCCTCCTCACGGAGTACTTCACGCCTTTAATAATCAGCAAACCCCTATCGCCTGCCTTTTTGTGTATCCCAAAGAGACGATGACCCTATTACATTATACCTTCAGCTGCCATGGCTGTTGCTCGTCGGGATGAGTCAGTATACTTTATACAGTACCTTATCTGCTCTTCTTTCGATGTGTCGTCATAGAATGATGTCCAATGTCAAGGTAGGAATGGACAATTTCATCTGCTGATGCTGAGCTTCATACTTGCCCGAAATTCCAAACCATAAATACGTCCTCCAATGATCCGGCCACCAAACCGCATAGCATAACTAATAGGTCACGCCCAGCTCCCGTCTATGGTTTAAAACTTATTCACCTGGACGATAGTCGACACATCGTAGTGCTATTTTGAGAGAATCGGTGTCAGTACAACGACCCTAGAGCTATGCTTCTGTGTCTTATCATTAGATCGTGGTCCTGAGGGAGTGAAAAAGATTATCGCTTACCCCCTGGCCGCAACGTCAGCCCACTGGGCGCGCTCGTCGCACTCTGCTATCCTGCGACTATGTTTGGAAAATGGGGACCAAGCAAGCATCTGCTCGAAGCAGTTAAGGGCACCCATCTGATATCGGGAGGACCACGAGCCAGCAGGTGGAAAGACCAGCTGGTGACGAGATACCCGCAATTGAAACGCCGACGATCTGTTGGGCCATTCATGTCCGCACCTAGATATCTAGTTACCCTTGATTGCAGCTCGGGGTCACACACGGCGACCGAGAACCCAAGCACAGCTAACTGTATGGCTTGGTGGCTTGATGGCTTGGTACATATACTGCGTGATCCGCTCTTGTGAGCACGTGAGCCTTTCCCCGACGTCTCTGCATCGCACCCAAGTTCGTGGCTTCGTACGTTTCCAGGGCGGCTCCGACCTCCATGATCCCCCGCGCCCTTGCCCCCCTACCTCCCTACGAGGTAGACCGACAGGTAGGAGGCACCTAGGCAAGGAGACTCATACAAAGCAGTCATCGACAGAAGTGCAATAGACGTAACTCAGCACCGACGTTATCGTACCCAAGATGTATAGTTACTAGCCTTCAAGTACCCCGTCATATAGTTACGTAGTCACATATGTACCAGCCAAGCCACGACACACAGCCCATGCAGACTCGATCCGATTTGGCGCGCAAAGAGGCAAACCATACATATCCCAGATCGCCCGATAGTTATGGAAGACTGGTCTCGCCTGAAACTACGTGTCTAAATTGTCCCTGACTTGGTGGAGGATAGAAGTGCAGTTTGTTTATTGAGTATGAGCGGACCCATGAGAAACGAGATACGAGCAAGCATCTCAACCTGTGAGGTCTGGACAAGGTGGGAAGGTCGAGTCTCACGTCTTTGCATACCTGCTAAACCCCCACGTCCGTTTTCTTCAACCCAACACACAAAAGCAATCCCAGCACTCAGATATTTGCGATGGATGTGTTGATTCAGGAGACGTCAGTCAACGTTCATGTCACATGGGACTCGGAGGCAGACGAGTGTTATATGCTTATTTATTTATGTCTGTTGACTAAGAATGCATTGCAGGCCTGGAAGCCAAGGACGAAAAGCCAACCACCCCCTCCAGTGATGCAACGCTTCAATCAATCAAATGCAAGGCGGGAGCCGCTGAGAGATGACTCTCTGCAAAATAGGGCATTGTCAAATAGGACGCTCAGGTCCTTCCAAGGACGTTGATAGCGGCTATCGACCGACCTATGACGGATCCAGTGTCAAAGCAGAGACGAGGGATATGCTGATCCATGTCTGATGCGTTTGTTCGCATGTCTAATCTCTGCGGGTGCTTCTCACCCTTCATGTAATATATATGTTGTACAATAAATACAGACAGGTGTAGTAATGGTAAGTCTAGAACTCCCAGTGATCGTCATCTTCAACTGACTTGATAGCCCAGTTGAACTTCTCACGGAGAGTCTTGGAGAAAAACTTTTCGAGAGGTACATCAAACTTCTTCGAGAAGACAACAGTGAGACGGGGGTCAATGTAGTTCTAGGGAATGTTAGCTCAGCACGGTATCGAAGCAGAAACAGCGACCACTCACGATCTTGGAGGTGCCAAGAGCAACCTCCTTGTTCCCCTCTCGGTCGGCAGCCTTTAACTCAGTGTTGGTTATGCGTTCCTCAATCTTCGTAATATTGGCCTTGACCTTCTCGACCGTAGGACCTCTGCCTTCGGCCTCGACCTTCTTGGTCTTGTTTTCCTTCTTGAATTTCTTGGCAAGGTCGTCGGCAACATAGAGGCGCTCCTTAAGAGCCTTGTCGCCCATTGGTTTCTGCTTCTGTTCCTCGAGCTTCTTGTTCTCGGTCTCAAATTTCTTGGTGATCTTGCTCCGCTGCTCTTCGACCAAGAATTTCTGGTGTTCCAGAACCCATTCCTGATCGAGATCCTCATCGAGCTGGAAGTAGTTGGCGCCCATCTTCTTCTTCATTTTCGGCTCTACATCCAGCAACATCATCTTATTGCGCCAAAGCTGATATCGCAGGCCCTTGATTTGGTCACCGATCTTCTCCATTTGAGCTGCATGACCAGCACCGACGGTTCGCTTGTGATTACAGAGAATGGCAACCTCGCGATTGCAGTCGTTGTAAAGCTTTACCTTCTCCTGAGGGGTTCTGGCCTCGTCGGCTGAGATCTTCTTGAGTAGCTCAGACATAGTCCAGGACGCATTGTAGGTACGGAAGACCTTCGCTGTAAGTCCTTGCATGTAGTTCTGAAGGTGTTTGTTGAGTTGACTGGTGGTGAGTCGATCGAAGATGTCATCGCCCTCCTTCTTCGGCGGCTTCTTGAATACTCGAAGGTTCTTAAAGACTTGGCGATCGACTGTCACCTCGTCATAGAATCTAATACTGTCCTTACCCAAGAAGTCGAAAATGACAATATTCGGTTCCCGGAGAGTGACATGTTCGAACTTGAGTGAGCAGCAGCCAACCGTCTCGGCCTCGTTTTCAGTGTCTTTCTCGTTACCAGCTCTGAGTGCGAACTTGTCAATCAGGTAGACAGCAGTGGCACGCTGGCGATCGGCCATGGACTCAGCCTTGAGATCTCGAGTATAATCCTTTCGAATTTTGGCAATGTGCTTCTTCAGCTGACGGGCCTTCTCAAACTTCTTGTAGTCAGCTTGTCCTTTGACGGCACTGTTGGCCCCCAGCATGACATATTTGTACTGGCCATTGATATTCTCTTGCCACATGGCAAGCCAAGTGGCCTTGTTGTCATGCTGCACGTGCTTCCACTTGTGTCCCTCGGGTGGAGGCGGCACCTGTGCTTCTTTGCCAATGTTGATGGTAATCTGTTCAGGCTGAACTCGCTGCTTGACCTTGCCCGTCTTCGGGTGCTCACCGCGACCGCGAAACAGACCCGGAGGTTCAACTCTGAAATTTCCGACCTTCTCTTTGCGGCCGTCCCATTTGCAGTACAAGAATGGCGCCTCGACCTTGTCTTTCTCGGCCTTCTCGGCTTTCTTCTCTGATTGAGGCCGAGCCTTTCTCGCCTCGCTCTTGCCATGGTAGTACTCGAAGATGGGCTTGAAGTCAAGTTTAGAAAACTCTTTGATAGGAACCTTGTTACCTTGCCGGTCTTTGGCTCCTCCAGTTCGCTTCAATATGTCTTGGAAATCGCCGAAGAAGTTTTTTTGGAAGACGGGGTTCTCGACATTGTGGGTGGAGTGTAGCATGGCGCCGAAGAAGCCAGCCACCTCCTCGGCATCACGATGAAGCTCGACTGGCTTTCCATCGTAGTAGAGCTTGATGTTTTTGGGAAGGGGCTCGTAAGGAGGGGGGAAGAGAACACCATTGTGTTCCAAAGTCTTCCACTTTATGCTGTCGTCTTCCTTTTTCGGGGCGTTCCACCAAGCATACTCCTCTTCTTCCTCTTCTCCCTCGGCAGGCTCGCTCTCTTCCTTGGCTTTCTTCGCCGCGACCTTCTTAGCAGGGGTGGACTGTTCAGATTTTACCTTGGCCTTGGCCTTGGTTGAGGCTGCAGCTGGCTTAACCTTCTTCTTAATCGGGGCGTCAGAATCCGACTCTTCCTTCTTAATGCCATTGGACTTCGCTACTCCGTTCGAGGTTCGCTTCTTGCCCTTTGCACCGGCCAGAGGCACGTCGTCGTCAGACTCGTCCTTCACAACCTTTCTGGCCGTGGGCTTCTTCGCCTTGGCCTCTTTCGCATTTATTGCCTTAGCCTCCTTTTCGGCGTCCTTCTCGATGGCCTTGCGCTTTTGGGCGAGCTTAGCATTCAAGGGCACGTCGTCGTCCGAATCTTCCGCAACAGCGGTATCTTTAGCAGCAGGTGGTAACTTCCTTGTTCGCTTCATGGGGGCATCATCGTCTGAGTCAGAGTCGACTTTCTTGCGCTTGGCCTGGTGACGAGGTTAGCTGTTACCCGAGCGTGCCAGGAACAAAGAACCGGAGCAAGGTGGTCACGCTTACCATGGGCGCGTCATCGCTGTCAGATGCTTCATGATAGCTGACGTTGTTCAGGGATGAGCGCGATTTCCTCTTTCCATTCCCGTTCACATGGGCCGATGTTCCATTCTCAATTGGTCCATTGCGAATGGATAAAGGGGCAGGTTGAAGGCTGGAATCGGAGTCGATGTCCATAGCTTGGTCTTCGCTCTTAGAGATAGTGGCTTTGGAAACTGCAAGGAAGGCAAGGTCAGCGTGATTTCGTGCAACAATTGTAGAGGTCTGCATATAAAGGTGCATAATCAAAGGAGACCTGTTGGCGGCGATGGCAAGCGCGGGTAGTGTACAGTCGAAATGGCTGCCGTGGGCGAGGATGTCGAAAGGGTGCGAACATGATATCGACTTACGATGGCCATTGGACCGAGCCAGAGGCATGTCGTCGTCAGAAGACATGTTGGGCAAAGGCAAGTCGGTACGTGCGTTGGAAGCAGTAGGGCTGTTCAGGATGAAGTGGTGAAGAGAGTGGGAAAGGGAGAATTGACGTGAGTGCAAGCCGAGTTGTCGAGGTTGAAAAGAGGAATGAAGGGCGAGTTGTCGAAGTCGAGGGTGAAAGGGTGCAAAACACCCGGGTGCAACACCCCAAAATCTATACAGTATGGAGGAAATGGTAGTTTAAAGGAGGCAAGGCAAAGTGGGGAGGAAGGAAAGAAGATAGGAAGGTGAGAAGAAAAGAAGAGAAAAAGGTGAGATTTTCGGGAGGAAGATTCAGATCGGGCGATTTGATCACGCGGAGAGTGAGAGTGAGAGTGGAAGAGAGGCAGACTCCAGAGGCAGAGACAGAGACTATGAGAGGCTTTGAAGGCTTCACAAGTTCTAGGCCACCATAACCACGGTGGAAGCGGCAGCCACTGGAGATGCTCTGCTACTGGCCGTACGGCTCTTACTAGCACTATCGGGCTCGTGCAAGGCAAATGCGAGAGTCAGAGCCAAGGCGATTGGATAGCTACTATTCTCTGTGGGGAATAGAGAACGGGGGACTGGATCTTGGGGCCTGGGTATCAGCCGGAAGAACTGCTGAACAATTGGACGCCCTGCACAGTGAAGGAGAGCTGCATCAGCACGGCAAAATGTCAGTCAGCGGCTGGCGCTGGGCACAAGGCAGTGGATGAGAATGGCAAGACTGGCAAAGAACTGGAGGGCTCGGCGCTCGGCTCAGTGCGATTTGGCAGCAGCAAGGAGAGTTACGATGCAGATGGTGGCAGGTGGGCTTCGCCTATGGGTGTCAGAGTTACCACCTGGTAGTTTGAGCCGACCGTTTGTCAAAGAAAAAAAAATTAATTGTTAGTGCCAGGGTAGCCAGTAGTGACTTTTCAATGAAGACTGGGACGAGTGACGACGGTGGGTCTGCCTCTAACATTTGACGATTCCGGCGGCTGGCGATCGGACCGTGTGGTACAAGAGCAGGGGCTGAGCAGGGGGTTCAATGAAGTGGTCCGTGTATCCGCTCAGGTGGGTAACGGAGCGGATGATTATTAGTGCAGAGGAAGGAAGCACGCCCGGACCACCTAAAGAGCAGGTTGCAAATGATGGGAAGTACTGGAGGTGCAGGTGCAAGTGCTGCTAGCAGTTTTCGGGTTCAATTGGAAGTCCTTCCAGTCTTAGCTCACCCTCTGCCGAAATTTTACCGCCCGCCCGGAAAGATTGCTTGCTTGCTGCGAGGCAGAGACAGACAGCAGAGCTTTGGTTTGGAGCAAAAGAATCACCTCATCCAAATACTCCCATCCACCACCCAATTGATTGCGCTCCTACATCGCAATCAATCACCCATTGGTGTCTGAGGCCGCCGCACACACTCACTTTATCCCTTCACAATGCTTTCGAGAGCAGCACGCCCGGCTCTGAGAGCTGGTGCTGCCGCCATTCCCGCCGCCCGGTACGTCTAAATACCGACTCTGTCTATTGAGGCAATTCGCATATCAAGACGCATCCCGCCCATGTCTACTTGTGAGGAGATTGGTGAATTGTACTGACACGCGTCACTCCTGCAGTAGCGCTCAGAATGGCGCCGGTTATGCCACCCTCCGTGAAATTGAAGGCCGTCTGAAGTCCATCCGCAACATCGAAAAGATCACCAAGACCATGAAGATTGTTGCGTCCACCAAGCTGACCCGCGCTCAACGTGCCATGAACGACTCTCGCAAGTACGGTGAGACTTCTCAGGAGGTCTTCGAGTCCGCCGAGACCAAGCCCCTCGATCCCGAGGGCAAGAAGACCCTCTACATCGTCTGCTCCTCCGACAAGGGTCTTTGCGGTGGTATTCACTCCGGTCTCTCGCGTTTCATGCGCCGCCAATTCGCTGCCACCGATGCTCAGCCCTCCGACCTCGTTCTCATCGGCGAGAAGTCCCGTGCCCAGTTGAGCCGAACGAACCCTAAGGACATCGTTTTGAGCTTCGCTGGTGTGGGCAAGGACGTACCTACTTTCGCCGACGCTCAGGCCATCGCCGATCAAGTCGTCCAGCTGCCGGGCGAATACTCCGATATCAAGATCGTTTACAACAAGTTCATTAACGCCACCTCGTACGAAGCCACTGTCATCGAGGCTTTCTCCGAGGAGGCCATCGCCAACTCCCCCAACTTCTCTGTCTTCGAGGTTGATGAGGAACTGCTGTCCAACCTCCGCGAGTACGCCCTCGCCAACTCGCTCTACTGGGCTCTGGCTGAAGGACATGCTTGCGAGATCTCTGCTCGTCGGAACGCTATGGATGTGAGTATCAGCCTGCGTAGAGATTCGCGTAACTTTTCCCATCCAGACACTGACAAGTCATCTAGAACGCCTCCAAGAACGCCGGTGAAATGATCAGCAAATACCAAATTCTCTACAACCGAACTCGTCAAGCCGTCATTACCGGAGAACTGGTCGAAATTATCACTGGTGCCACCGCGTCGGCGGACATGTAAAGTGTCGGTATATAGAAACAGTAGAAGCAGGAATGGTGGGGGAATAGCCTAGGTGTGGTGAATAGAGCCATCCACCACTGCATATTCCCTTTGTATCAAATTTACCTACCCTACGCAAGATCCCGCGGCATTAGCCCTCTGTACCAAAGTCACAATAAACTAGTTCTGCGAATTTTTTTTTAATATGCGTCGTTTGGCCCTGTCCGCGTGGTACTTTTTGCTAACGAACCCAACAACAAGCTCTACTGTATCGTGTGACCACCTCTGGTGTCTTGGTCAGTATAAATGAGCCTGAATGATTGTTTGGGGTTTCATACCGTGGGTCAGAATAGTTTGAGTATCGTCAAACAAAGCTTAACGCAACGCGAGTGACTCACCTATGACTTTCAGATTGATATCATCCCCTGGCCTAAACTTAAATATAAGAGTATAAAAAATAAAACCTCCGGGATATCTCGTGATAGCTCAACTATCCCTTTAGAGCACAGACAGCAGTATCACTCTCCCATACCCGGATTTCTTGGAACATAACACATAAAACATGTATAACATCATTCATCTTCACGAGCAATGCCCTATTATCTTAATTATGATATTTTTCTTATCTCAGCGTCGTGAGCTAAAGTCTATGCCGTATCGGAAATCACGGAACCCTGACTGACTGCCTATTACTGATGAAGATCAAGGACAAGCTTGAGTGACGCGCACAAGTACGCGCGATGAACACCCGCCCTCGACGACAGATTGGCCGTCGTCAAGAGCGCCGGCTGCCAGCTAGGTTTACGTCGACGACCCTTCAGCAGCTGCCGGGGTCGCTCTCCTGGAGTCTGACTACAATTATATGCTGTGTCCTGGGTTTGTATAAGGGTAAGAACTATGGAAATAACCAGATGATAGCCTCGAAAGTTGCCGGTAGACACGACCAAGCCAGACGGATAAAAGTATGAGTGTCGGGTACCAATCAAGACGAGCTACTTGCGTACGATGGCTACCAACTCCAAGGCGTTGCTTTAATGCCACATGGCTTCGGTGCCTCCGGATTTCCAAAGGATGATTTTCGATTCTCACTTCTGTGTCAATAAAGAGGCGAGTCCCAGGGCGCCTTGACGACACTCAGTCTTGCGAAGCTGCTGGTCATATCGAGATTCGTCTGTTAGCTGTAGCCCCTCGGAGCATGTACTATGGCCTTGATGATTGAGCGTTACGTCGTGCCCAGCGCAGCGCAGTCTATGACCAAATCCTGGAGCAAGAAAGGTCTCGTGTCATTGATTTCTAAGCCCTCTCAAGGTCTATTTCCGGTCCAATCACTATCCTATAAACTAAGATGACCGCAGTGCCTTTCGACCTGGTCTGGAGTTTGTTCTGGACTTGATCCCGTCCACCTCCGTGCTACCACGCCTTTGGTGAATGGCGATTAGAACGAGGCGGAGCAGCCGCCGGGCGAGCTGCGCTGCGCTCTTCCTGCCTTCCTTCGCGTGGAAAGACACGAACGACAACCTTTGCGAGGAGCTACACCAGATTCGAGAGAGAACGCCCGCGGCGATGTTGCTATCGTTGCTTCGCGAGAAGCCCTCAGAGTTCATGCTACCGACTCATAGGTCACTGGTCGTACCCAGCAGACCGGCTCGATCCTTGGTTCACCCTTGAGTTGATTCGTTCCTCGCGCCTTTGCTTCGATCCGACGGCCTTTATCGGTAGCGAACTTCCATACACTTGTCTCTTTGCCGTCGTTCTGATCCAGCAGCCATCGACAGACCTTCAAACCCATTGACTTTGTATTGCAGATCAGCTAGCAAGCTACATTCGTAAAACCCAACCTGTGTTGTGCTTTGTATGATGAACATGAGTTTTCCAACTTGAAGAGTAAGAAACAAACATCGAAATACTAACAGAAGCAGCGTTGCTGCTATGGCCACGCCCTATCTGATGGCCGAATACACGATTGACCAGAAGTTCCAATGTCTTCCAGCAAACCATCCTATATAATCACATCTTTCTTTTCTTTTATTGTTGCCTACGTCTTTACATCCCAGACTCTTCCCGTGGGGTTTTTGAGTAGGCCTGGGACATCGATCAGGAAGACCATGCACAATCAGCACAGGCATCAGAAGCAATTGTCAAAACTCCCAAACTGATGATGACTGCCCGAGCGTTCACCTCGATTGACTGTCAGCACGACTGCTCCCCCACGTATGCCGTCCTGATTCTCAAATAATGTCTCATCCGCTAACTACTGGCACCAGGCCCTGATATTGACCCTAGCTGGACAAGAGCATCGCCCACGATCATTATGTCGGGCCTAAATAGTCGTGAGATAATTGCTGAGTGCCCATTTATGCCAATGGGTATTGATTACGAGGTAGGCGGCTCCTATCCGTCCCTTGTTTCGAACGAACATGGAACAGGGTCCCCGAGTTACTTACACATACCAATGCGTCAGCATAGTATCATCATTTAGCCATCTCCTCCTTCGAGCCAGCCTGTAAGGGTTTCCACTACGGCCCACCCCTAAAGAAAAGATAGGAGCAAGGGCGACTACGCAGATGAAGGCAATGGTCAGCACTGGGAAGGCAAAGTCTCAGAGCGCTTTCAGCGCACCATTGTGTTGGCCTCACGAAGTCGAAAACGTTTCTCCCGAACTACCAAAAGCTGAACCGTTGAAATTCGAGCGTTGCGATGAGAAAGAATGCCTTTTGCACCATGCGCACACTTGATACCAAGCGTACAAATTTCCAATCATGACCCCGGAAAAGGCTATGGGAAATAAAGGCCTGGTTATGGACTTTCTGCGGCATGGCGGCAAGTGAAGGATGCATTTTTAGGTGGATGGCGCGAGTAAGCACGCCTAGCCGTCGTCTACAATTAGTCAGGAACATCTGCTCATTCCCACCGTCAAGTCGCGCCCGTGTGTGAGGCTTATTTCCGACACGGAAATGCTAGCTCAAAGGTGGTTCGCGGACGACGGCCACAACTCTCGAGAAATCGCAAGTCGCAGCCGAACAAGAGCGAACACATCATCATAGCGCTCAGCGCCTCATCATATGAAGCAATCGAACCGGGGCTACCGTTTTACGAATCTCAAAAAGCAGCGAAAACACGTCGCCACGAACAAAGTACATCAGCACGAGTCCTTATAGTTGGGAAGAACATACCAAGTCGTCCCAAGGGATCTTGATCTACCTCGACTGCGGTACAGTAGGTTTCACAAGAGGATGCTCCTTTTTCTAGAATAGAATAGATCATGGGCAACAAGTTACATCCCAAATAACATAACAGAAAGACCCACCCGTTAGATAAATAGATAGACGGTACGAAGGACGAAGATATGTCGTACCCAGTCTCAAAGCCAAAGGCGCAGCAATGTATAGGCAAAACTCGTAGAAACAAGAATACCCTAGTTATCCCTCATGACGAGTGCAAGAGCATCGAGAATTAGAAAGAAAGCCTGATGGTAATGCCATCGTAATCCCCTAATCCTTCCCCCACACATGCAATGAAGCAGAACTCAACTTCGAGGGCCCTACGTAAAAGCATCACGACGCACCAGCTCATCCACGTTGAGGATACCAACCCATTACACCACAGCACCAACACACCCTCACGCCCCCAATACCCCACAAGCCAGCAACTCCCTCATACGACCAATGACCTCAAAAACAAGATCTAACTATCCCATAACTACCATGCCACCAACATTCCCCGAACTCGCCCTGGATCCAACTTGAACCCAACACACTTCATGCAAACAGACAACTGGCATCCCAGAGAAAAACTGCCATACGTAACTTCAAATGTCACGGTTCGCCCGAGCTCCTCTACGGGTAGAATTCTCCCAATGAAGTGAGTGACTTAGTAACGGCCTGCCTAAGCTAACGCAAGACTCACAGAACGACTCACCCTCCAAACAGTCTCTATCTATGTACCTAAGTACCCAGGTAACATACCCCCCTTTATCCTCCTCCGTACATTCGCCGTTCAATTCTTACTGAAGACTGCACTTATAACCTACGCCTTACGTCTTTTTTTACGTAAGTACTGACTTCCGTAACCCGTCGAATCAATTCAGGCCAAGAGGTAGGAATAATAGCGAAGAACGGCTGAGTTATTCAAGTCATAGCGTAGTGCATCATGTACAGCACACACCGCCTTATGCCCGCAATCAATCAGATAACCGACTGGAAAGCATAGATGGGGAGGTAGTAAGGTAGTTCATCTATTTACCTAGCTATCTACCTAGGTTCTTCAGGTGCATGATTAAGTGGCACATCATATCACCCTATCGCAACACACTCAGTCGGTAAAGCCAACCATCTCCTCAAGGTTATCCCCTCTTAACCACTCCTGTGTATTTCCCGATACTAGAGTAGCACGCGCAAAGCAACCGACTCGCCGCGGCTTGACACCTTATGTGCCCACCAACGCCAACCGTAACCTCACGTCAAGGCGGCATGACCGGCGTATATGCTTTCAAAGTACGAATGCCGAACGCCGTGCGCCGACTTAAATCGGATGCCTCTTTCTTCATGAGTAACCGAAGACTCCTTAGCAAGCCAAAAAGCCGGGACGCCCAGATGATGCGAAAAAATTGCTAAACCCAAAACTCCTGAACCTTGAGGCGGCTCTTACGCCTTACATGAAATCGAGGCCGGATCTCGAGATAAGCTGTGCGAGGTGATGTAGGCGAGGTTATGGTATATATTTTCTCACTCCTCCATCTCAACCTCGCTCACATCGCTCTCTGCATAGGTGTTTATCTTTGCTTTGCGTCTGTCTCGGGCTGTTTCTTCGGCCCTAATCTCGGCGTCATCAAGCGTGAGTTTATGGTCCTTCTCATACTCGGTCCTGACTTCCCGATATCGCTGGTCCCATTCCATTGACAACCTCTCCCAGTCCTTTACGGCCTCACCGTAGGTGCGCTTCTGCTCGGCAGCTTGGTCTTCGAAAGGCTTCTTCTCCTCCGGTGTGGCCTCTTTCCACATCTTGCTGGTCATAACTCGGACCTCATTCGGACCCGGTTTACCTTTGCCGGATCGGCGACCTTCTTCGCATCGCTGGCGCGCGGTGTCGAATTTGGTCTTACTGTATAAAAGGTACGCATTCCCAGCCACCTTAGCTGGCCGCCAAGGTCGCTCTCCAATCTTAGACACAATGTACTGCCATGCTGCAATTTCGTAGGAATCGATTTTCGCCTGCTTGCTGGCTCTGGGAGACAGGTCGCCGCCATCAATCTTACGCTTTAAATTTTGGGACATTGTAGAAGCAGACTCTTTGGGAAGGACCAGAGGAACGGGGATCTGAATAGGGCCAAGCATAGTATCGATGACCTCAGACGCTGCCCGTAAGCCGGACAGATAAGCCCCGTGTACGGTTGCAGGGTGCGTATCTGTAGTATGTTCGCCGGCGAAGAAGAGGTTACCAACCGATTTGGCCATCTCTTTATAATCACCAATGTGCATCCCTGGGGCAGACGAGGAGTATGAGCCCCGGGCAAACCTATCAGAACCCCAGCGGGTGATGACGGAATGGACTGGTGGAGGAACCTTAGCTCCAAATACTCCCCGTAGAACTTCCGTAGCCTCAGCTACTAGATCGTCGTTCTTGGTGTGTTCCTGGTCAAAACCGGCATCGCCAGCCATTAGGGCGAGAAGGACGGGAATGCCACTCGTGTTGGATACGTTAAACCACTGGAAGCAGCGGCCGCGCTGAGAGGCATACTCGGCTTGCTTCAGGCTGTGACGCGAGGAAGGTGTACGTAGACATCCGAAGATGTCCCGACTCGTGTCCCAGAAAGCCTCGTCGTAGACCAGAATTATCTTATTCAGTATACCAAACCCAAGACGACTGATGGACTCCGTCTTGGATGATGGTAGAGGAGGATCAAACTCGACATTACCATGCTTCAAAACGCCAAGGGGTATTGTGGATACCACGCAGTCTGCGTCTACAATTGTGCCATTCTCACACTCGACCCGTGCTGAGCCAGAGCCTTCTGGGTCATATGTTACTTTCTTGACGGCGCATTCCTTTCGTATGTCCAGTCGCTGAGGAGCAACGGCTAGACCCACGGGGACAGTTTGATAACCACCGACGACCATTGTATGCTTGCCTTCCCATTCATTACCGGCATCGATGTCCCAGCCTCCGATGCTTAGTTGGTGGTAGTTGGTAGCATTGCTGTACTCCAAATTAGCTACATGCCAATTCATCAGTCTGAAATCTTGAGCGGTCAAATCGACGATGTTCTTGTATTGCATGATCGCTTCATCCATGACAGAACCCAAGGTTGCATCTGCAGCCTTCGCGGCCGCATCGACATCTAGGTCGTGATCAACACTCACGCCCTCCTTGAGAGTCCACCCCATCATTCGCGCTTTATACGCTGCTTTGAGGGTGGCTGGGGTGCCGGGCTCCATATGCGTCCTACCCGTAGCTCGATCCGTCGAAACTGGCACTAAGCTGACTTGGGGGCCAAGATTTTGCTGCGAAACTGGAGTTGACTGCGGTAGGGCGGCCGTTGCCTCTTCAACGTGTGCGATCGTTTTGTGACCTTCAGAGGCGCTGTCCCGACCTTCATCCATGAGATCCCTGTTGCCTTCTATGAGTTTGGAAGGCCGAGTCTTAAACTTGTAGTCCGAAACCCTCTCGAGGCAATCGTTGAAGACTTTTTCCACGAGCCGATCGCGGTGTTCGTCAACCGGCTTACCGTTTGAATCGTACAGAGTGGTATCAGGTCGTAACGCGTGAAATGGTAGGGCCATCTGGCCACGGACCAATACATTCAAAGGATTGCCCCTATCAAAGCCAGTGATGATCATCCCGCCGCACTCTACGCTGTGTCGACGACCCTTGAATCCGAGCAGATGCTGACTCCTGCTATCATCAACTGCTCGTGAGTAGACACGACCTCCCAACCGACTTCGACCTTCGAGAATAACAACTCGAGGTGGCTCTTCTCCTATGTTTTGAAATTCTCGGCCATACTGTTTGAATAAGCTGTCGAGTTGACGAGCACATCCGAGACCGCTCATGCCAGCACCGATAACGACGACAGTCTTCCCCTTCTTCAGAGGATTGTTCTTCTGAGGTCGTTTCCTGGTAGAAGGGACTTCAGTAGAACCAAAATTGATGTACCCTGATCTGAGGAGCCAGTCGTAGCACACACTGGCGACATCAAACCATCTCGGATCTTTAGCGCATCCTACAGCCTCCTCACGTGCCACACCGACACGAGGATTATTGATCCACAACCGGAGAATGCCATTCCGGATGTTTAGATATGTGGTCACCTGAGCATGCGTGATGTGTTCCCTCAGCATACGGTACTCTTCCTGATGCAGGGCATATGGATTCAACCTCGAAGATTCGGCCGCAGCTATGCACTGGTTGGCATATTCGTAGGCCGCGAGATCAGGTGGTATCGACACTCGGGGCCGCACATCAAATGACCTTCTTTTCGTCGTGGTGGGAAAAGCGATTGCCGGAGTGACCGGTGGTTCTTTAGGTACTCCGAAGTCAACTGGCGTGGTCGCTTTGCTAGAGCTCGGCTCCGAGGGAGGTGGAGATGACAGGTCTGACTTATCAGAAGCTGAAGACTCCAGTGGCTGGTGCGTCTTGGTAGGAATCCCCAGGAAATGTGCATCATCGACTGAGGGGGCTTCGTCATGATGCGGAGAACTAAAGGTGCATGATCGTGAGCAGACATGTTGGCAAGGGTCAGGATATGTGAACACAGGATGATATTGCATCAGATACGTCACATGAGACTTACGTAGAGCTCTCGGGCTTTACCTTGATGGTAGCAGTAGACCCAGTATCTAGATCCATGTCCGAAACATGTACGATAATCTCGGATTCTGTTCTGGGGGTATATCTAGTGGGGGGTGAACCGTTCTTATAGTCAGAGTAAGAGGATTCCTTCTCACAAGCCGTGGAGGCGGTCTTGGTAGGGCGTCCCTCGGAGGCCAATGTTCCTAATCGAATATCCAGTTGATCCAAATCCATTAAATGTGCCGATCCGGATCTGTTTCCATCCTCCAGCGACACCTCATCCGCGATTCTCATAGCTCGTAAGGCCGGACGACGTCGTGATTATGGAAGATGCATCGATATATCGGATGGGATATGAGCGACGTTGTCTTGGGTGCTCGAGATGTGGAGGATATCCGTGCACAGACACGGGTCCTACTGACTGATCTGGCGATATGAGCTCAGCCCATGTGGACTTATAACCAGATGAACATCCCAAGGGGGTTGACTGGGCTATGGGAAAAGTCATCAGCGGTCATGAAAACATATGTGATAAGCCGACGTCGTCTGATATGAGGATGGTATACCGAGGGGAGAGATAGACAGATCGATAATACACAGTAAAGAATCGGGAAAGTGGGACTGCAATGATACTGTACCTTTTTCTGACACCAATCAAAGACCCGAGTCCGTGCCGTCTTGGTTCAAGTCACCAGATGCCAATGGATGAGGTCAATGAATGAGTACTATAGACAGAGGTACAGACGACCTATTGTGAGGATATGACACTCCTGTTATATGAAACGACCCGAGGCACTCGCAATTCGCAGTCAATCTTGGAGGAGCGAGTGGGCATTGATTGTTCAGAAGATGTGTATAGACTGGGGGGGATACGGAATACAGAGCTGGGCCTAATCAGAAGAATGCAGTTTAAGAACCAGCAGAGAACCAAAAGCTTTCCACACTGACGATCTGCTGATACGGCAATAAGATCATGCCCTGGCGGGTGCGAGAAAGGAGGCCCGTGCAGCCGACGCCACGTGACACAGCTGCTTCCATTTCATGCACTGCCAGTTCTGGCTTGTCGGGGCCGCCAGGGCGCTGTTGGTCACCTAGCCCACCCTGACTCGTGACTCGGCTCGAGGAACGAAATGCCAGATACCATTCCACTCTTCCTCATTTTCACCAACACGACTAACAGAGCTCTGCCTCCAAGATTACCCACTTACCTCCTGTCAACTGATACTTATACATCTCTGTCTCAATACGCCTTTTTGAGGTACTGCACAAATTAACCTTGGTATCAACCTAATTGATGAGACCTGGAATATTCACGCATCATACAAGCGCGCTGACGTCAACCGCAAGGATTCACTGATACATTATTCTATATCTTGGATCGCCACCTTCATGGCAGCCAGCGACTGAAACCATCCTCGTGCCTCCGCTTCCACACAATCATGTAGAGGTGGCTGCTGGCCGAGAAGGCACCTCCTTCGCAAACGAGCTCTTTTCAATTGCGGCATCCATCATCTTGTTCCCGCTGATTATTGACGTCGTACAGATGACGATATTCCTTCGTGCTGGAGATTGAAATATCAGCATTTTTTATCCTCAAGAAAACACGGGGTGGGTGGTGGAATCAGCTTACCCTCTTCTTTCTTCGCAATGAACCGCAACGCGGCAATCTCAGTGAACGTCACCCCTCCGACGAAAACCACGAATACCGTCTTTTTCTCGCTGCCTCCTGACAAGAGTGCCCTGGCTCTGACTGCCTTGTCTTCTCCTTTCTGCACCTCATCTAGCGTTGGCCCGCGCGCGTGCTTTACGGCTTCATCGAAACCTCTCCATCCCTGCGCACCACCTCCCGCAGTGGCCCCTGTACCGCCTACGCCGTTGCCACGTGTAATGGAGAGCAGGTATTGCTTTTGCAGGATACATTGTACGAGTCGTATTGATAGTGGTGCGTAACCGCTGTAGACGTAGGCAATGTCGTTCGGGTTGTGTTCGTCGACGTCGTCCATAATGAGCCGTAGTTGTTTTCGTAGATATGTATAATTAGTCTGTTTACCCGTCGCGTTTCCAGCTCCCGGCATAGGAATCATACTGGCCATTGGTGAGCTTCGCGACAGGAATAACTGAAGCTTCTCTAGATTATGTAATGTCAGGAGATGCTGGTACCCATATCCTTGTAATATCAACCGCCTGAACTGATCAAAGTCTTTGGATTTGATGCCACCTGAGATGTTCGAGTAAATGCAAAGTAATCGAAGAACCTCCGATATGGGAGTGTCTCTCGATACTAACTCTTCGATCGCATCGTACTGGGAACTCGGATCGGCGCCGGCCGCAAGGTTTTGTTGTACTTCCAAGAGCCGACTGAATTGGTCTGTTCTGGTATATTTGATTATCTCCTCAGTAAGGCCTGTATGGATCTTCAGGCTATGATGTTCAGTCTGATAGGCCGGGAGCTTTTTCACAAAGTCTTTTAATTCGGCTGTTGTTTTGGAGGTATGTCGACTGTCATAATCGCTCTGGAGTCTCCTCGCAACTTTATTGAGCAGATTACCAACAATGGCGAAATTGGTATCACGGAGCCCGTCATACAGCTTGTCCGACGAGTCGAGCTGGATCTTGCGTTTCCTGGAAGCCGAATTGGCAGTATTGGGGGCATTCGATGTGCTCTGCGCTGACGACTGTGGCGGAGCCCCAACAATAGTAGTATCGACGTCGGTCTGGTTATTCTGAATTCCCCATAGTTCATCAATGAGCCCTTCGTATGTGAGCTGGGTGAGTAAGGGTGTCACAAAGTCAATCTCCCGGTCGATGATGATGACGCTCTCAATCGTATTGCTCGGTGTAAGCCCGGGCTTATCGGTCTCGCTAGGGTTTTCTCCCGCCAGGACCTCTTGTCGCATTCGAGTGAGCAGCTCTGCCACGCGTTTTGCATTATCTCCCTTACCAACAACCCGAGGAAACAGACCATGCTTTGACTGTATTCCCATCAAAGCTCGTGCCATCAAAAATGCCGGCGTCGTATCTTTGAACAAGAAAAGGTCGCGGAAGGCATCGTCGAGCTCAAGTGAAAGCACGTCGCGTTCAAGTGGGAAGAAATCCAGGGGCAAGTCGGCAATATTCACATCGCCCAGCACACCGGATTCTTCCAGCAGCTTATCGGACACGACGGTTCGGCGGGGCACCCAGAATATGTGGAATTCCTGACCAGTCTGGCTCTCGCGCTGGAGTCGCTTGACCTGCTCTATTGAAGGGGTCAGCATATGACAAGAGTTCCTCATGCATGGGTTTCGTGTAACGGGGTAAGTGAGGTCATGGTGGCTCATTCGATCTCATTTTGGCAAAGTTGACTGGCAAATTGAAGGGTGGGGCGGCGTTCAAGATGCCGACTGGGATGAAGAAGTTTTGAGACGCCGTGAGTGTATACGGGAAAGGAAGTTGTGGCTGCGGGGACTGACAGACCTGCAATGGCTTGGGCGTGACGGGCGCACTCGCCGCGAGCCATGAAGACGACATTGCGCTGGCTCGTGTCTGCATTATCATTCTCTAGAAAGAAGAACTTGTCGACGCCATACTCCTGTAAAGTCGAAACCTTGACGATAACTCCGAGGGGGCCTGCTAGGCTGCGCTCAATGACTAAGTTCTTCTTGCCGCGGACCTAGGGATTGAGCTGGTCAACTTGTGATGGCTCGGCAAGCGGTACGAGCGAGGACGTAGGCAGCCTTACTTACGCCTTCGAGGAGATAGAGAAGGTCTTTTCGAGCCTTGTCTCTAATCTGTTCGGTGTCGAACCCCGCATGAGGAGCCATTGTGAGCTCGTCATGGGGGTACTTAGGTGAAGTCGCTGCCGCAGATAGGTGTGGGCAAGGCGAGGGAGGTGAAGCTCAGCTTGACGCGGTGTCGCAGAATGAGGAAAGGCGGGCTACTGGCAGCTGGAGCTTCCACCTCCCTGTTAGGTAATGGGCGGCTCGTCTTCTTTCGGCCATTGGAGTGGAGGGGGACCCGACGTCATTTGCTCGTAGCCCCGATCACCGATACGCCGACTGATTACATAAGTGCAAGCCATCCCGTCGTAAAAGCACCAAGCATATACATAGCACTATTTCCAGGGCGGTGTCCCAGTATGGCTTGCATGACTGGCTTCTCTATGTTCACTTGTTATTTCTATACCCCAAGAAAAATGTTACGTTTTCAACAGCGATCGTTCGTTCACCAATGCGAAATAGACGCTGTCCTCCTAACATTGTTTCCAGACGTCTCAGCCTCTCTGTCCAAACCCAGCCAGTCCAGACGGTATACGAGGACAGATGGTACTGTGTGGGTGACTTGGACGAATCTCAAGTCAATGTATCTAGTCATTAGGAAGATCTTTCCAAGTCCTGTTGAGATGAACAACACAACCATGTGTCGAACATGACAACTGAACCCCAAACGCCCTTAGCCGGCCTATGGTGTCCTCCTCCCAACGACAGCGGCTGCAAAGGGGAATCTTAGACGCCTCCAATTCTTGCTTCATCAATTCATGCCTGGGGAAGATAAATGCAGATACTGGTATAGTCGTGATGATCTCTTCCGCGGTCTAATTTCTGGCTTGAAGGTATGTGAACAGCCCTGTCGTGCGACGCAAATCCCGGTGTCATCGAATCAGACGGTGTTATCGTGATAATAAAAGTCGATGTCCCTGGGTCGTAGACGATTACCGCGGACGAATTCTTCATCGCCAGGTGGTCGCTCGTTCTTGGAATTGCCGGTCAACATGCTCTGTATGCTCATGCACACGCTCTCGACGTTCTGGACCGGGCTCCATCCTTGTGACCCGAGTAGGTCAAGACAGATGATGCCGTTGGAGTAGATATGCGGGTGCATAGGTATTGGGCGGTCATCGAGCTTCACAAATGTGACTTCGGGGGCTTCTGTGCAGGTAGATGTCAGTATGTATGGTGGCGCAGATTGCTTAGAAAGCTACTCGGGCATGCGCACCAATGGGATAGGAATTGCTGAACTTGAACTTGAGGCGGAATATCTTGTTGGTATAGATGGGATTTTGATCCAATACCTGAATATCCAAGAACCATTCCTCCAGATTATCGGCTGATACCAGGGTGATGCCCGGAGGTAGACTAGCTTGGATCTGAGAGGCAGAACATGCTGGGTTAGTGCCCATGTCAGTTGGGTGGGAAATGGATCGATGTAGCATGCCTTGACTAACTCCTTGCTGAGTCGCTTGGGACCAAGACCGGCCATGATTGCGCGGGGACGAAGTGCGAAGTTATGCTAGGAAGTCTTGGGTGGAATGGTGGGATGTGAGGCCGACTTGGGAGAGAGGTCTCGATTCGTGGCAGGCAGGATGGTGGGATGGCGGCCTGACGCAGCTGAGGATAGCCACCACCTATCTGCGCCAGGTCAATAGTGCACACGGCGGTCTGGACACAGAAAATTATTTGCGTATAAGGCGAAGTAATGGACAAAGTATTGCGGAAGACTTATCACAAACGCAGAGCCTGTTGTCTGGATCGCCAAAAACACTGACGAGTTGAGAATCGCGTTGGTGGTGGGATGCAGGTCAAGGTGAAGTGGGATGCTGCTCAGGGCGGCTCAGGTAGGCGCAAGTCCCCCGCAGTCACCGTCACGGCAGGGAGTCTTGTCTGGTTGGCGTCGGATCACTGGTCACTGATCAGTACTGAGGCCCAGGGCGGAGGAGACTTCTTCGAGATTAGAAACGCTAGAAGTCGTGTCTAGGCCGAGAAAGGCAACCGATAAAACCGGCTGGGCGGGCTTGACTTTGGGCCTCCTTAGGTTGACCCCAGATTCGCGATTTGCTGCAACTTCCAGATAGGCAATCGCGCTGTGTTGTGCCAGTTGCCATTTATCAGACTACCACGGTACGGGTATCACAAACCACAACTCAGAACAGGACAACTGAGTACGGCATGTATGACTGTGATATACACAGATACAGATACACATAATGACTAAGGCTTGCATCGACAGCACAAATCATTCATTTTGCGCATGCTATCTAAGGTCGGTAGGGAGTTCCACGAACCAGGCAGCCTTGAGGTGTTGCTGTCAGTGCCTGCCTACTACTATGACACAACCATCGCCATTCACGTGCATGTAGGCACAATATGCCACGGAGGGAGCCCAGAATATCGTTCATTATATTGGGGTTACGATGAGCATATGACAGAAAGCTTTGTAGGTATGTGTGTTGTTCATGAAGATGAGCCACTGCAGATGTAGCCAATTGCACGCTTCGGCCAATTGAGGAGACTGGCGATGCGATTGTGGTGGACGCCGTAGGCTTAGCAGGCCTCCCTAGAGGTACTAGAGGTACACATGGTGATACCCACGCTGAGGCTGAGCTGAACAACCCCTGGGAATCTTGGGAGCGCCTACCCAAGTGCCCTAGCATCTCGCTGTAAGCCGTAGAGGCGGCTACGGCTTAGCAGCCAATCTGTACGCGTCGCCCCCGTGGAGGGTTGCCGTTGACTCCGACAAGGCTTTCTTCACTCCCATCTGAGCTTTCACCTGGGCTCGTCTAGTGCCTAGAGCAGTCAGGATCTGGGTTGGATGTCGAACTCAGCCTGACGGAATCGGACATATGACGGATGGTCAGAACTTATTGTTTCCCTCCTTCCGTTCCTTTGCATACCTAATGTAGGTGGTAACTTAAGTAAGTACTGTAGATAAGAACAAGCCTCGCTCGACTCTCCCCCTTCATCTTATTGTCCGTTTCTTTCTGTTCATACCCGAAGTACCTTGCTCGTTGAAGATATTCTGACTCGAAGCTGGCAAGGGTGACTCATTGTGAACACACACGTCGTATAATACGGCAGTCTTGAGAGCTCCATTAGGTGTTCCACGCCTTTTGTCAACCACTGAAACCCCAGGCGCACTGAGCGGGCCGCGATACAACCAACAAAGCAAGCACCACCCCTCCTCCTTCTCTTGACCAGCACCACCGCGAGCCAGAAAAGGGCAGCAAGCAATCCGTCAATCAATCCACATCCCACCCAGCAGACGCAGACGAGGGGCCAAGGTCCCAAGGTCCCAAACCCGATTATCTGCACCCATCCTTCCCAACTACCTAAGTTCTTATTACAGCTTATTCCTTTCGCATCCTTTGAGTAGCCCCAGGAAGCTCGCTTTCTCAAGCAAGCCTTGCGTCTCTCGTTCTCATCGCTCCTGTCTTGCCCAATTCTTCTTCTACATTCAACCCATTCTCGACCCCGCTACCAGCAACTTGAATCTCCATCGCAGTACCCCACGTCGTCGCAATGAGTCGTAAGTCTTTGCACTTTCTGCCCCCAAACCCTCCCAACATGAGGGGTATCACGGCAATTTTTGGAGGGAGCAAGCAGTCCGCCTGCTGCTCGTTTCTGATCTCTGCTTTGCTGCCTGGTCATGTCGCCATATCCCCCTGCCCGACGCTGCTGATAGCCCGACCGTCCGCTAACGCACCGCCCCTCAGTCACAGGCATGTTCAGCCGCCTGCAAGGCCAGCCCGAGAGCTACGAGAGGAAATCCAAATATAGATTCGGCCGAACATTGGGTGCTGGTACTTATGGCATCGTGCGAGAGGCAGACAGTCCAGAGGGGAAGGTAGCCATCAAGATCATTCTGAAGAAGAATGTCAGGGGCAACGAGAAGATGGTCTGGGACGAGCTGGACATGCTGCAGCGTCTGAAGCACCCTCATATCGTTCGATTTGTTGATTGGTTTGAGTCAAGAGTACGTTGGCAACTTGAAACACATGCACATGCCCTCCATATCCTTTGCTGACCTATTTGTTGGCTGCTATAGGACAAGTACTACATTGTCACTGAACTCGCGACGGGCGGCGAGCTTTTTGATCGCATCTGCGAGCAGGGCAAGTTCACGGAGAAGGATGCATCGCAGACAATCAAGCAGGTCCTGGGAGCTGTCGACTACCTTCATAGCAAGAATGTGGTCCACAGAGGTAAGAGACATAATTCGTTCCCGATGAACCCAGCGTGTCTAACTCGTCCTAGATCTCAAACCCGAAAACCTCCTCTACCTCACCAAAGACCCCACCTCTGACCTGGTCTTGGCCGACTTCGGCATCGCCAAGATGTTGGACACAAAGGACGAGGTGTTGACGACTATGGCTGGTTCTTTTGGGTATGCCGCTCCAGAAGTAATGTTGAAGAAGGGCCACGGCAAGCCAGTGGATATGTGGTCTATGGGTGTCATCACATACACCCTTCTCTGTGGTTACTCACCTTTCCGCTCGGAGAACTTGCAGGACTTGATCGACGAATGTAGTAACGCCAATGTGGTGTTCCATGAGCGTTACTGGAGGGATGTCAGTGACGATGCCAAGGACTTTATCATGCACTTGTTGCGACCAGACCCCGAAGACAGGTGGTCGAGCGAGGTATGCTCTTTTCTCCCTTTGAGAAGCAAATCAGAGCTTTTATAGACTTATGCACTGACCTGCCTTATTAGAAAGCACTCAAGCACCCGTGGCTGAGTGGCCAGAACGCGAGCGACCACAACTTGCTGCCAGAGATTAAGGCTTATATGGCCAAGGCTCGCCTTCGTCGTGGTATCGAGCTTGTCAAGCTCACGAACCGTATCGAGGCTCTCAAAATCCAGGAAGACGATCCCGAAAACCCCGACTTTCCCGAGAACTCTGCAAAGGCTGCCAGCGAAATCCAGACGTCCAACAAACCAGTCGAACAAGCCGAGGCTGGTAAGGGCAGGTTGAGTCGTATGATGAAGGGTGCTATCTTCCGTGAGGTCGTTCTCGCCAAGGTCAGAGAGATGAAAGAGCAAGAGCAGACCCTCAAGGTGAAAGAGGAGGTCGAGAAAGAGGCGAAGCGTAAGAGCTTCAGCGGTTAAGAGATACCCATGGTTTATACGGAGCCTACCGCATTCGCATTATGCGAGGCTGGCGGTGTGTTTTCGGCCTGTCAGAGTTAGAAGGAACATTATGGATTGTCTGCGGGTGATACGAGACTGTGACATTAGCTGCCAGTGCGCGAGAGGAAGAAAAAACGTGAAATGTCGGGAAAGGCTAATATGGCTCTGGTTTCTGTCATTCTTCCCTTCTTTAGGTCCCATTGTGCTTGATACATCACAGAATACTGCCATTATTGTTGTTGTTATTGTCATCAACGCTGATGCCATTGCTCAGCCTAGTACCTGTTTTTGCAAGGTATCTCGATTGTCGGATCATCTACAGATTAGTTAGAGGGGTAGCTGCTCTTCGACAGTGTTCATAACGCCGTATGTGAATTACTTTGATTTTTGATAATTTCCTAAATTTGCGTGCCCATTGGTCCACAGCAAATGTGTGATTTGATCGTAAAGAGCAGTGTCGCGCTCGAGTCTATCTACAAGATACTTGACACCATGCAAATAAATAAAATGAACAATTACGCCGCTTTCCACACAAATAAGCACCTAGTGCATCCCGAGTCAGCATGAGTTAGAGATATCATGTAATTAATGATACAGTTCCCAGCTATTACAGTCTTCCTCGCCTGGCTCGCGGAAAAAGTTACAATGCAAGCAATCTATCAAAAACAAGCTTCATTGATGGTGTCAGATATGAATACACGGCAATATCGTAGGGGGGCTGAACTCGTGCATACAGACTATAAGATACATGCCCAAGGTAGGCCACGTGGATAGGTGCAAAGGTAGGTAGGTAAGATACCGGCGTTACAGCAACAGCGAGACTGGGTAAAATGATGTAGATGAGGTATGGTACCTAAGGTATGGATAAAATACAGAGTGTGAAGATTAAAGGTGATATCGAGATGCAATGCTATCATTTCCATCAACGCCGATCCTCCCAATTGCAAGCTCCAGACTCCGGATGCCTTTGTGGCGGGTATGGTGCTTGCTTGTTTCCCAGTTTCTCCTTCCGCTCGTCCTTTCTCGTCTGCTCGCGTCTTGTGTGTGATGTATGATGGTATGTGTACTCTCTAGTAAGAGTCGCGAGAGAAGGCAGGAAGCTCTCTAGTAAGAGCAATGAAATATGTGACTCTCGCTCTTCTCCCTGGGTAGCAAGAGTTTTCGTGAATATGTACGTACTCTCCGGTAAGAGTCGAGTAATAGAAATATGTAAAAAGAAAAACGTCTCCGGCAAGAGACAGGAAGACGGTGTATGATGCGAAACCCCTGCCCAATGCCTAGGTGACGCAAATATGCAATATCATAGTTCGTTCGTTTCCATAGACCGTAAGATCCATAAAGTCGTAAAAAAGAAACTTTTTTCGTTTCGTCCCTCTCTTTCTATCTCGCTCTCTCTCTATCTCGCTCTCTCTCTCTCTCTCTCTCACGCCCCCAGCTCCCCCATCACCTGCTCCCGCAGCGCCTCGTACCGCCTGCTGTCGAAGCGTTTCCGCTGCCAGCCCCCGGCCCGTAGCCTCTCGATCCGCTCCTGGAGATACGAGTCCCGGACCGTGGCACTAGACGGCGCGGAAGACGACGCCGCGGACGCGGGGCGAGGGTGCTGCGTCGTCGTCGTCGTCGTCTTATGCTGCTCCTCCTCCTGTTCCTCCACCACCACATCATCTCCCGCCCCCGGGCTCGCCACCCCTTCATCTCCCCGACCCCGACCCCGACCTCGACCTCGTACCAGGCCCCCCGCCCTAGGCGACGACAGCGACAAAGGCAGCGTGTTCGCCCGCATGAGCCTCGGCACCGGCGGGACCTCCTCCTCATCACCACCACCGCTCTTGGCGCCGACGGGCGGGGGCCCGGGCCCCAGCAGCGACGCCGACGACGGCGGCAGGCACGGCGTCGCCGGCACCTCGTCCGGCGGCACCGCGAGCAGCGCCTCCACCGCGTCGCGGTGCCACGAGACCTGGGCCCGGAGCGCCGCGAGCGACGCGCACACGCGGTTGATGCTGCGGGTCTGGAGGAAGGCGTCGAGGTCGAAGACGGTGCTGCTGGGCGAGGCGGTGGTGCTCGTGCTGGGGCTGGGATGACGCTCGCCATCGGTTTCGGTGGCGGTGTCGCGGCGCGGTCCGGCTTCTCCTCTGAAAATGACCTCGGGCTCTGGGTCGTTGTCTTCTCGTACGTGGTTGTCCTCGTCGCTGCCGTCCTGGCTCCGACTCCCAGTCCGGGTCGCGGACGCGGACGCGGAATCGCCGAGCGAGAACGAGGCCGAGCGCTTCAGCGCCGACGGCCGCGGCGCCATGTCCTCGGACTGCTGCTGCTGCTGCTGCTCCCGCCGCTGCGACTGCATGACCAGGAAGTCGTCCTCCCACCCCAGCGTCGGGCTGTCGGGCCGGATGTACGGCTCGGGCTGGAACTCGATGAGCTCCGGCAGGCCCGAGAACGAGACCTTCTTCTTGGGCTTGACCGTCGTCGCGCGGCGCGTCAGCAGGGCCGCGGCGCCCGCGGCGGCCGTGACCGCCTCGTCCTCGTCGTCGGGGGAGAAGAGGCTGGTGCGGGGCGACGACAGGGCGCTGCCGCTGGTGGACGAGGCGCGGGAGCTGCCGGTGGAGAGGCCGGGGGAGCAGGAGGAGGAAGAGCACGAGGCGGAGGAGGGCGAGCGCGTGCCGGAGGCGAGGTCCGACTCGGTGGCGTTGATGAGGGCCTCGGCGGCGCGGTAGTGCGACCGGGCGTCGCGGAGGAGCTTGGTGCGGTAGTTGGAGGAGGAGGAGAGGGGGCGGGCGCACCACTCGAGGGAGGAGGCGGCGTAGAAGTGCAGGTAGATGAGGTACATGGACATGGGCTGGTGCTGGTCCGACGACGACGACGACGCGGATGTGGATGAGGATGCGGCGTCGGGCCGCAGATTGTCGAGGATCTCGCAGCAGCGCGTCGAGCACGAGCGGTAGCGCCGGGCGGCGTACTTGCGCTTGACGTCGTCGACGGCCCTGCGCCACTCCGCGGGCGTGTAGGGTATCACGGCGATGGCGGCAGGCGCGACGATGGGGGCGCGTCTTGAGGGCCGTAGTGTTGGTAAAGACTGTTGGCGGCGGTGACCGAGTGATTTTACCGACAGCGACGATGATGATGATGAAGGTGCCTGGCAGGATTGTCGTCTCCGATCGCTTGGAGCGATGCCCGCGTTCGATCTGCTACCCGCTGACGAGGGCAGAAGCAGTGGGATGAGTCCTCCCATGCTGGCGGTGTGTGAAGTGTGGTGGTTGATTTGGTGTTGCGGTGTGAATCGGAATGCCAAAATTCTTCAGTTTGTGGCAGAGGCTCTTATCAAGAGCGTGGGAGTGCGTGCGGCCTTGAGAACGCAACGTACCGTAGGCCGTGATGAATAAATCCCTTCTTTGCCGTCGTCCAACGTTATACCATTAATGAGACAAGGCAAAGATCCAGCTCTCCCAGGTTAAGCCTAAGCGATAGGTAATGCCGGTCGTGCAAGAAGACAGGCCAGATGCAGGCGTGAAGAATCTCAGCAGATTCTACTGCCACAGGCTTACACAAGAGTATTGAGCCAGTGTTTTTTTTCTTGATGGTAGCACAGACTGATGTTACCCCGGGTATGCACTGGCTGAGGCACAATCCTCGAGTATAACAAGCTGAATGAATTTGAATGTGGCGCCAGGTTGCCTTGGAATGGCAATGATGTCTTTGAATGAGGCCGGGCCAACGCGAGCAAGTTTTCCCACCACCAAGTCTTGGTTTCCTCCAGCGTCGCACACAGGAATTCCAGGCTCAGCTAAGCCAGATCAATTAGACGAGGAACGAGATGGATAAAACTCGACCGATGGCTGTCGATTGCTGGACGACTTTGGTGTGATCCAATATGGTGGCTGGGGCTTTGTCCGATGTTGCGAGTCTTGCCCAGGATACGGCTATAGTAGCGAGCGACTGTATCAAAGCCTCAAATCTGAACCAGATAAGGTCTTGGAATGAGATTATTAGGCCGTGCTCCGTTTCCCTTCTATCTTTCTTTTTCCTTTTCCCTTCCTTTCGGCGCCGCTGAACAAATGCTTGCTTAACAGACACAAGCAATTATCCTCCGAGACCAATTCAAACCGGGCTTTTCATCCAAGAAGCCAAGGTCGGTGAAGTATGTAAACTAAGGCACGTAAGCCGGGTGTGCTTGTTTTGTCCGTCAAAAGCAAATATTGGGGCTCGCTTCGTGGTTCGCACGAGTAGGCTTTTGACCTCGATCGTAATAACGATACCTACTTACCTAGAATTTCTCAAGTCGCTGGAATGGTGACAGCGGCTTCTCGTTCCGGCTCGACCAGTGGCGAAGACGAGCAAGGGGTATCGCTGGAGGTAATGATGGGATGTGAAAGGCTAGGTTGGCCGCCACAACACGAATAAACAGGTATATGTATGGGGTATAGTTGTGGGTAGACTCATATATGTACAGTATCGGTACAGAACAATCAACACAACCATACAATGCAAGACACAACAATCTCGAGGCCCGCAAGTCCAGTCGTGACGACGACGATGATGATGCTGATGATGATGAGATGAACAAGAAACAGATACGCAATAAGCTTCCGTAGAAGAAGGCGAGGGGTGCGGTGAGAGAGTGTTTAGAAGTGCCCGAATGAATCGAGATGCCAGAAAAAGAAGAAAAGAAAAAGCTGTAGTAGGCTGGTTGCTTGTCTTGTATTGTAGCGTGCAAGCTCCGTACTCTGTGCTGCTCCGTGGCGAGTCGGACTCGACCATTGACTTTTCCCAGGGCCGAAGAAGTCGATGCGTCAGTGGATCACCCGCACTAATGTGGCATACCGTGGTGGCCTGTCTGGGGTATCCTGTTCTGTCCTGTCGCTGTCTGCGCATAGGGTCGTCATAATCAAGGGCAGATGAGGGTCAATCTAACGAAACATGCTTGGCCACAACGTTTTGATGAGGTCAAAGCAAGCCATACCCATGACCGTTCCCGCATCCCGGCGACAGGCATACAAACGATAATACCTTAGGTAGTATGTATACTATGGACATACCCTGGTGAGGATGAACGTATGTACACACGTACATACTCCTTTCAATAACTGGGGATACGACCTACACACACAAAATATAAGAGATAAGTATGTATATAGGTATGAACCTGGGCAGGTAGACAATACGATATGGCAGTTAGGTAGTAGACACAGGGGAGAAGCCACATGGATGGGGAGCAGCCCCGCCATCCCACCATCATGACCTGCCCACCAACGATTTTTTTTTTTTTTTTTTTTTTTTTTTTTTTGGCAGCAATGGGGGCAGCAGCAGTGGCAGCAGCCAGATAGATTAGCGCACGGCGACGAACCCGAGGCGCGAGGTCTACATAATGGGAGCGGAATCCTGGACTGTCGTTCGTCCGTCGGGAGAGCCAAATGAAAAAAAGAGTGTGTTTTCGCTGCAGCCAACCTTGAAAGTGAACCTGCAGCCAATACTACGGTGCTATGCAAGAGAGCAACATGCAGATGCAGGAGGTTGGAAAGCAACCCTCGCCCACGCCCCAGGTGCGGTGCAAGTCCAGTGCAATACTGTTAGCATGTCACAGATGCGTGGGCAGGGATCTCCAACGACGACGAGTTCTTTGACAAGAAAGAAGAAAAAAAGATCCGAGCGCCAGGGAAGAGAACGACCAGGCCCTTTCTTGCTCGGGGTAGGGGGGTAATGTAGGCAAGGCACGCCGGGCCAGGCCAGCCATAGAAAATAAAAAAGTGACAAAATCCCGGTTCCGTTGTCGTCCGGTCAGCGGCAGGAGGGTGATCAATGGCGAGAGAATGCGCGGGCCGGCAGCTCCCGTACCACCTTTCCTATCCACAGGTACGGACTGTAGTGTAGGTTGGACATGGCATGAACAAGATGTCGCGGTCTGGTCTGGCGAAAGAAAGAGGGGATACCCGTGAGACGACGACGACTAGGTCTATGGCAACTTCACCAATGAGTAGTAGCACTGGAAGAATGATCAAGCTCGAGAGACAGGTTATTCATGGAGAGACAGGAGATACATACTATACTGGAGAGCCCCTGCGTCAAGTTGTGCATGCATGCGCACGCAAATCCGAGCTCGATGCAGCGACATCTTTTGCCTAGACCTCCTCTCCTATGTATACACAGTCACGGGTTTTCCACCACCATCCATAGCGAGATAAGCGACACCAATTACCTTCCCAGCGGTAGGTTGCTATGGTATGTATGAATGAAGAAAAACATCCTTATCTGCACCGGGACGCATCGAGCAGGGTACGTAGAAAACGCCAATACCTACTATCTCCAACACTTCCATTTCCGTCGAGCTGAATTACTGTCCCTCTCCTATCCGCCATCTGCATAACCCAAGGGAGATGAGAGCCATCAAGAATAGGAACAGGAGGACAGCGTTCACATCGGACCCGGATAGGGGATATGAACGAGAAACCCATGAGCCGCATCCGCATCCCATCAACAAACCCATCGCTTAAGTGCGAACATGAACGTGCGAAATGAACCCCTACTCTCGCCAGAGGCTGAGCAACTGCAATTTTCGTCAGTCATTCGTTCAAGGGATACATACGTGCGCATGCCTCCTTCTCACTTCCCATGACAAACAAGCCTTGCCGGGGTTCATCGCTTGGTCAGGAGAGGGAGGATTCAGCGGCGAGACCGACAGACAGACAGACATTGTTTACACACGTTGCCGACAACAACTGAAGAATAGCTGGGGATCACAGATCACGTAGAGAAGAGGAACGCAGCACTGAGCACACCTGCATAGAGCAAACCGTAGTACATGGTACATAATAGGGCCTGTAGTAGGTACGTACCCAGCGCACAGATCTGTCGAACAGGGTTGGGGCCTCCAGAAGGAACAGCAACAGGCCCAGAAGGTGACATCGTGGCTCCTTGGGGCGGGCGTTCATCGCCCGCACACAAGCCTCTCTGTGGCTCGCGACCCTGTCCCTGCCCTGTCAGTGTCAGTGTCACTCTTTTTCACGTCCCCCCACCCCATTGCGAAACGGGCATCCCTATCGCATCGCATCGCATCGCATCGCCCGCCCGCTCTGCTACATAACGGACACACATAATATACATACCAGTGCCACCTTCGAAAAGCACTGTCCAGCGCAGCGCAGCGCAGTCTTGTCTATGCACCGAGCGGTGCTCAGTGCCATTTTGTTTCTCTGCATTTGTTTCATGTCGCTCGCTTATCACGTTTCGTGATCCGTGTAGGTTAGGTAGCAGTGCGGGATTGCGACTTCGCGACCATGTTTCGTTTCCCTCAGGACCAGACTCCCCATCCAACCTCGAATCCACAGACGTCCCGTCGTGAATCGATACTACATACTCACCTACTGGCTCGACGCCCGGATGTCCTGTCCTGTCCTGGCTTAGTAGACTTCTGTAGGTCATCTGGGTACGGCTTCGTGAAACTCGGTTACAGAGTCAGAGATATCCAATCCAGTGAAAGCCTATGTGTGTATTGAGGTCTAGAGCACGAAAGTGCTTGAGGAGAGAGAGAGAAGAGTGAAAAGCGAATATGACAGTTAACCGTTGCTGTGTAGCATCGCGTTAGACCGAACCAGACAACCTCGAAGCCTGAACGTCCGTGAACAGTGGAGTTTGGGTCGCTGGCTGATTGCTGCTCTGTCTCTTTGGGCCTACATATGTATCCATCTGGCTGTCTTCACCGAGGGAACGCTCCCTACTGGTCGGACTGACTCTCTCCCCTCCCATTGCTTATTGTCTGGCTTTCAGAAGGCGCCGACACGTGCTTCCTTGACCGTGGGAGACAGTATCCTCTCGCCAGTCTCGCTCGCGAGGTCAGAGGGATCCAGCACCTTGCGAGAAAGAGAACGAGCAAGGGTTACACCGAGGTGAATCTCGGTCTTGGCATGCCGGGAATGGCCTCATTCTCCCCCAGTTGAACCACTCATGTCCAAATCCGGTCGCGAGGTGCAAGTATGTATGCCTCTCTCATATCCTTTCCCTTCTCAGCCATGCTCTCACTTGTCCCCATCGTCATATGTCAGCAGCGATGTAGCAACAGCAGCACCGAGGACCTGTCTCTTGTCACGTAGATCACCTCTCGACCGGCCACCGCCCTCAATAGTACCAAACTTCTCCCTCCTCAACCTTAAAAGCAGACCGATATACCTGCAGTACCACGCCGTACCTGTCCCCGCGTCGCTTATCCGCGCCGTCGTCTTGCAAGCAAGCACGGTGAGAGTGAGCGAGACCAAGGCAGCCTCGTGAACTGTTGCCCCTCATGCTGGCAGGCTGGTACCCGTGATATATCACATCACTAGAAGTACGTATGCTTGTAGGCGGGGCTGCGCCAGAATATCTTATTTACGGGAGGGCATAACTGACGAATGGTACTCGTGATAATTGTCCGATGCGAACGGTTGTGGCCCTTGCAACTCGAGCGTCCTCGTGATCTGTCCTGTTAATTAATGCCCGAGTCCTGCGCGATCGAGAGTTCGCAGCTTCTGCACAGCTTAATGTACGGTACGCTCCACAAACCTACCTAGTATATAGTATTACATCGCCTATGTATCGGTACGCGATCATCACGGGGACGGATGGGCATGTTGGCATGTGTTAAGCCTTCACGTGCCTTAATTGCAAGCCCAATACTACTCCGGCCAAGTTCTGCTGGACCTCTAGAGACTGTTTTCTGGTTGGCGGTGATACTCATTTCTTTCACTCTGGGGTTCTTTTTGACACATCACTTCGACTGTACCGAGGGAGCCAACAGGTTCGTACTTGCGGTTGCGAAAACCGTCTAAACTTTCCTATTTTTTTTCCGTCCTTTTTTGTCTGTCTTCTATTGACTGTATGGGCCTTGGGATATCAGTGGCAACCTAAAATCAAGGATGGCAGTATGTCACCGCTTGTCTCGATCCATCTTGTTTCTCACGTGGCATCTAATTACGTCGCTCGCTTCGTCATGATTGCGTTGTTCCGACCGGAGTTTCTGTTGATGTTTCTTGCGTCGCAGGTGCTTCTGCAGGAGTCTCGCTGGCGATCTCTTTCGAATTGACCTCTTCACCACGTAACCCGTGAACAACGCGAAGGCCGTCGGCACTACGAGTCATGTCGTCCAACGTCTGCTTCCGCAGTAATCTTTGTTTCACCTCCTGGACAATGTCACTGAGGTTGACAAGCACACCATCCTTCTCGGGGTGGCCTTCACGGAGACCCATCTCCTTGATCTTGACCTGTCCCTGTGCTAGTTCGTCATCACCAAGTACGACGGCAAACGGCACACCGTTGACTTCAGCAGCCTTGAATTGGTTCTGCAATCTCGGCTTGACCTTGTATGCAAATTCGGCCTACCGATCATTTCAAGTTAGCGGGCTGCGAGATTGACACCTGTGACATGTCCAAAACTGACCTTAATCCCCGCCTCCCATAGCGACGCACAGACAGACATCCGTTCTTTCAATAAACCGTTGAAACCTTTGCCGCCGAAAGCCATGACATAGACATCAACTTCGTTGCCCCTTACTTGCTGCGCGTTCTTATCTGCTGCCATTCTTGCCTTGGTGATAGAAAAGATTCGGTCGACGCCAAATGAGATACCCACACAAGGTATTTGCGTCTTACCAGAAAACATGCCGACCAAATTGTCGTATCTGCCACCAGCAGCGACACTGCCTACACCAACTGAGGGATCCGCAGACCTGTCCTCGTCTGGATCTGTGGTGGACTTCTTCTTCTTCTTTTCCGGCGCTGGCGTCACTTCAGCAGCTGCTGGCGTGGTCGATGGCGCAGATCCCTCGGTGACAACCTCGTAAATGATACCCGTATAATAGTCCAAGCCACGAGCCAGGCTCAGATCAAATGAAACAGCGTCTAGCGCATTGTAGCATTCTAGGTACTCGAACATCGTCTCGAGATCTGCCATGCCCTGCTTCATGCTCTCGTTGGCCGACAACTTAGGGTCAGCTTTGAGCTTCTCAAGGAGCTCTTTACTGCCTTTCAAGACGACCCACTCTCCAATGCGATCAGCTACCTCTGCCTCTAAGCCCTTCTCGTCAACCATCTCCTTGCGCACATCGGCCCAGGGCAGCTTATCTAATTTGTCGACTGCCGATGAGATCGTTCGAATCTTATCTTCGGGTACTCCGCAAACGGCGAAAATGCCGTCGAGGATCTTACGGTGGTTGAGTTTAACTGCGCACCGTATTAATGATTCTCCTGTAAAATATTCATACGCGAATAAGATCACTTCAACGTACCTGTGTATTGTCCTTGCCACCCTAGCGCATCGAAGACCTCTGTTACAATACGAATAATCTCGGCGTCGGGCAGCATGGCATCGTATGTTCCGGCTATATCGAAGTCGCATTGGTAGAACTCTCGCATGCGGCCTTTGGTCATAGCAGGTTGATCTCTTCGGTAGACCTTAGCAATGTGGTATCGCTTGATGTTCTGAACATCCTTATTCATGGCAAGCCATCGGGCGAATGGGACGGTCAGGTCGTATCGTAAAGAGCAGATCTCGCCTCCTTGATTGGCCAGATCGTAGATGAGCTTCGAGTCTTCGCCATACTACAGAAGATAGGTCAGTACCTAGTCCGATCGAGCAAGCACGATCGCGCCGTACCTTCCCTGCGAGAATCTCTCGCAGCTCAAACACAGGCGTGTCAATGGTCACTCCTCCGTGGCGCTTGAAAACTTCGGTGATGGTGTTGAAGATCTTGTCGCGAATCACCATGTCCTTCCCCTCCCCTGCGGTAGTCAGAATCCGGGCAAGCTCGCTATCGTACCAAGACCCAGGTCATCCTGCACAAGATTGCGACTCACAGTCTTTGGTGCCCTTGGGCGTCTTGAGCTCGAACTTGGGGGCCTTGGGCGCCATGTTGGGGTGATCGGGTTCGGGTCGCGGGGTGAGTGTTGCTGTGGTATTGATCTGCGCGCGTAGCATTCGTTGTGTGCGGGCGGGATAATTCGAAACTGGAAATCGTTGCTTGCGTCGCAAAGGCCTAGCGGAAGTGCAGATGCGACGGAGGAGAAGTAGAGGCATCCGAAAGAGGGACAATGGAGTTGGAGGGGTGGGATGGATTATTTAGGCCTATCTGGTGAGTCAAACGTAATATGTGGGAATTTGCAGAGGAAAAGTTGCAGCCCAGCTGCAAGGCTGCCAGCCTAGGCCTTGAAGGTGCAGCTTTTGATTGGCCCGAGCTTGCCCGACCCACTGCTCGCATGGAGGGGTAAATCAGACTCGGCCAGTGCTTCAGCCTTCTACCCCTCCCCCTATTCCCCCCTATTTTTCTTACTGAGGCTCTGGCCATAGAGTCGAGGACATGGCCTCTCCATCGTCCTTATGGAACAAGACATCATTCATCCATATTTCACGATATGTGGCCTTCCTTAGCTATCTCTTGTATACGGATGTAGATCACTCATCTGCCTTCTTGATCATGTTAACTACGTAGCCTTCGCGGAAGCCAATTCTTCAAGGTGGTAGATACCAGTTACTTGCATTCAACATGGTTGTAATGAAGCCACCACTGCCATGTGTTGAAGCCATTCTTGGGTGTCTCATCATGTGATTTGACTCTTTAACATTAGTAGGTACAGTCTGACACTCCCACGCGGTCGGTACTGTCCGATCCCCATCCATTGGAACTCATTACCATCGCGATAAATGATTTACTCTGTTCCTGTGCTTTTAGAGAGGGCATCGTTAGACTTTGTCAACTTGACTTGCCTTGTACAACTATAACTAAACACTTCATGAATACTGCATGTATCGATACTTGAGCGGTTAATACAGTGGCTCTGGTTTGAATGCCATTCGAATTCAAAGTGAGCGATCTGGCATGACCCGTAATGGACGAAATGTCAAAATTCCATGCAAGATTCAGGTTGAAATTACGACTGTAACGGATTTGAAATTAGTCAAAAATCGTGTCGCCGGTGGTCAGGCCCTGGACAAAGATGGAATCCTGCCGAGTCCATATCCTGTACTCGGGCCATCTTCAAGAACAGAGTCATCTTTGACAAACAAAGGTCCTGCACCCCCCTCCACTTGACACCAAGGCCTAATGTTTGGAGATCATCACTGGCGTCCCTCTTAAGAACTGGGTCAACGATAGCAAACTCCTATCCTTCCTCTGTCAAAGAAAAAAAAGAACCGCAGACCAGCTTACCTGTGTCATGGACCAAGGCCGAAGACCAACTTCGCCAGGGCATCCCCAGGATTGAATGTCTATTGATAATGCCTATCAACTATGCCGCCTCTGGAAGAAGGAAGCATGAACGTTGTTGGAATCACAAGATACTGATGTGATAAAGCTCATATCACTGAACAATTCCTTCAAGAATGGACAATTCATCACTCATCGTATCATGAATGGGCCTTAGTTAAACGACCTTGGGGTGACTCTAATTTCTGGATGGTCGTGAACCACTAGGGGTGCAGGAGAGACCTTCCTCTGCTGAGAAAGTCTCAGCATCAACTTATAAGAGATACGAGAATAAAATTGCAGGGAACACCCTTCAACTTCCAAACCGTTATAACTAAGTATTTCAAGTCTCAGTGTCGATTATGTCTACGTGTTACGGGCTTAATGAACCGGGAAACGGAAAACAGCACCATCATCTGCCAAGTTGGTTCACAGTCTAGTCACACGTCGACAACAGACCAACAGTCTCCGTAAAAAATATTACCAATTATCTCGTCGTCGGTCTGAAGCGGGTACCTTAGAGATTGCCACAGCCATTTATTCTAAGCCTACCCAATTAGCACAAAGACTACAGCAGAGACATCACAATGGGAATTGAAGTTTGCCCATGCATTTTTCCAGTCCTCCCACCACTGAAAAATGTCTCTATTTTGAGAGCAGCTTTCTTTTCTTGTGATCAACAGCAACGTAAGAGCCCCTACAAATTCAAATGTTAGGGAACAGTCTATCAACATACATCCTAGCCCTAAGCTTGCCTACAATCTTCCCTCAACATTACCAAGATGCCCGAGCTCGAGATGGTATCCAGAGAACTTCGCTTTGGAATTGAGATCGAATCGATCATTCATATTCCTCGTCTTTCCACTGAGGCTGAGACAACTTTCGCGGCCGCAGTCAAACTATTTGTCGATAGACTGGTAGAGGATGGCCTGGACCTCTCGAAGAACCACTCCATTAGGGAATACAGGAACTACAGTCGGTGGACCATGATGTCAGACGGATCTATCAAGTACGACCAAAAGAAGGAAGAGTGTGAGTCGCTGCTAATCCTCGCCAACTCTCGCTACTACATCAACCTGCGTCAACTTCATCGACCTTCTTCGATTTTGTTCAGAGTCCTACTAACCTAATGCATACAGATGGCGTTGAGATCGTATCTCCAATTCCAACCTTCGTTGATCGCGCGCAATGGCACAGTCAACTCGACATCGTCTTCTCGGCGCTGCAAGCCGACCCATTCCATGCCATCAGCAGCGAAACCTGCGGCACCCATGTTCACATCTCCCTGGAGACCGGATGGAGCCTGACCGACCTCCGGAACATTAGCCAGGGCAGCATGTTCTTCGCGGCCGAACTGGACAAGCTTGCCGAAAAGGTCGGCCGCAAGGACAACCAGTTCGCCATCGTCAACAAGAACAGTCCCCTGCACCACGGCAAGACCACCACCGAGATCCTTGCCCGTATCGCCAATGCAACCACCACCGAAGAACTCATCGATGCCATATGTCCCGTCTCCAACGAACAAGACCCTCGTTACTACCAGTGGTCTCTGTGGTCAATCACCGGGCTCGACGGCGACCTGTTTGGCGAGCCATGCGACGATCCCGAGATACCCTTTCATCCTGACACGAACACGTCCGTCGGGAAATTAGGCACCATCGAGTTTCGCCTACCGCCCGATGTCCTGACCACCGAAGCGGCAACCACCTGGATCGACTTCGCTAACCTCTTCATCCTGGCCTGCGTTCGAACCACGGCGGCCTAGGACGGCGCGGTGGCCGACGAGGGCTTACCCACCGGGGCTCTCAAGAAGTTCATCACGGAGCAAGGCGTCCCAGGCTCACGTGTTGCTAGAGAGCACCTTGCGCGCTTGGAGGAGCTTCTGGAGTTCTGACTGGTATTCTCTGCCGATTATATAGACAATTAGTCATGATTTAGCGATCTTGAACACAATGGTAGTCATGGGAGATCTGTATAAATCGATTGCTCGTGTTGAATAACGACGTGATGGACAATCTGAAAATGCAAAAGATAAGATTACTTTTGTTAGTAAAACCTGACGATTAGTAAAAAGGCCTAATCTGCAAACCACCATAACGCCTGCCAGACACTGCAACAGTGGCCATTGCTGGGTTGCTTCCTTAGCGCCCTTATGGAGAGAGAGCTGGTTCTTCTGCCAAATTCTGGGAGATGGCCATTTTTATTTTATTCGTCGCCCGAGTCAAATGCTACTGCTGAACCAGCCAGGCTCTCGTAGAAATCGCTCCGTATGACGACTCGTTTCGGTCAACGTGGCGCCAGATCAATGTCCCGTTTTTCTTCGATCTACTCAAGGCAGGAGTAAGTTGAAAGGCTTGTCCTAGATCCTGCCTGGCACAGATCTATCTTCCCTGGACCTAAGAGCAAAGCGAACAATGTGCTTGAAAGCGGCACTCAAGTGAGGCTCGATGCATTCAGCGTACTTACATAAAGCACTACGTCAGAACCGCGACCATGTCAGCTCGCGCTCTACGTCACATTCAAAGCAAGTACACGGGCCGTGGCATTGCGGCTTTTCCCAGTAGTCTACTCGGTCGGGTTTGCAAAACTTTCACTAATAACTAAGTCATGTTAGCCGCCGACCAACCGAGGTGTTCGAACTAATGGAAGGGTCAGAGTGGATGTCGATGCCCACGGCAAGCGCTGGACAAGGTCATATTCCTCCTCGACCGGACTGCTGGCCTAACCTGAACGGTAGCCGCCGGCGTCCGTGCCGCAGAGTGGGCGCCGAGCGGGCGGATGTACATAGCTCAGGCCCCGGGCTGGACCAACGCGCGATTCTCGGAATAGGGAATTGTGCCTTGGTGCATCTTGTACATACCGGTACCTGACAAGTCTGATTGACTGCAAGGCAAGGACGTACTCGGAGGGCAAGAAAGGGTGGATATCGAGTCAGACCTAGCCATTATAGCACGTCGACCGGCGGCAAATTGTCGATGTACGTAAGAAAATGACAGATCTTATTAGCGCGGCTTGGCGCCCTCCGCGTTCTGACTCTCGCGACAGTAATTTTTGAGAAAACGATACGACTTCTGCTCGCAACTTTGCAGTTGAATGATGGTATGAGATGAATGCGGAAGACGATCGTAGAGTAGGTATATCACCTTTTCGTGTTCTTCATGCCGACTTCCGCGACGCCCTTGTGATGACACTTTTGAGTGTGATAGGAATCGAGCAAGGTGCGGGCGGCCCTACAGACGCACGCCTCCATCGCGTGATTCCCCGGCCGAGCTCTCCACTCTTCTCGGCGATAGAAACGGGGGTGGAACGGGGCGTCGCGGGGCCCAAGACGGGGGATGGACGTATTAGAGGCCCTCAAGCCGCCCCGAACGCTACGACTTTTAAGTTCGGCCTAATCTCTTCCATTATTCCCTCGCAAATCCGTGGAGAGGGTCATTCTCACCCCAGAGCTGGCGGACAGACCCTGGGCCGAGGCCTCGTCAGGATAGGCTGATGGGGAGCCGATCCCGTTGAAAAAATTTGTCATGGGCCCGCCATTGTCCGGATATCGTCGGACTATGGGCCGAGAACATGGTTTTTGACAATGCCAATGTGTAATACGTACCTCTTCTTCCCATGGTGTTGCAGGATGCTGTTTGCGACTAAAAGTTCAATTAGGTAATGTAAGTAGGTAAGGCATGCTTACCTTATGACGCTGGCGGCAATGAAAACTCAAACAAACCGAGCTGATTGCAACGGTTTCCTGTCCTGTTCTTGTTTCCTCTTCCGTCTTTCCTCTAATTCCTGACTCGCTGTCCCCTTTTGGATTGACAAGACTTTAACGCCACACATCCATTCGGGTCCCTGCTTCGATCGATTCGCGCCCTCCTTCTCTCTCAAGTTGGAATCGCGCCTCAGACCCAAACGTACTTGGCCACTGCCCGACAGCGAAGAAAGCGAGTCGACACCAACTCGCCCGTGCCGAAAATGCAGCTCTTCTTGAACCCCTTCAAGAAGCACGACGACTTCGACACGTCGCACGTGGTGGTGCCACTGGACCAAGCGCACCACCATGGCTCCAAGGACAAGGGAAGCCTGACCCTCGAGGCCCTGGTAGCCGAGATCGAAGCCGACGTCCAAGCCGGCGGCGTCGGCACCGCCTACGACCGTGTGTACCCATGAAAAAAAAGACCCGAAATGGACCTGACGTGATGTGACGTGGTGACGTTGCCGCACCTTGTCCTCCGTGAGAAGCATTTGTACTGACATGCGCACACCGCGGCAGGGAAATCCAAGCTCATCAACAAGGCCATACAGGACATCGGCATGGGCCGCTACCAGTGGGAGCTGTTCGTGCTGTGCGGCTTTGGCTGGCTGGCCGACAACCTCTGGTTGCAGGGCGTGGCTCTGACGCTGACGCCGCTGTCGTTGGAGTTTGGTGTCTCAAGCACCGAGATCCGGTACACGACGCTGTCGCTCTTCACCGGCTTATGCATCGGAGCCTCGTTCTGGGGTCTGGCCTCGGATGTCATTGGGCGCAGACTCGTATGTGTTCGATCATTCTGCCAGAAGGACACCCGTTGTCAACTCACGGCTCGCTTATAGCTGATTCTCTAATCTAGGCCTTCAATATGACTCTGTTCCTGGCGGGTGTTTTCGGCCTTGCGGCGGGTGGTGGCCCGAACTGGATTGGAACATGTGCCCTATACGCTTGCATCGGCCTGGGCGTCGGAGGAAACTTACCTGTCGATGGTGCGCTGTTCCTGGAATTCTTGCCCTTCTCCAGCGGCAATCTCCTGGTAAGTATCTAGGGACTAAGAGGCCTCGATTTTGAATCATGCAAGGCTAACGTAGCATAGACACTCCTCTCCGTCTTCTGGCCAGTCGGGCAACTGATCTCATCACTCGGTACGTGACACTCTCGCTGACCCAAATCACTTTTGCGCAAAGAATACTCACAAGAACGCCAGTGGCATGGGGCTTCATCCCGAACTACTCCTGCCCCGATGACGCCACCAGCTGCGCGCGCGAGGACAACATGGGCTGGCGCTACCTGGTCCTGACCCTGGGCGCTTTCACCTTCGTCATGTTCGTCTGTCGTTTCTTCCTCTTCCACTTGTACGAATCGCCCAAGTTCCTGCTGTCACGCGGCCGGCCCGACGAGGCCGTCGCCGTCGTCCAGGCCATCGCGCACCGCAATAAGGCCACGACATGGCTGACGACCGAGATCCTCGCCAAGGTCGCCGGCACGCCTATGGACGCCAATGCCGCCGAGAAGGCCAGCGCTGAAAACGAGAAGCTCGCCGTAACCGAGATCGTGCGCCGCGGGCTGAGCAAGTTCTCCGGCAACCAGATCGCGCCGCTGTTCCGCGGCTGGCGCGTCGCCGTCACCACCGTGCTCATCTGTTTCATGTGGGCAACCATCGGCATGGGATACCCGCTCTTCAACGCCTTCCTGCCGCAATATCTCGCCAACTCTGGCGGCGATACCCCCACGTCGACGTACATCGTCTACCGTAACTACGCCATTACGAGTATCGTCGGGCTGCCCGGCAGTATCCTGGCCTGCTACACGTAAGTTTGACACCACGTCCGCTCTCCCGGTTCGCGGATATTAGATTGTGACAGAGCTGACGTGCGAACCACAGGGTTGAAATCAAGTACATTGGCCGCAAGGGCACGATGGCCATCTCCACCGCCATCTCCGCCATGTTCCTCTTCCTCTTCACCACGAGCACCGACCCCAACACCCAGCTCGTCTTCTCCAGCCTGGAAGCCCTCTTCCAGAACATCATGTACGGCGTGCTCTTCGCCTACACCCCCGAGGTCTTCCCCGCGCCCAACCGCGGTACCGGATCAGGTGCGTCGTTCCCCCCAACCCCCCGTTCTCCCTTCTGCTAAACTGGAAAACCCCTTCTGCAGGCATCTCCAGCTTCCTGAACCGCGTCGCGGGTCTCTGCGCGCCTCTCGTCGCCATCTATGCTGGTGAAGCTAACCCCTCGGCCCCAATCTATGCCGCCGGCGGACTGTTCTTCGCCGCCTTCGTCGCAATGGTCTGTCTCCCGATCGAAACCCGGGGCAAGCATTCTCTATGAGGGAATACGGGACAGCAAAGAGAACAGTGGAGAAGGAACTCGCCCAGCTAGAGTGTGCGGCGATTTCGCTCTTCCCAGTCTTCTGTATGTGCGGTTCGTTCCGTTGTGCATCCTGCAGCTGCTCCCCCGTGCTCGCCGTGCAATGACGAATGCCAATGTGAATGCGCAAGGCCTAGTGACTTCTACATAAGCAGTATACCCCAATGAATAGAATTTGTTTCAACTTTGCTCCATTTTGCATATACACAGTCTTGGCGGGGAAACCTGCACTAGTGTATCAAGCAATCAGTTTCTTCTAGTAGCCTCATGCCTGGGTTGGTTTCGTCTCCCACGGCGGCTTGGAGGCTCTGGAAGCATCACCGTGATGTGTGGGGTTTCCGTATGCTATCTCACAACGGTGAGTGTCTCGAATTGAGAGTTCCTGGAGTATTCTGAGGTAAAGTCTTTATGTTAAGATATTTTGAGAGCTCAATTCCGTAGCATAGACAGTACCTACGGCTTCGCCTACATTTATTTGTCTGATCTAGAACCAGACTATACAATTCATACAAAACCACTTCGGTAGTGATATAAACTTCGAATCGTACAATACTCTTGAGTACATCTCATTCGGCCGCCTCCGAATACACCATGAATACCAAACAGCAGGGTTGCATTCGCGTCGCGATGCCCTGGGATAGGCAGTCGGAGCCGATTCACCATAGCTGACAAAGTGAAGCTGTCTAGTCCATCCCCACGACCGACCTCAGCTCCAAGCTTCAAGTCGAATACCTTGCTTAGCCCCACTGTCAGTGAAAGAGTAGTTCGCGAGACCGAAGCCATGTACAAAAGTACGTTTGCGTGTGGTGCATGTATCGCCCGCAAGTGTGGCTGACCAATTCAAATCGCCACACTCGAAGGCTCTGGATCCGGCTAGCGCCCGTACGTCGGTTCCTGAGCTGCATCGATTGGTCAGCTTTCAGCGCCCCATATAATTTTGCATTCGCAAGATGGACCGTTGCAGCACCTCTGGCAGTTACATTTTCCCAGCCGCAACCTTGCCAACTCCAATTGCACCTGCAACACCCCCAACGCCCTCGGCCGACCAGGAAACACTCGGTTCGCGATCGCAAGCAAACACTCTAGGGTTAAATTCTCCAGAGATACTCGCGTCCACCCCCATCGACCGCGCCGTAGCCTCGTCTGGTTTCGATAACCTCAAGCACCCGCCCATCCTCCTACCAACCACACTCGCTCCATCCACGCGCCCCCGACAACCCGTCCCAAGATGGCCAACTTCCTCGCCTCCATCTTCGGCACCGAGCAGGACAAGGTCAACTGCTCCTTCTACTACAAGATCGGCGCGTGCCGCCACGGCGACCGCTGCAGCCGCAAGCACGTCAAGCCGTCCTACAGCCAGACCATCCTGCTCCCGAGCATGTACCAGAATCCGGCGCACGACCCCAAGAACCGCCTCACGCCCGAGCAGTGCCTGAACCACTTCAACGCCTTCTATGAGGACCTGTGGTGCGAGCTGTGCAAGTACGGCGAGCTGGAGGAGCTCGTCGTCTGCGACAACACCAACGACCACCTCATCGGCAACGTCTACGCCCGCTTCAAGTACGAGGACAGCGCCCAGTCCGCCTGCGACGAGCTCAACAGCCGCTGGTACGCCGGCCGCCCCATCTACTGCGAGCTCTCGCCCGTGACCGACTTCCGCGAGGCGTGCTGCCGGCTCAACTCGGGCGAGGGCTGCGTCCGGGGCGGCTTCTGCAACTTCATCCACCGCAAGAACCCGTCGCCGGAGCTGGACAACGAGCTGACGCTCAGCACCAAGAAGTGGCTCAAGATGCGCGGCCGCGACGAGAAGAGCGTCAGCAGGAGCCCCAGCCCCGAGCCGACGCGACGGCGATACTAGGAGGATAGCTTGCCGTAGTGGACTCACATTGTGAGCGTGGTATGCACTGATGAAACGAGGAATTATGGACAAAGACAGTGGAGGTGGTGGAGCGATCATCAACGGAGCTCATGGCTGCTCGGGAAAGGTGGAAAGTCTGAATGGTGTGGTAGCCAACGTCTTGATGCGCACGTAGCGCGAGGGTATCCGCACACCAAACTGGAGATTCGAGGCTAGAATTTGCAAGGGTTGCCGGATGGATCTGAGAGCAAGGCGTATACTCTCGACGAGGCTATATTGTGGCGTGTTCTGCCATCAATGGGTATTGAAGAAGTGACAGTGGCCTCTAGCCTAGTTATACAAGGGACCGCGAAAGCCCCTAGGCAGTATAGGCGCAGCATACGGCGTTGGTGGTCTCGGTTTTCTCATAGGGGAATCGATTACTTACATGAATCTTAAGTGTCTTGCACTACTTTCTACTGTCGCGTGTGATGAGGTGTACTCCATCGTACTGTTGCTGAGAGTTATACTATGTCTCCATCTACTTTGGGAACCGAGAAGATGAAGGGATTTCACAAGACGACATAGCGATATAATGGACAGTGAGTGACATTACATGATGATGATGTTCGGTATATGATTATGCAGGTATGGAGGCTAGAAAAAGGTAACAGAACCCATTGAACAGCGCCGCGTAGATGGTAGAGAATTTTGTATTTTCTTTATCGTCTTGTTGATAATAATCCTGGTGGTCGAATTCCTCAGTCATCCCAGTGCTGTTACAGCGCTGACACAACGTGCATACCATTCGACTGCTTCTGGGCCAGCGGCCTCTCGTGTAGGACAGCGTGCTGCTGCTGGCATTGGCGTGTTGACCGCGGACCGGTCTGGAGATTTCCTAGGACAACTGCGAGATGTAAGCCAATGCACCAGGAGGAAACTGACCGCGGCGCTGTTCTTTCTGTTCTGTTGGCCAGGTGAGCCCTCATAGGTATATTCAGGTTTGGTATCGTTGCTGAAATCCGAGTTGCCTCGGGTTAATGCAGCCACATGATCTTGAACTCTAGCAGCAAGTTGCCGAGGACCAAGTTGGCGTACTTACTGAGCATGATGCCAGCACATCAATCTTATAGCGCAGAGCTCCACGAGCTCTTGGCGACAGTGAACCTGACCTATTACACGAAGTCTTCTTCACAACATAGGTACCATAAACACGAGGCCGTGTACGCCGTGATTCTTTGCCACCTCCGCCAGAACAAGATGGCATGAGCGTCGTGATGTAGTTGTGAGTGATATCGTAACCACGTATCCCGATTGCCAAGCCCACAAGCAAGGAAACGTTCTGTAGCAAAATCGAAGGATATCATTGTGAAGTAGTTTCGGAAAAGGTACAGCAGACTTGAACCTGCCGGCACCAATTAATGAAGCGAAGGTACGACTCTCTTGTCTCCTCCATCGAGCCGGAAAAAGCTGCCGCCCATCCCTCTATCTCGGATCCGACCCGCAGTTCAAAAAAAAAATTAACGTAACCATCATATCATCACCCCCGTCACGCCCATCCTCTCCCCTCTCCTCTGATCCATCTCACTTCTTGAACTTGCCCAGGATCTTGCTCTTCAGCTTGTCCGCGAGCCCCTGGTGCAGAGCGCCCTGGTTCGTGGTCCCCGGCGCGCCGTCCGTGACCTTGGCCCCGGACTCGGCGGCGGCCTTCTTCTGGTGCTCGGGCGCCAGGTGCACGTTGGCGGCGCCGCCGCGCCCCGTATGGTAGTCGCCCTCGGTCGAGGGTCGCGTGGCCTCCTGCGGCACGTGGTCGGCGTCCAGGCGGGTGTGCGCCGCGCCCTTGTCGACGTCCCCGATGTTGGCGGCGCCTGTGGGGATCCCAGCCGCGTTAGAAAATATGATGGGCGGGGGGGAGTGCGATGGGAATGGATATGATGGGGGGAGGATTTGGGGGGGAAGGTATGAATTAGATATTGGGCGAGAGAAAGACGCTAGGAACAGACGTCGTGAACGACATGTGAGGGAAATGGAATTGCCTTACCACCTCGTCCGGTGCTGAAGGCGCCGTCGCCGTGCGCGCCCTCGTCACCTTGGCGCACGATCTCGCCGTCGACATACTGAGTGTTGTCGGGGTTGATGTTGCCGGCGCCACCACGGCCGTGGGAGACCTCGTTTTCGTGCTTATGCCCCGTCATTATGTGCGGTTTTATCTCTGCAGCGAAAAAAAAAAAAAAACAATCTGTCTCTTAGCTTGGCGTTTGATATACCGAGTCGCAAACAGAAAGGGTGGTTGTTGGGGTGAACCTTGGGGAAAGGGGGAAAAGTCACAGGGGGTGCCGCGAAGTCGGCGTGAAGAGATTGAGGTTATTCGTTACCGCCTAATGGCGACATGGATGGGATGGAATGACATGGTTGTACGTTAGGGTCGTAGGAGGCGTTGGCTGGCGTGGGATTGCACGACGCCCACGGCGATGATTTGCTGCCTAACGGCATTACGTACCTGGATTATCTATGCACTGTAACGTCAGTATGTAGTCGGAGTCGGAAGTCTTGCCGTGGGAACGAGGAAGCAGTGATGAGATTCTGCTGAAGTAGGTAAATGGTGAGTAAGTGCACTGGTGTTTCTGATGTTGGTATGGATATCAAAGTACAGGAACCCATCCGTCTCTACTTATTGATTCTCAGATAGACAGTGCCCCTGCCGAGCCACGACACCATGCCTAGTTCATGTGATAACTAATACCTACATAGATATACATTTTCCATGCAGCCATCGCGGACTTCAAACCTGCTTCTGAGCCAATGGAATTACATCCAACCAGGGACAGTATGTTTCTGGAAGCCAGCAACCGAATTACGCAGTCAGCAGCGGTAGACCAATCCAGGTTGGTGATTCGCATCTTGGATAGGGCTTGCGCCCGCCTGCGACAGCTTCATGGCCTGACGTAATTGTCGCTGCTCATGAATGCGATAAGATGCTGCTCCACCATTGGCTTGGAGCTCTCCCCCACACCCCGCCGAGCACGTCCACCTTCTGTAGCGCTCCCGGCGTCGGATCTCAGCGATAAAGCTAAGGCGCACAGTCAGTAGAGGTGGCCCAAGCTTTCTTTGATATTCGACGCTTCAGCCCTAGGTATGTATACCCACTGAGTGCAATGTCACGATCATCTTGTGACGAGAAGTAAGCGGTGTGAGAAAATAAAGATGAAACAAAGGTCGAAATTCGATACTCATAGGAACAGAAGGCGACCTAGAACTACTTGAGGAAGCAGTGGAAGCCCGAGAACCATGGGCAACATTACAAATTGACCAATACTCCAGTATTGACATCAGCAAGTATAGGCAAGCATGCCAATCCAAGATCCATCCGTTAACAAGATACATGTGCCTAAGCGTCGGATCTAGCCATCCAGTACGTCAAGCAGCAGACGGTAAGATCACAGTGGCAAAACATTCGGAGAACCATATACGATGACAACGTAGACTATGTACAGGAAAGAAACAAGTGAAAGATGCTCTCGATCCAGCTCTGTTCATATCGATATCTTGCATCCAAGTACCATCCCGTCCCATCTCATCAAACTAGTAGACAGCCTCAAGTACGTTGTTCTCTTATTTCAAAGCATTGACCACAGCCGTATAGGCGGCCTTGGGGCTGAAGTTGCTATCGAAGAGCAGAGGGCTGGTGCTGGCTCTCCAGGAGTCCTATCACGATCGATCATCGTCAGCAATCATTTACACATCCACAACCTGAAACTTGAGTACCATCCAAGGGCCAGAAGAAAGGTTAAAAAAAAGAAGGAGATAAAACTCACCGAATCCCGAACACCCCACACCGTAATTCCCACACACTTCTCTTCAGCCAGACACGCCTTCGCCACCGCCGCATAATCATTCGCCGGTGCCCCTTGGATATCGACCTCGGTGAACGCAACCTCGGAGACGCCCGACGCCGCCAGTGCCTTGATGGCGCCCGCCGCGTTGGCTCCCATGCCGGCCGACAGGTGCGCCTGCGACCCGATGCCGTCGATGGGCACCCCCGCCGCCAGCCACTTCTTGACGTGCGCCACCATGCCCGTCGTCAACTTAGCCGCCGAAGCGCTGTCCAGGTTGTAGTCGTTAATGTACAACTTGGCGTCCGGGTCCGCCTTGCGTGCCGCCTCGAACGCAATGCGTACGAAGTCCTCGCCCAGGACCTGCGACCAGACTGACTGCCGCAGGGAGCCGTCTTCGTTGAAGATTTCGTTGACGACATCCTGTAGATAAAGGGTCTCTAATTAGCAAGAGCGAGATCGAGAGCGTGAGTGTGGGAGTAGTTGTGCCGTTTCGGGATGTGGAATGAGGAGGATGTCGGAGGTCAGCATCTGACTTACCCAGGCGTAGATCTTGCCCTTGTATCGTGTGACCATCGTCGTGACGTGGTTCTCCAGTACCTGCGTCAGCTTTGTCTTGTCCCTGATGTTGCTGACCCAGCCGGGCAGCTGCGAGTGCCAGCACAGGGTGTGGCCGCGGATGAGCTGGTTATTCTTTGTGGCCCAGTCGACAAGGTAGTCACCGCCTGCGAAGTTGAATTTACCCTCACTCGACTCGGTGGTATCCCATTTCTGGAAGGGTGTCAGTGACTTAGCATTGACCCGATAAGTTGCAGAAGTCCATGGCCTGGAAGAAATGCCAGATTGCAGAGTTATCCGGGAGATCGTAGACAATGCCCGCCAATAATGTCCCATTGTTATGAGTAGGCATCGCACTTACCATTGAATTCTCGGGGGTAACCTGTCCAAAGTCGGCTTGGATGACGGCAGCGGATTTGCCACTCGAAAGATGGTTCTGGTCCGCGCAGGTTCCAAAGTACTTCTTCCCCTTCGCCTTGATCAGCGCGTTGACGCTGTCCGTGGCCTGTCTCTCGGAGACCTCAGCAGGGGCAGCCAAGGCTGCAAGGGGTGCAAGAAGCAAAAGGAAAGCCGACTTCATCGTGATCTGTTATGCTGAGAGCACCACGCTTGATGTATGACCGAGATTCCACGACAGCAATGCTGGGGTATAATGAGGCTCAAACTCAGAGTTTTTATAGCCATCACTGGCGACCCGCGGAGTAAGGCTCCCGAAAGAGAGACCCTGGATCTGGTTCCATGGTCACATCCAGTGGGAGACCTTTGAACTGGTATGGCGGTAAAAAGGGTGAACACGGTGGTGACCCGCACTGAGGAGCTGTTGTATATACTACTATCCGCACATTTGTCTCGCAAAACCGTGGCCATACGGGGAAGTGAGCGGGGAGTGTAGTGACGACGGCCCGTCAATGTTGACCCAAGAGCAAGGTATGCGATTGGAAATCTGGGGAAATCTAAGCCACCCAATCCCACCGGGGCTCAAGCGCCTTGCCATGGCGGCTTTGTGGGCAACAGGTTGGTGAGATGGAATTATAGCCTGAAGTCCCTCCCGGTACCTGAAATGAGACCACAATTTAGTATGGAGCAATGTTTATATCGAACTGGTTGCTCGGTATCACTACTCCGCGTGGAGTTGTGGCCTAGACTTGGACTTTTAGATTTTTGACATTCGGCTCACTTGAATTCTTGAGTTGGGGGCAGATAGAAAGATTATCCCTTGCCATGCACGAGGGCTACGATCGTAAGAATTGATCCTCTTGGAGTAGGCTCCCAGCTGTAGCTGATATCCAGTCGCATAAGACCAATAGGACTGCTGCCCAGGACCCCAAATTTGAGATGTGACATGTTCTTGGTAGCATCATGAATGCGACGAGAGATCTCTGGGAAAACTGCCCAATATGAGACGCTGACATGGTCCAACAAGTGGCTGCAAGAAAACCTGGGATCGCCCCGACAGCCGGCTAATATGTAATTGAGTCTTCCTATTGGAGCCACTCAGAAAACGCTTTGGTTGCGGCGTGAACACAATATCGGCAATCTGATAAGGGCCATCGTGGAGCTCCAGGGGACCATTATGAATATGGTTATGATACAGGTCCAGGTATTCACAAAAATACAGCTTGGGCTGACCAGAGGCAAAGCTTGCGATATGTACCTGAGCAACCAGGGAACCTGGCAGAATTAGCAGTGGCCGGCTCAATCCTACTGGTGATTGGTTACTCCACCAGCGATAGGCAATCTCGCGATATCTGTTTCTCGATGCCAATAATCAGTCTGTATTTGAAATGTGATGTGAGGGCAGAACAGCCAGGAAATGGTCGACATGGTGTCTTTCAAGGTCAAAGTTTTGCCTTGGGTAAGTAGTTAGAGACTGGGGATGCGCTGTCTCCGCATAGTGCAAGAAAATCATGTAGCTGTACCTATATGATTCCACCCTAGTACCTTGATTGACAGTCCTGAGTGCGCGTGCATTCTATCACATCGTGACCAAACCGAAAGGAATCACCCGTTGGAAAAGCGCCTGAAGACTGAGATCTACGATGCGCGTGTACGTGAGACAAGACGGGTCACGGGTTGTGGGTGGAAGCCGTTGACGATGATCGTTGCTCGCAGCCTTGCTTTCCCCGCAGAATCGTGGCGGTTTCCTTGGACAAGACTGCCCCGAACCCATCACCCCCATCTGCATCCAGGGAACGAGGGGCTGGTGTGGTTGGTTTCTGAACCCGTTCCGGTAAGTTCATGTTGCAGGTAAGGGTAAGGTTAGGTAGCAGGTAGATACGGGTATGGAGTAGGAGTTCAGTATCCATTTCTTTTTCTGTCGACTGGGAAGTCAATAGTCAATCTCTCTCTCCTGCAACTTCCAGTCTTCTGCTGTCGTCCGAATCAGCAAAGGGGAGTTTACGGCTGTGCGTCATCTTCCTCATCTCGCGGCACAAGCGCTGAACGCCGCTAGAGTGTGAGGTCTGGATACGATATCAGGGTGTCAAGCGAGATCCGGCTCTGATTGAGTTGCATCGAGTAGAGGGACAAATCAATCAATCGGTCGCTACAGGGAAGCGCATAATGTGTCAGTGAGACCGACTGGCTCAGCGCAGGCTCAGCGATAGGCCAGCCAGTCGTTCGACTCGCCTTTCCCTTGTGATGGTTGGACCGGTGAGACTTCGCCAAGGTTGTCAGGTCTCGGCCAGAGAGGTTCACAATCAGGAGTGCGCTACCTTCCAGGCCTCCAGGGTTCGCGTCGTTTTACGGTTTCCATTTCCACTTGAACGCTATCCAACTAGGTAGCCTCGAGGGGTGCCGGGCTGTAGCTACTGCTTGAAGCAGGCGCCTAGACGTCCACTGCTGACTACTAGGTACTTTAAGTACATAGTACAGTGGGAGAGACCACTAGGGTGGGTTCACCTTAGCAGCTGCCAGGGCTGCAGGAGGTGACACAAACAGCCACAGAACTTGGAAGGCCAATCGCTTGATCACGGGCTCACCTGTGCACCTGCGCATCCTGAGGTCAGCGGTACCTTCCCAAGTACCGCTGGTCAGGGCACGCCAGGCCGCCTGCCGCCTCCCCTCGTCCAATAATGGTTCCGCGCCAGGACGATGAGCTATTCAGAAGGCCTCCCCCAAACCCACGCCTCTTGTCCATCCAAAGCACCGTGTCCAAGCGCTCCTTTCAGTCCTACTCTTCCTCCGTCGAGGCTGACGATGAGCGCTCTACCACTACCGAATCCGCCAGAATGAGTCCGAGAGGCAGTGTCGACATCCCGCCGCCTGGCCGCTACCACGGCGAAGACACTCGTCCGACAAGCCGCAAGGAGTTGGCTGGTTGGTATATGTATGCCTTCGCGGCCGAGACATACGTTATCTGCGGTGAGTCCCCCAACTATATGCCTATGGTGTGCGCATCGAGCAATGTACTGACCTGAAATAGCTATCTGTAAGTACTTGTGTCGTTGCCTGTCGCTATTCCTTCCCCAGATATCGACTGTGACTGCGAATACCTAGCTTGCACCGTCGCCGTTATCTTCTCTGCAGCCCATAAGGTGTATACCCTCGACTTACAACGCGAACAGCCTCCTTCATACCTATCCTCCTAGAGAGCTTAGCACGAGAAAATGGTGTCCTCCTATCCGACCGTACAACGCCCTGCGGCGACAGCTCCAAGAAGCACGGCCCAGGCACCAACAGCCAGTGTGTCGTGTCTGTCCTCGGAGTGGAAATAAACACGGCCAGCTTTGCCATGTATACCTTCAGCATTAGTGTGCTCCTTCAAGCGTTGCTGGTCGTCAGTATTAGCTGCGCGGCCGATCACGGCAACTACCGCAAGCGTCTATTGCTCATATTCGCCTGGACGGGGAGCTTCTGTGTCATGTGCTACATATTCGTCTTTAAGGAGATATACGTTCTCGGGGCCGTACTAGCCATTATATCTAACACCTCGTTCGGGGCCTCTTTCGTCCTGCTGAACTCCTTCCTACCTCTTCTGGTGCGTCATCATCCCAAGGTCCAGGCATCTGTCGAAGGGCTTCCCGTGACTCCTGACGAGGAGGATACGGTGGTCGGGTCGCAATCATTATCAACGTCGCCCACACTTGCAGATCATCCGCTCAGTAGCTCGACCTCAGCTCTACTACCACGCGAAGATACATTCCACGAGTTACTCCGCACACCGACCCACGAGGAACTCACCTCGATCGAACTTCAACTATCAACGCAGATATCAGCAAAGGGTATTGGGGTTGGCTACGGAGCCGCTCTGTTTGTGCAATGTATCGCTATTTTGCTCCTTGTTGCGATGGGAAGCTCGACTTGGTCGCAACGAGTGGTGTTGCTCTTTATCGGAACTTGGTGGGCTGTTTTTACGATTCCAGCAGCTATCTGGCTTCGCCCACGGCCTGGCCCCCCTTTGGCAGATACTGGCTTTCGGGGCTCCAGAGCGTGGCTGGCTTATATCGCGTACTCTTGGAAGAATCTATTCCGAACTGTCAAACTGGCCCGCCGCCTTGTCGATGTCATGTTGTTTCTAGCAAGTTGGTTCTTGATCTCGGACGCCATTGCGACTACTTCATCCACTGCTATCTTATTTGCCAAGACACATCTTAATATGGACACTTGGGCGCTAGGCATGATCAATGTGATCTCGACCACGACTGGAGTGATGGGTGCATTCAGCTGGTCGTGGATATCTCGACATTTCAAGTTGAAACCGCATCAGACAGTTTTGGGGATTATTGCTTTGTTTGAGATCATCCCAATCTACGGACTGCTTGGTTATCTGCCATTTGTGCAGCGGTGGGGCGTCATAGGCCTTCAACAGAAATGGGAGATGTTCCCCTTGGCTGCCGTTTATGGTTTTGTTTTGGGCGGTTTAGGTTCTTACTGCCGTTCATTATATGGCGAACTCATCCCTCCTGGTTCGGAGGCAGCATTTTATGCCCTGTACGCAATTACGGACAAAGGATCAAGCATATTTGGGCCGGTCATAGTGGGTGCTATCATTGACGCCACGGGACAGATTCGACCCGCATTCTGGTTTCTCGCGGCGCTGGTCGGGCTGCCTGCGCCAATCATATACTTTGTCAATGTCGAACGTGGGAAGTTCGAAGGGGAGAGGTTGGCCGAAGTGATTGAAGGACTCAAAGGTAGGGAGGATGCGGACAGGGGTCCGTCGATGGGGGCAGAGGAGAACCAAGGGATGTTGGCTTCACACCAAGATGAGGATGAAGAAAGGCGATTGCAGGGCTGACCTGTCCCGTTGGCTGATGGAAGTTTCGAAATTTGGGCTGAGAAGTTGCTCTTTTTGTGATATGCATAGCGATGGCGTTGGCTGCCTCGTAGTTACCAAGAAATATCTGTTACTTCTTCATCCAGAAATCCGATTTAGACGTGTCCCCAACGATGTTCGTCTGGCATGCTGCAATCTCCTGAGACGGTCGTCGGTGGTGAAAGGTGAAGCGGGATTCATGGCCTTGGAAAATCAGCTCGAATTTGGTTATGGAAACTCGAGGAAACTTGTGGTTATTTATGCCCTTCCTTGATACGACGAGGGGGCATGTGCAGTGAGTGATAGTGACAGTGGCTGTGCCTAGCATTGCATGTACATGTCACGGTAGTAGCGCAAGCGGGCCAAATTGCAAATATCTTGTGAGGCTTGCAAAGTGGAATGGATGGTCTGTAAGGTTGTTGGAGTTGGTGGTGGTGCCATCGTTAAGGAGGACTGGAGTGGGCATGATGCTGGTTCGAGAGATATTCTGATGGGGTTCAGAGAGCAGTTGTTCAGGTGAGACTTGGATAGCGGTAGAGTCTAGTAGCTGTATCAATCGACCTGTGCTTGATTCTCGAATAACTATAGGTAAGTAAGTAGTGATTAGGTTTGCTCTTCCACTATATCTTTGCCAACTGCTACGGAATTCATATCTCTTGTATCTATCTACCTATGGTGGGTAAATTACTTGATATACTCATTCAGCCACATCTTTTCCAATTATTTTGCGTATAAGTTACTTAGAGATATACTAGGTACTAGATTGATTTGAACTACCCATATCATCTCGAAGGCAGGAGTTAGCATGGGAACACTGGATTATGTAAGCTTTGATGCGTCAGACAATACCGTTTGTGGCTGGTATGCGCAGAGGCGGTTGCAGTGACTATTGCATGTACCTTAGGTAGATTGTATTGCAAGTGTTGTTGCTGTTTCTGTTGCAGTTGAAATTACCGGCACCCTCAAGACAAACGAGGAACGCGCCAAGCCCGGCCAGAGTATAGTGATAGGTTGAAGCTCGCCCGGCAGCTGTTTCCTCCAAAGTCCAGGGCCTAATAATGAGGCGCACCATCCACCATCCACCATCCACCATCCTGCGGTACCTACTGGGCACCCTAGGTGGCCCGTCCAATCCGTCCAGTCCACCTGCCGCCTCGCGCCCAAGCTTCTACCTCAACCCCCCAACTCCCCCCCTCGACCCATCCACAGTTGACCATCCGATCCCCGCCACCTAAATTCTACCTTAGCTGACCTTGCATTTCTCCATCGCGACATTTGTACATTTGCGAAAGCGTCAAGCGTCCTCCCGCGCCGGCCATCCGCCTTCTCACAGCACAGCACCTGAATGAGTCATCGTGTTCGTCTGCTGCTGTCACTTCTCGAGTACAAGCTCTGTAGCTTGTTATAGGGGGATTGTTGTTGGAGAAAGCCCAATTGCGACAGGGAATCAGTTTCCCCGACGCGCAATCCGCATTCCTCGTGGTACCTGTGCCATCATAGCTACTTTTGGTCCAAACTACCTTGCCTACCTTACCTCCCTACCTACCTTCCTTAGGCCCCCAAGGCATCTCGCCCTCTCAAGCATTACGTCGCACCTCTCGACAAATCCAACTCTCGGTGACAACTTCGTATTTTTCTTGAGGGTACGTGATCATGGCTTCAGCTCGCAAGCGTCCTAGGCCGGAGCCCGAGGACAGCCAGGCAGAATGCCCCTTCACTGTCATTCATCCCGAACCGAACGAGAAGGAGAAGAAGAGGAGGAAGACGAAGCGCAGGCGACAGGACTCGGTCGAATCCTCCGAGAGCAGGGTGCTCCTCCAAGCCTCGCCCTTCTCGCCCATCGGCAAGTTCAAGGACCTCAACAATACCATGGACCGCTATTACCAGGTCCTGCCCGAGAAGAGATGGACCACTATGACGCGATACAACAGCTTCGTTCGTACGTAGTCCCTCCCACAAATCGCCCCCTTCACATGCGCCGCGCTAACCATAGGCAAACAGTCAACAGTGTGAAATACTGGAGCGAAGGCTTCATCTTCGTAGCCAACAACTCGACTATCTTGCGCCAAAAGAACACTAGCGAATCCATACCACCGATTAAGAAATCGGCCGATGACTGGGTCGCGAGGATCCTCGAGATCAGAGCGAGCGATGAACACCACGTGTATGCCCGCGTCTACTGGATGTACTGGCCTGACGAGTTGCCGTCCGGAACACAGGAGGGAAGAAGGTTCATACGAGGGAGGCAATCATACCACGGCCAAAACGAGTTGATCGCGTCGAACCATAGTAGGTCTTCGCGATTCTTATTGTTCAAGAGAATCGCTGGCTGACTGATCACAGTGGATATCATCAATGTCGTCAGCGTTACGGGCGCTGCGACAGTGAATCAATGGGACGAGACCAATGAGGACGAGGTTCAACAGGCACTCTATTGGCGTCAGGCCTTTGACGTCCGTAGCATGGAACTGTCTGTATGTGACACATTCCTTAGATCTGCAGAGCCGTACTGACAACACAAAGGCTGCTGAGCTGCGATGCAAATGCAATCGTCCCGAAAACCCCGACAAGCGATTGTTTGGCTGCACCAATGAAAAGTGCAAAAAGTGGCTCCACGACGACTGCTTGGTCCATGACACCCTCTTAAAAATCCACGCTCGCCTGGGAACGGATAAGCCCTATAAACCGAAACCAGTAAAGGACGAGGAGGAGGACAGCGCGAAGAGACCACTGAGTCCGAGTGAGTCTGGAGCGGCCCCCACGGCTGAGCAATCGATCGATGTCAAGGCCGAAGATCAACCTAAAGTCAAAATCACGAACAATAAGACGTCGGTAAAGGCGGAAACCGTAAAGATGGTCCCTACGGCGGCGAACTCGGATAAACGAAGAGGACGACCGCGCAAGTCAGAGCCAAATGACCCCGGCACTGCGAAACCGTACGAGGGGTTATTCGAGGCGGTAATTCGTAACGACTTGAGTCCCCCTCTGATCGAGATCCAGGACCTTCGAGAGAATGTCTTGGGAGGGGAAAAGACCTGGACGGAGCCTGTTTGCTGCCTTTTGTGTGGCGAGGAGATCCACTAGCCTTCGCCAACTGCACCTGCCGACTTGACCACAAGATGTAAACGACCACCTGTCTGACGAGTATATAATGCATCCTCTTCTTCTGGATTCCGCCTCCTCCTATCACCATCATCATCATCTTCTCTTTTATTGCAAATTGTCTTCCTGCCAGGCGTTCCGGGAGTTTATGATACCTTGCATTTTGCTGCGGGGAACTCTGCATTCTAGTCTATCTTCTTTCATGATGATGATGATGATGATGTGAGGGGTGAGCGAGGGGGAGGCTTGGAGATTTGGCAGATTCTGGTTCTGGCCTGTACCACGGGGCCAGTATAATGATTACACGCGGAGAGAGAGGCCATCCTTTGATCTAGAGAATTGGAGCGGAAGAGCATGAGTGGGAAGCCGAGTTAGTTGTCATATGAAGTACCGTGTGTATATGTATAGGCATTGGAGCCAGGAGTTGTGCGAGGCGTGTGGCTGTCGAGGAGATATTTGCTAATGTGGCCAAAGACCAAGCCTGCGTGGGCAAGTGTGTATGTATATTGATTCACATAGCATATCTTCCCAATATACCCCATCCGTATGCATCTACAATTGAGTGGTGACTTTCGGATGTTTCAAAATCGTCAACTCATTTCGGGTCGTGAAGTCCATCCCAGCCTTACAAATCTGGCTCAGAAATACTGCGGTGTCATGTTCCGGGGAATCGAGAGAATAGCACGAGTCGTGGTGCTTCAGTTCTATTTGCGTAGCCATTCTGATAGTTACATCTAAGTTGGGTTTTATCATACTTGGCCGTATCGTATTCACAATGGAACTATGGGGCCTTCAGCTGCAAATAGTCCCCTTTTTATTTGTGCTAAGCCAGCAGGATGTATATCTGTGGTATGTTTGCAAGTACCACCCGTACTACATTCTTAGAGGGGAGGGGGGGAGAATTGACGTCAGAACGAGATGTGCCTGCAGCAGTGGCTTAAACACACGTCAGGTACATCCGCATCGCGGCTCAGGGGCCGATTCACCCTTTCTTGAGAGGCAAATGCTTCCAGTGGTTGCGCAGAGGCGCATGTGCCCCCAGCAACCGTCATTGCAGCTTCTATCACATTAGTGACCTTGAGGTAGATACATGCACGTTGCACAACGTTTATAAAAGGGTGACTGATTGCTCAGTTCCGAATAACCAACAACGTCCGTAACCAAAACACAATAACTACATACCCCTTTGTCCCACTTCAAAGCAGCAGACATCTATAAAACCGGACAGTAAGTACCCTCAAGGCCGCAAGCAACAGGTCGAAGTTACACGAGAGCTTAACATGCCAACCCACCACGCCCCACCGCGCCCTCAACCCCCAAGAAACCGTCCTCCTCGCAGCGCGCGGCGCCCTAGCGCGCCACCTCCCCCGAGGTCCCCCGTCACCGCGTCTACATCTGGAAAGCCATGACCCCCACCCCACCCCACCCCACCGGCACCGTTACTGATACCGACGGCCCCACTCTGACCGGCGCCGGGATCGGAGCAGGAGTGGGAAAACGGGAGCCCCGAGGCACCGAGTCTTCAATGACGGCGGCAAGTGAAGTAACCACACCGTACACACCGGCTCGTACCGCGCGCACGTGCGTGATGCGGAAGCAGAAAGGGGGTCTTTTTCAATACGGGCGAGTAAAGGCAGTAGATAAAATTCTGGGGGGGGGGGGGGGGGGGGGGGGGGGGAAAAAAATTTTAAAAAGCGACGCCCACCACCCAGCGGAGGGGTATAACTAAATTGGGGGGCAACCGGGCGAAACCCCGGGCGGCCCCGGGGCCGGA
>MU388744.1:65786-328379 GCA_022578815.1 Xylariaceae sp. FL0016
CTATCCCCTCGGGGTGCTTTTCATCTTCGCGGGCTGAAATCCCGTCTATAAAATCGGGGGGGGGGGGGGGGGGGGGGGGCGGGGGCTCCCTACTTATGCAACGCGACGGCGACCTCGCTGACGAGGGGGAGAAGTAACTTGGCGTGCATCCGGGCGAAACCCCTGGCGGCGCCGGGGCCGGATCAAAGGTGGCGCGTGCGTGCTGGGATGGAGCACGAGAAGGGGGGACGATATAGAGGGTTAGACGTTTTCATGGAGGACAAGAGGGATGTCGAAGATCATCCGGCGAAGCGCGCGGGTAGGCCGAGGGATGTTGCGGATGCGGTGATGTGTTTGATGGGGGTGGGGTTTTGTTCCTGGGGCGAGTTTGAAGCATGAGGCTGCTTGGTAGATTCGAATCGGGTTCTTGGGATAGATCTTTCACAGCAAGATATCAAGGGCGATAGCGGTAGTGCTGGGCCTCGGGTCACTTGCTACTGAGGATTGCAGTATGGGTTTATAACTGTCCATGCAGCTCTTCCACCAGGTAGTAAGGGCGTCTATGTCAGCACGCAAGAAACCGGGTTCCTCCTTAGCTTTGAGCTTCTTATAGGTCAGCCTTCACGGGAACCGACTCTTCACAGTCCTGGGTAGTGTCACGATATTTGGTGGCAAAGTAAGGGAGAGTCATAATTTAGCAACAGCTAGGTAGCGGGTAGGGTAGTAATCTAGTAATTTCTGGTCTCTTCTAATTATCTTGGGGCTCCTGGCACCTTATAACAAGTAACTCCTAATAAAACAGCCCCCAGGTGTTCAGCTGATAAGCAGCCAAGATGCCGGTAGTCCAGAGATGTGGCAATATCTGTGCTGAAATAGCTATTATGTACAACGATTGAAATAACGACTGGTCAGCAGAAACCCCCTAAACCAACAAGATATCCTCATGAATTGCATCCGGGAAATCAACCGCCACAGTGGGCGAATACGCAAGATACCCGGATCCAACAAGTCTGTAAGTATTCTCTGTAGCCCCAAATGCGGAGCGACCCTGATACCCGTCTCCTGCAGCACGCAAAATAAACGGATTGTTGCACCCATCGAAGAACGCGACACGGTCTCCTCCTGCACTGTTTCCCGGAACGATGCCGATCCTTCCTGTCTTTGTCACACACAAGCGCCGGCCTCCTGCAATTTTAGATGCCCTATCTAGAAACAGACGGATTTCCGGATGGCGATGGTGGATGAATGCCCAATAGCCATCGTCTAAGATGTCCCGTCCCGTTCTCGTCGATGCAACAATAGAGTTGAGGAGCCAGCGAAAGCCATCGCGCCAAATCTGTACCATTTGGGCGTTACGCGTACTGTCGGCATCAGGCTCATATTGGTGTTGCTCGAGTGGCTCTTCGTTGGAGACAGATCGCTCGTCCGTTTCCGGCCTGCCATGCGAAGGAGCATCCGGTTGAGTAAGAACATCAAACAGCTCTTGAAAGATGCCATCCGCAGGGTCTCCTTCCGTCTCCTTGCGTTCTTTGACTTTGGATTTGTCGAAAAGCATCGTCATTGCACTTACAAATGCTGGCATGAACATGAGATCAGCTGTCTGGTCCCCGAATGCTACTCTCGGGTTGAAGTTTTTATCACAGATATGTTCGATCTCTTCAGTCAAGGCACCGCGCACTCGCAACGTCCAGTTGTCAGTCAATGCTTGCATCTGAGCAGGCATTGCGTCATTTAGGCGCATGGTAATCTTCTTCCTCGCATTGCTCATCCAGCGCTAATCCCAGGTCAGCTTGTAATATCTTCAAGTTGCAAAGGGAGAATGCATGCGTAGGGTGCGTGACATACCGGAATCCACGAGGGAAGCTGCCCTTTCTCGGGATCAGGCTCGAACACCTCAACCTGTAGCAAGAGCTGGAAGCCATCTCCTTTCTCTACAAAGAGTTTTGCAAAGCGGAAGAATGTATTGGTGCATGTCTCTTCAGCTGCGTAATTGACATGCCCAGTGAATAAGTCTCCGTCCGCAGCCAGTCCCAGAATACCGTATACCCTGTCTCGTGGATCGGTCACTCCGAGCATGGAAGCAACTGGCAAGAGCTCGATCAGTTTTTCCTTGAGTTCCTGATGTTGAACGCGCGACCTTTGACCAAATAATTCGTTGGCAGACGGGAACATCACCCGCATTACCCCAGCTTCCTTCGCGTCGATTGGAATCTGAGCATTTGGCGCAATCGTGTACATCATGTTTGACTCCCCACTGTATTGTGAGATCGCCGCAAATACATCGGTCATGGATTGTGCGCTGATGGCTATCTTGCCCAACCAGAAATACAGGTCTGGTGCGAGTGCGAATTCTTGCAGGATCCAGATCCGGGAGAAGTAAGCGGATGAGAGGAACTTGCGCCAAGCATTCCATACCGGACTGTCAGGGGGAGGGATGCCGAAGTCTTCGAGAAACATCCCCTGCTCCTTCGGCGCCGCTGTACTAGCGTCGTCCTGATGCCCTTCAATGCTAAGCCCCTCCAGATGCCGTTTCACTACATCCAAAGACTCCTGGACTGATTTTTCCCCAATGTTCAACCGTGTACTCTCCAGAGAGTCTTGTGCGCCGTGTTCTGCCCGCGCTGTTCTGCATCTCTCTGCTGCCTCTAGGACTGACTGGCCGAGTGCCACGAGATGCGCCGCATCTGGCACCAATGGTAGTGGAATATAGGCGAAAGCATGTTGTGTCTGTTGATATATTCGCCTCATGAGTGCGATCTGCTGCTTCTTCTCATCGTGATTGTCTTGGTTTATGCAGAGTGCATCGACCCAGAGCTTGCGGCCGTTTGTCGAATCCCGCAGGGATCGTAAGAAGTCATAGAGGTTCCGAGTGATCGAAACATGTGCCAGGCCATTCACCAGAATCTGTTTCGGGTCCGAAGGATCGCCCCAGACATAGGACAGCGCTTCATAGTTCTGGAATGGATGGAGACGAATATTCGCCTTGGGCTGCGTTGTGTCAAAACCCGACCCGGGTGCATAGTCGATAGATACTGGTCCGAGAGAATAGTCGAGGGTAACCGGGAATTCGCGCGTGTCTCCCTCCTGCGTCTGTCCCCGGAATACTGAAGTGTGCCCGACACTGTGAGAACTCTCATCTGAATCCGTGGACGATGAACGCCGGGGATCGCAGTCGAGGTCTGAGGGTATAAGCCAAGCAGAGAGGTCACTCTCATCACGTACGCCAGGCTCCAAAAGCAGGACCCGGATTGAGGTGGAGCTGGGCAAGGGCCTGTAGATGGACTCCAAGACTTCAGCCATGGTTGATATGCGATTGAAAGTGAGGGTTGAAGAGGTTGGTGAGGAGACCCCAGTCGAGATCGGATTTGCGGATGTCAGTAATGTCAGAAGATCTGAAAATGCCGGCGTCAAGCATGGTTACATAACGCCGCGATTGCACCTGATTGGTAGCGCCCATGCAATCTTCGTATGCAATCCTTCAATGCGCAAGTTCAGCTGCGGTTATAGTCAAGTCCTTAGGCTGCCTCATCGAAGCGAGCGTGGTGGCCAGCGAGCCAGGGTCTGGTCTAGGGGCCCAGCTACGAGCGGATGGAACTTCTACAGTATCGACGGCCGACACGACAAGCTCGCTTGGGGACTCGATGGAGTGAAGACATGATTAGGCGATTCAAACGCCCGTTTGAGAGTAATGAAATATATACTAATGGACAGTGTTGTGGTCGTTGTACGCACAGGAAGGCGTCGCAGGCTACCTACCTGCCGCTGGTCTGAGGAAGCTGCAGCCACACCAAGCATAAAAGCCACGAAGCAGCCACAGCTACAGCTACAGCTACCACTCCAATCCATCCAAATCATTGCTACTAATGGTAAGTAGGTACTTAAGGTAGGTACACATGTGCCTACCTCAGCTGCTGCTAGTTGCCTTCATACTGAATCTCAGCTTCATTCGCCCGGTCTCCCACGCTTCCACACTACCACACCATTGCTTTGAGCGCCCTCACTCGTGTGTTGATCACAATTTGAAGGTGCCGTAAGCTTACAAGACCGCCGTCATCGGCGGTGAATACAGAAGCCGTCTTTATGGCGCTCTTGATCTGCCACCCATTGAGCGGAACATCCGCAAGCTCCCGGATATCGGTCTCGCTTAGGTCCAAGCGACAGCCCGGTTGCCGTAGAAAGTTACGCCAGATCTGCTCCCGAGCTTCCGCCGTGAGCTTGGGGAACACTAGGATGATGTCGATGCGGGATTCAAAGGCCGGGTCGATGGTAGCTCCGCGATTGGTCGTGAGGAGCATCACGCCCTGGTAATACTCGATATGCCGAAGGAAGACTGCGACCCCCCCGACATATGTGAGCCCTCTGTTCAACAAACTGACAAGTCTTAGACAAGGAAGCTTACCAGCTACCAGCTCGTTTCTTTCCAGAGAATTTGACGACTGCGCCTCTAGAAATACGTCCGCCTCGTCGATGAGCAGCACGGCATTCCAACGTGCGCACCGCCTAAGTGCCTTCTTGAGGTTTTCTTCTATGGACCACGCCGAGGTGCCGAGGTCGCCGACGCCGACCACGTAAAGAGGCCGTCGCAGATTCTCAGAAACTGGGAAAAACAAATGGCGTAAGCACGGCCTGCTCAAATAGGCTACCACACCAATGGTCCTCATCTGATGAACTCACCTGCCTCGGCCGTCAAAGTCTTGCCCACCCCAGCTGGTCCGCACAAAAGCATGACCATACCCTTGCCTGATAAGTTACGTGGGTAAGTAAATATTATTTCTGTAAACGCCTGATTGAACTTCTCGCTGCTCACCTTTCCCAGGGACGAAATCCTCAAAACTCTGAGACTCTGGATGATTTTTGAGGAGGGCTGTAACGAGTTCTTTCTCGTCGCGATCCATGACGAGGTTGTCCAAGATACCAGGCATCCAATTAATGTCCTCGATTGCTTCGACGGCTAGACAAACTATATCGCATGGGTGAATGAGTGCCAAGGGTTTTGATTGAGTCAAGAGCGGCAACTGTACAGGACTTACACCAGTTTTTATCACGTATAGCCAACCCTCGCGTCCACCAGGTCGCTATCAAGCACTGGTCATCCGTCAATATCAGTCTTTCACGATCGCAATTCCCATTCTTGCACGAGACAGCCTCTGGTGGCGTTCCCGCGTTTATGACCGCTGACTTCCCCCCCATCTTAGACTCAAGACTTCTGAATGGCTCCAATTTCGGTATGGCTTTCTGTTTCAGGTGATAGTAGCCCTCGACATCGATGATGACACGGTCATGCACCTCAATAAGCCATTAGTAGGTATCCAAGAATGGAAGTGGGCATGTGCGCTTACCTGTCTGGCAGATAGGTGATACTCCGACTCACTGGCAACCCCCGAGTAATTTTTGAAGTGCTGCCCCCGTAGCGACTCGAACTTGCGTCCCCGGTTTACCAACTGCCGTCGTAGCTTTTCTTTATCAGGATGCGAATCGAGTGGCGCGCCGTCGAGACTCGAGAGTACTTCACAGCCTTTAAAGTAGCGTATCTTCCATTTTACCTCCCGAATGCCAAAATCTGTGCCATTCCACGTGGTAACAGCTACATTCATGTCGTAGAACGGTATTCGCTTCCGGTTCCAGTCCAGGTCTTCCTCCAGGCTCACTCCTCGCAACTCAGCAGCCTGCAAGAACCCTTCGGTGTTGCTGACGACGATGATCCCCGGAGCCAAGATGGCTCCAAGGTCCTCAAACTCGACAATCCCGGTGCGCTTAACTTTATCAACCCTATCCAGTAGACCTTGGATCTCGCCCTGCAACACCGTGCGCAAGAGCCCCAGGTGTTTCTTAACTAATGCGTCAGGCTCATCGCGCTCGACCTCCAAGAACTTGTCCCAGCGATGACAGAATTCCTGGAACGGCGGCTTGAGGGTGAGCTCCGCGTCCAATGCGTAGGGCACCGGATACCCTCGAAAAACTTCACGCAGTGCCGATTGAATCTTCTCACTATTGACAACCAAGGAGTCGGTTCCCCACGCCTCTCTTCCGCTATGGGCTTTCTGGCGGCGAATGATCGCAAATGCGTCGTGCGCTTTAGCTGCTGGCTTAGCGTGCCAATCCCCTTCGCGATATGGTTTATCCTCCAACCACTCGACGCAGCACTTGCAAACTTGCTTCGGTGATGCGAATAGATCCTTGATCTCGCATACCTCTCCCTTGACGACTTTGCCGTCATCACTACTCTCCATGACTGGGACGGCCGCTGGCCCATCCACCTCGTCCGTCTTGGGCTTCTGCTGCGCGATTTTCTTCTCTTCTTCGAATTTTTCCATCAGCGCATTGACCGCCTGGGGATTGTTACCATTGATCGTTTTCTGCTGGCCTTTCACCACCACATAACTCAAGGTCAGTTGGTCGATAGATGCTGCAAGTTTCTGCTGATCTTGTGCAACGTTGATCTCTTCGACATCAGCATCATTAGACTGAACTTCCACCGCAGAATTATTGTCGGCCATTTTGAGGGTTTTCCAAGGTTCAAGAAGTGTTATCGACTGATGTTATCATCTAATTCACCCGCAACAAAGATCTTAATCAATCTGCGAAATGACAATACGTCTTGCATCCTGAAGTCATTGAGCCCGGTATCGTGCGGTCTCTTATACCATTTATATTCCTGAGATCCCATAACTTTGAAAGCCGGAGCAATGAAACTCAACCACAGGCGTACCTCAATGATGCCAAGACACCGCCGCTTTCCTTCATGCATGCAGGTGCCGGTCCTGGAACCAACAATGGCTCCGCCATGGTGGAGGCCCGCAGTATACGGGCAACATGCACATGATCTTGCATCCATTGGGCAAGTTCCAGGATGCAACATATCAAGGCGCTGGCTGCCAGGCGCGTTGATCCAATGAAACCAGCGAAGCGCTTATCCCGCTTTCTTCAATGGATTACCAGAGCTGTATGCATAGGCAGGTGTCTCAGGCAAACGTTCACCCATGGCGAGGCAGATCCGTGTGCCGAGTCAGTCGAGCACATGTTGCTCTAAATACGCCTTTCGGGGATACAATATCTTCGACAAGAGGGGCAAAGGTCACTAGGCATCGATACTGTAAGTACTCGGCCCGCTTGCATAGATATTTGTGGCGGTCATTATTTGCCACGGGTCAGAGTGAAGACGGCCTATATCTAGGAGTTGCGCATGATGCATCCTTGATAAAACCTGGGGAGCACGGCACTCGTAGCGCAGCTTCTTTTGCACCGCTCCGATCACCATTGTGAACAGTCCGGTACCCAAGGCAGACACGTTATTTCAATATGGCCCAGAAAATAGTGGAAGCTCTACGGGCCGACGCTGACTTTTGGAATTTGAAGCGTGGTACGATCACATGGGAAGGGCCAGGTGGCAGAGACGAGGATTATTCAGTTGCTTTTACTCCGACGAAGGCGTTATGCATGAGCTGCACCGAGCTCCTGCACGCACCGTTCGGGGCTGTCATCCCACTCCATCTCTCGTACGCGCACTTCGCACGCTCCGCCAGGACGTGCTCTCTCTGCGACTTGATCCACAGCGACTGGCTGAAAGCGACCGAGGCTTGGGATGAGGCTGTTGGCAAAAGCGATTTGGGGCCTGAGCTGCGACTTGATGGACACCGCCACACTCAGCAAATCCAAAGGCTCAGCTGCAATCAGGAGTCTTTTCTGGAGGTGCTTTTCATTCGGAGCAATCTACCGAGTGACTTCTATGCCAGGCAACTTCGAAGTGAGTACGAGAAATGGGCCTGGGAGGCTGTTCCGAGGCGGTACGGAGGCGCTGGCTTCAGGTGCCCTTATGACGAGCCTGATTCAGGGACGCGGTATGATTGCAAGCAAGCAATAGAGTGGTTTCTGGATTTTTCGGATGAAACAGACGAAAAATTCACAAGATTTAGTGAGAACTGGTTACCCAAACAGTGGCATGTCGAAAGCTTACCTGAATCTTTCAGCCGGTATCACAGGGCAGCATTATCTCCAGTTCCACCAAGTCGCGACCCTATCAGGTGAGCATTGCCACAGGAACGAAGCTATATGGTCTAATTCAGGGCACTGACATTGTGGAGACCCATTGTCCAACTTGATCACCTCACTTCGATCCAGAAGAGAGGACACTCTCTACACAGGTTCGGAGGGTCGTTTGCGTCTTGGCGAACACTGGTTGAATGAGTGTCGCTCAAAGCATCCCCACTGTGCTGCATGGCAAGACTCGCCAACGCGGCTGCCAAAGCGAGTCGTGGACGTCGGGCCATCTGATGGGTCACAGCCTCCCCGTCTGCATGAAGCAGAGGACGGCGAACAAGGCTCTTACACTTGCCTAAGCCACCGCTGGGGGGCTCGATGGTTCTAACTACCACTGCTGGAAACGAAAAAGCGAAAGGTACACTCAAGGAGCATAGAAAGGAGATACTGACTGACTCCAGACTGCCGAAAACGTTTCGAGATGCCATTGCTATTGTGCGGTTTCTGGGATTTAGATACATATGGATCGACTCCCTTTGTATTCTGCAAGACCGAAAGGAAGACTGGGAAGCCGAGTCTAAGAAAATGGGCGAGATATACCGCAATGCACAACTAACAATTGTTGCCGCTGCCGCCACGAGCGGCGACAGTGGCTGCTTTGAGCAGATCAAGCCAAGCTCCGAATTACCTTGTCATATAGGGACTGTGCGCACGAATCAAACCTGCAAAAAGCACGTCAAGCACGATTTCAATTTATTTGCACATGCCCGTGGCAACGGCGACCGCGATAGCGACTTCGCTGGCTTCAGGCCCCTCAGCAACCTGGACTCGAGAGGCTGGGTTCTCCAAGAAGAGGTGCTTTCCGGACGCTCGCTCATATTCACGCAAAAGGGGGTATTTTGGGAGTGCGTAGAGATGTCTGCGTCGGAGAGCTATCCCCGAGGGACGTTATCACAACAAGTGGGAATGAGAACGCCCGGGACGGGAGGCGAGGCATGTCGCCCCTGGCGCGTTAATTACGGTCGTCGCTTCAAGAAAGACATGCTCCAGATGAAGTATCCGTCGAGACCGGTGCCAGAGAACATGTTCAATAACATAACTATTCTTGACGGCCAACCACGTCACCACTGGCAGCAGTTCGCAGGAAGTTATATTCTCGGGAAAGAGATCGACGACAGTTGGCCAACCATCGTGGAGGACTACACCAAGCGGACGCTGACGTTTGATACTGATAGACTCCCGGCCCTCGATGGCATCATCAGCGTTATCGAACGACTACGTCGAGACGAATACCACGCAGGGCTCTGGAAAAGTACGATGACGCGGGACATGCTATGGCACGTGATGGATTTTGAATGGACGCATATCACTGCGTCACACAAGAAGCGTTACTGGGTCAAGACCGAACGCCCACGAAGGAAGAGTTCAATTTCCAGTGGGGCCCCGTCTTGGTCATGGCTGAGTACCTGTCAGAACGTAACGTTCTCAGGCGCAAACCTTCAGGAGGAGTTCGCGAGGGTTGCGAATGTGACCACTGAAAGAGTCAGCATGTCAGATGTGACGGGAGTTCTCACGCTGCGGGGATGTCTGAGCATCGTTCGTATCAAGGTGACGCGCCAGGTCGATAAGGACACGGGAAGCACGAGACTGTAAGTGGTCTCGATTCTGGTTACTGACCTACCTAGGTATACATTCAACTGACAGCACTTATCACACAGGGTTGGTAGGATAAGCGCCGTAAACGGTCAAGAGATGATGTCCCCCGCTGTGTTCTATCCCGATGGGGACCGTGAGATGGACTATGTAGGCTTCTGTCTACCTATAGGCGCTTCGGGCCCAAGCATCAAACAGATGATGGAGCGTCAGAAGCGATTTTATCTACCTACAGGCGGAATTTCGACGCGAGGTATTAAACCGGAGATAGAGGGTCGGAAGAATTGGGGAGAACCACCAAGAGAGGACATCGTGTGCCTCGTCCTCGCCCCCCCTACGGAGCACAGCTCGCCGGGCGGAGCTACGAGATCTTAGTCAGGATTCCGCCGCATCGGTCTAGGGTTTTTCAATGCCTTGGATGGCCATCGGGCATTGCTTGGCCTTGACCCGCCTTCAGGCATGATGGAAACTGGGACTCCTTGGGAGAGAACCGAGTTTTTGGTGGAAATAGTATGAGACATGTAGAGAGACGGTGCACTTCGACGGCTTTGTCGTGTGTGAGAACGTTGGGAAAGGTATTGGATACCTTCTTATTGAGATCCATTACTATGAGAACAGTTCTGATTCAGTCGCCCACGATGTGTAGATCTCTATATTCGTGATGTTCAAGTGCCTCGTGTATCGTGGGTTGGTCGTGGGTTGGCAGTGGGTGATGAGTCAAGCATTGTAAGACCGTCATTGGTACCTAGGTACTGCCCATTCTTGTGCTCATCAGACCGGCAGCTTATTTCCAATGAAGTGGTTGCATTTGAGTTTTGTATTGTTCGCGGTCCATGGGAGGGCCAGTCCGAGGGCAAGTTGGAGCATCATCACGAAGCTCAGCTCAGCTCAGCTCAGCTCGATGCTGGGGAAGCTTGGAAGTCGGGGTCCCATTTTTAACGAAACACCACGAACGCCAAGGTCAACCCCACCATCCTCCATCCACCATCCACCATCCACCATCCATCACAACCCGCCACTTGCTCCAACACCGTGAACGGTTGACAACCCGACATTCCACAGCACGTCAACAACTACGAGAGCACTCACTGCCCTCTTCTTCGCCTGCCTGCTTACCTAAAGCCATCCCCGCACATACATACATACACCACAGGCTCACAATGGCGGCCGCCGACCCCTACGATTCGGCGCTGTACGTATTACCACCTCCGCCATCATCTTCCCCCGCCCTCTACCTCCTGAGCCCTTCGCAGGCGCGAGACAGCGTCATCATACGAGAGCTACAGGAACTCTCCTACCAATTGGCCCGAATACCTCCTCTAAAACCTATCTAACCCACGCCACAGCGACCTCCTCCGCCGCCTGAACCCCAAGGACACGACCGCCCACCTCAACAACCTCATCAGCCTCGTCCCCGACCTGACCGAGGACCTGCTCTCGTCGGTCGACCAGCCCCTGACCATCAAGCGCTGCCGGCAGACGGGGCGCGACTACCTGCTGTGCGACTACAACCGCGACGGCGACAGCTACCGCAGCCCCTGGAGCAACGAGTTCGACCCGCCGCTCGCCGAGGCCGGGGGCAGCGGCGAGGATGGCGGCGCCGCGGTGCCCAGTGATAAGGTGCGCCGCATGGAGGTCCGCGCCAACGAGGCCTTCGACGTCTACCGCGAGCTGTACTACGAGGGCGGCGTCAGCAGCGTCTACTTCTGGAATCTGGATGATGGGTTTGCCGGCGTCGTGCTGCTCAAGAAGGGTGAGTGAGCTCCTCGTTTTTTCCTTCGTTTGGCTGTCTTGGTCTGGCTCTGGTGTGGCCTGTTTGGTACTTGGGGCACAATTCTGGTGCCTTGTGCTGAGGCGAGGTCGGCTGGACTTTTCTGGAAATGAGTTTTCTGGAAATGAGGGGGAGAGCGGGAGCCGGTTCCGTCGTCACAATAGGCGAGCTGTCATCTCCGGATGACTAGCGCACAGGATGGGCTCCGCGCTCCTGGCTCAATGTGGCAGATCGCATTCAGTGAAATGTCTGGTTCCGAGACAGACAGTCTCGGGAATATACGAGAGATCCCGCGACCGGGTTACTGGGATTATTGATCGCAGAATCTAGGAGCTCAGATCTTGCAGCTGAGACCGCAGATCTGTGATCTCGTATGACGGTGGTGCACAAACGATCTTGTGGCGTTGAAAATTGATGAAGGTCTCACTCCTACACTATGCAGGGGTGGGAACACACAGGAAAAGATGCGCAAAAGCTAATGACAAACCCCGCGAAACAGTGGCAACGCCAGGCGGCAGCAGCGAGGGGACCTGGGACTCGATCCACGTCTTCGAGGCGATCGACCGCGCGCGCACGACGCAGTACAACCTGACCTCGACGGTGATTCTGTCGCTGTCGTCGGCCTCGGGCGGGCTAGGCGACATGGACCTGAGCGGCAACATGACGCGGCAGATCGAGCAGGAACTGCCGGCCGAGAACGACGAGCAGCAGATCGCCAACATCGGCAAGCTGGTCGAGGACATGGAGCTCAAGATGCGCAACCTGCTGCAAGAGGTCTACTTCGGCAAGGCCAAGGACGTCGTGGGCGACTTGCGCAGCCTCGGCAGCCTGAGCGAGAGTGCGAGGGACAGGGAGGCGCAGAAGGACATCATTGGGAGCATGAGGCGTTGATGTGAGTCTGGCGTGACGGACAGCGGGAGAAGGCAGGGGTTTGTTGGGGTTTGGTTTCTAGATCTACGGGTTTATTACTCGTAGCCGCCACATGATACGCGAGAGGACTCAAGGACACTTCGATCCAGACCCTGTGAATCGGGACATGGAGGTTCTAGCTCTGGTGAGAGAAATCACAAGAGAGATCAAACGTGGAGAGTAAGCACCGGAACGGGCGGCCTCCAAACCTGTAAATGTCGATTTATGACAACACTTTGCATGAAAGACAGAAGAGTCACTCTACGTCGGACGGAGACGACAGCGGCGTCCTGTAGGAGCCAGCTGAAGAGATGTCAGATTTCGGGAATATATGTCTGAGACCTGCTACGCGTGTGTCGTATCTGGATACTGTGCCTTTCTTTCCTTGCCCTGTAGGGTATACGTATATCCTCCTAAAGAAGAGGTGGTGGTTAGAGGGGGGGTTTGCATGAAAATGACTACTACCATTGGGGCTGTCTTCCATATCAGGGTTGAGGGTAAGTGATGGAGGGGAGGCTGGGTCGTTCTTTACAGGTCGTCATTGACTCAGGTGTCTGCCTGTCTTATCCTCGGACGTGGGATTTCGAGGCTGAAGTTACAGGCCTTGGCTGTCAGAAAACGCAGGTTGCGCCGCGGTGGTTATTTGCCTTTATTATGGACGTTGTGCAAAGATGTGTGTGGGTAAACGGAAAATGTACTGCTGACTGGCTGGTGCGTGTAGATGTGAGCGATCCCTCGGTATAGTGTGTGGGATAAGACGAGAGCTGAGGCCTTGGTGAGAATGAACATTGCGATTCGCTTTGATGTTTTCACTTTGGTATCGTGTGAGCTGGTATCGTGTGAGCTGGTATCGTGTGAGCTGGTATCGTGTGAGCTGGTATCGTAGGTACGAGTTCTGGGTGGGTGAATGGTGTTCTACGCGTAGGCCGCTGGATATTGTAGATAAGTGAGCATTTTATCTAGAGCGAGACGAGTGGGAGACATGGCTGGCTTGTTGGTGCATATCGTGTTCATTTCGTTATTCAGTATTCCCCACGGGGCTTACACCGTGAACCATAGCTGGGCTCTCGTAGGCGTCGGCGTTTTCCGACGATCTTGGTTACTTACTTACTTGAACACCTTTGGTAGCCGTGTTCAATATCTGTCTGTACATGAGTATTCCATTCGAGGAGTTCATGAAAGCCCCGGGTACGGACGCGTCACCATTGCTGCGAACCTCGCACTTGCAACTGATCTGCTGGTTATGTCCACGTAGGTAGACGAGAACGAATTCAAGTTTGGCCCGACGAATCGCTTTTACTTTCGTAGTGAGGTTTCTATGAACATCTCCCAGCTGCCTCACTAAGCGCTATGGATCACTAGCATCGCGAAAAGTACGTATGTCAATATATCTGTAAGCCCTTCCACCGGATAGATACATGCCTTAGACAACTTACCAAGTACGTACTTCCATACCGCAACACCTCAAGGAATTCCAGACAGAAGCCGCCGAGCAAGGCCCGACGACGACCTCTCAGGACGTGATTCTGACGCATAGACGCCCTACCGACTTATATCCAGCCTATTTCCCCGTATGTATATGATGAGTCATCCAACAAGGCCGACATACTCGATACCTACACACGCAGGCCAGTCCGTACCTGCCTCTCTATCTGTAACATCCGTTCACCCAGCCGAGGGGGCGAGCGGCGCAGATGTACCGGACTTTTCTTTTTTCCCATCACAAGTAGGCCCCTACCTATACATTCGTACGTAGGCTGGATTTCTGCCCCCCCCTCGCCCGACCTCATCACACAAACGCCTACGAAATAAATACCTACACCGGTGCCTGATCGTGAAGTGGGGTGGGGAAAAAAAGCAGCAAGGGAGGAGGAAGACCCTCGCAGAAAGATCAACAACAGCAAGCCCCGATCAACAAGTTACCGGCCTCATCCCAGCGAATAATCCTCCCCGCCTGACTCACCTGCTACGTGTGTATACATGTATGTAGGTAGGTATGTAAGCTACCCAGACTAGGCTGCCAGGCTGGGCAAACACAGATACATAGGACCCGGGCGGGATGGATGGGCATGCGCGCGGGGATGGAGAACCCGGCCTTGCCCCGGCCGCGCCCGATGGGTCGGGGCAACAGGGGAAGGTGGTGTATGTATACCTACCTCTCCATCACCCTTGTGTAAGTCCCTATAGGCGGGCGAAGTGACCGTGACCAGGCAGACAAGCACGCGGGACGACCGTGGAGGGAGCGGTATATGCGGGTACGGGGTACCTAGGAGAGGGAGACCTCGCGTAGACATGTCTACCTATAAGGGCATGTAATTCGGCATGTAGGTCTTTTTTTTTTTATACATATCTTATACCAAGAAGTAGGTAGAACCTGTACCTGCATCAGGGAGGACGGACGGTGATTGCCAATCCAGGATGTTGCTTGCCTACTGGAAGACGCCCAGAACTGCCCCGTGGCACAAGCCGCGTACCTGAGCTCTGAGCTGTTAGGAGATGCGTAGAATATTGAGTACCTAGTTCCCCGCGGGTTTCACTTCCATTGTACACGAATTTGAGAAGCGAGCTAGGCGGCGGATGTGGAAAAAGGCGCGGCTCGCGGTAGGCAGTACAGTAGTCACTTCGGCACTAGCTGCCTCAAAAGGATCGTTCTAGATCCCGCCGTAAGGGGGCCCGAGGCAAGGCGCGGCACGGGAGATATCGATCACGTACATCCCGCGGCTTGTAAATGCAGGACTATGTAGGTATGTACATATATCGATGCGCTTCGGGTTGTGGTGTGGTTAGTGCAGCGAAGCCAGACAGATAGTACCGTTAATGAAAAACTATTTCGACAGGTATGTATGTATAATTAGGTACCATCTGCATGTACCCGTTTGCAATGTACACCGAGCGTCGAGATTGTTGTGTGAATCTATTTAGGAGCGATACTGATAAGCACATGGAGCACCTGAATCCTTGACATTTGCGGACAGGTTATGAAAAGCACGTCGTAAAAATAAAATCCTGCTGGGTCTTCGTGATGGCGTACAGAAATCTTGATTAAGTAATACTCCCATATCGCGCACTGACCTGGAGCACTGGACGGAGAGGGAAAAAAACATAGCGGTGTGAGCTTTCACGAAGCCTTGACGCCCATTCAAAGCTTATTTCGCCTTCGGATCTTTTTCTTCATCGTTTCCTATTGACGAGATTGATCTGCAGCTCGGAACTTGGCACGATGGCCAGGCTAATTCTGGTCCGGCAGACCGCCAAGCGGCCAAGATGGTTCAGGGCGACCGAAGAGTGGATGTCAGAGAAGGGATCATGGCCTGAGAGCCCAAGGGGAAGGAAGGAGTTCTGAATGGGTTGTGACGTGACCCGAATGATGATGGAGATCTCTGGGTACGATACCTAGATGACACGCACGGGATAATGTTTACTGCTCAATAATACACTACCACGTTTCTCAAACCCGTGCCCGCTCCTTGGCGACCCCTTGCAGTACGTTTCTTGGGTTGCAACCCTTTCTGCAGGATCCAGTCGAGTTTGGACAATGTCACGATGATGCGAGGCCGCGACAGCGTCACCTTCCCATCCTCCGGTAATCTCAGTCCGAGAAGAAGAAAGAGGGCACGTACGTACGAGGTAAAATCGGCTGGCCCTCCTACACAACACAGTCTGGTGATTTTTTTCTTTGATTGTTGTCCCATGACACTTCTGTCATATTTACCAATCGCCAAGACTGGACCCTTGCATAAGGTAGGGCCATGAGAGTAAGGCATCTACAAAAGAACAATTTTCAAGAAAATGGGCAACGCTTCCCTTGCCTAATCGCGGTGACTTATCGTGGTGCTAAAAATACTACGAGAACATAAGAACTGGGTTTGAGGCAATACAGGACATGTGCTGAGCCTGCGCGCAAGATTGAGAGGTCAACGCTGTTTACGCAACAATGTACGTATGAAAGCGGCGTGAATGAGACATTTCTGCTGATCGGGACAACCTCGTCTCCACCAGCCGGCCGCAGGCAATAGGATAATGAGTGTCGTATATATCATCAGCTGTCATGTGACTTGGAGACAGCACATTGAATTCTTTAAGCTGTATTCGCAATTCTTGATAGAATGAAATCTAAGCAAAAGTTTCATGTAGGCAACCCCAGGACCCCTACTGGCATTATGCATATCCCGCTTTCGGGGAACTTCCGGCGCAGATGGGCGGGATTGCCCTGTTTGATTTTTTCAACTGACCGGTTCGCGCACGACAAGGCAATGTGGTAAAAGTGACAAAAACCCGAGTCGGTGAATGGAACGATGTGCTCGAAGTGGCAAGTTACCAGGTTGCGGAGGTAGCAATGACATGGGATTCTTCCTTGCATAGCTCGCCAGCATTACGCCAGACGCGCATTCATCCCAGACGTGATTCGTCAGGGCGTGATGGTGACAGTTGCGCCTCGTGCGTGTTGTAGCATTCCTGTGTTTCCGTACCGCACGCACCAGATGATCGACAGCAGGCGGGCATCAGCATGGCAGGACGTGTTCGCATTATGGAAAAAGTGAAGAAAAATACCAAAAAAGGAAAAAAAAGGAAAGATCGGAAGAATGAATAGCTTCACTTCCCGGGGTTGGGACGCGGCGCAAATCCAATGGCTGCATGGAATGTTTCTAGAAGACCGAACCCGCCCCTTGGCTCCCGTCTGTGGGCTCGCATCTGTAGGGAGGGTCCCTGTGAAAAGCCCTTAGATTTTGTCTCCCGACCAGGATGTCAAAAATCGGCGACAATAACGGGGGGAGTAAAAATCGCATTGCGCGGTTACGGCTAATGTTTGAACGGTGGACCAACGACTGCTGATGCATTCTCAGTCCCTTGGTTTCCGCGAAGAAGAGGTTTGGGGCCACCCTTGCAGTCAGCAAACGAAGACAAAGATGGATTAACAGGCAAACTTCAGCTGGTCGTCTCGTTTGTTACTCTGTGCGTGTATGTACATGGGAAAAAATGGAGTTCCGCTGCGGAGGGGAATTTGTCGGGCCACGATGGCTGCAGTGCGAAATTACCTACATGATATGGGCTTAGCCACAAGGACCGCATAACAGACCTCACGGTCACACATTGCACAACAGACGGTTTCGGTACGCTGCTCTGAGGGCCTGGTGGCATGTCTTTTCGATGACTTCAGGACGGGCAGTGCCTCCAATGTCCGACTCTGTTGAGATTTGACAAGGTTTCAGGCAACGAGTGCGTGACAGAAAGTCGTGCCAAAGGCGCTGTGGTTTTTCAGGGATGAAGGCATGTGGTTTGTCCGGTGTCTTGAATGCCACGGTGGTGAGAGGAGTGACCGGGAGGCTAGAAACACTAGAGACTTTCGTAGACCGCTCTTGTGAGATGTCGGGCCCCAGTCACCCAATCACGACGTTGGTGAATTGTCAGATGGGACGAGCCGAGTGAGGTGTGAGAGGATACTCCCGAAGTCGGCTGTCGGTAACAGGGACGGCCTACATATCGTGGAGCCCACTAGGACTTGAGGCGCACTGCCTGCGTACTGTGTTCATGTGCCTTTGGTCGCTCAGTGAGCAGTGGAAGAAGATAGAGATACTCGGGTGGGTATGTGATAAATTCTAGTCTTGGTGTCAACAACGGGACGTGCAAGAAAAAGGAGAAGGAAGAGTCAATTTTGATCGAATCTCGGCCAGCTCGTGTTCGTCCCATGGATTGGGAATTTGAATCAGGACGGGAGCGCCAATGTTTGAGGTAAGACAGCGTCGCCAAAAAGATCTGTCATGGAACCCCTTTGGGGTGAGATTATTCCCGAGTATGGTGCTTGGGATCGTAGAGAGAAGGCGCCAGGGTGGATCGTGGTGTTACCGCTCGCTCTGTGGCATTGAGATCGGAGAGAGGACGTCGTTGTCCCCCTTGTCGGTTACTGGCGGTTTGGAATCGGGTAGCGATAATGCTGAGCTGTGTGATTGATGTCTCGTATGGGGAAGTGGATATCACAAGGGTTACCGAAAACTGCAGCGATGACAAGAAGAAATGCAATTTTGCCCACAGAAGGAGGATCCTCGACGTTTCGTCTGAAGCGCCTCGTCTTGGAATGAACATCCCCCGGTTCCACGCTGCGATGGACAGAGGCATTGAAAGCCATGTTTGCTTACCAGTATCCTCAACTGGACTTTATGTAGCCAAACTGCATATATGTATATCATGTAGAATAAGGAGAAAAGGGGAGAACTTTATTACTGCGATTGGGAATGCAGTCTAGTGAACCATTGCGTCTGGAAATGGGGAGTTCCAGGGATGCTGATGGAGGTAGCGAGATCTGGTGGTGGTCAGAGACACAAGCGTCTACTCAATCATACTGTTGTAAAAAATAAAAATTGGAGCAGGTTTATAGGATTTGATCGTTGAAATATAGCCTCATGTCTTACAGCCCATGATGATCGATAACAATGATGATAGGTACTGTTGTACTGTAGGCTTGACGAGAAATTTTCTTCACCAACTATTACCATCAAAACATGAAGGACGGACATGCAGATCAGGCCTTATTCCATGTAACTCACCGGACTTGCTGCATACGGTATACCACGCACATCCATAGTACATAGTGATGAAATGGGTCGGTCTATCAAGTGGAGGAGGAGTCATGTCTGTCACAGCTAGACTTATAGTGGACAAGTTTTTACTGCATAGCTGCAGCTCAGATCTGGCAGGAATCTACCATAGTCTCGCTCGAGTCACGAGCAATTCATGCATTGGTGTGCAGCGGAAATAACTTCCTATAGAGATAGTGTTATAAGGATGGTCTCCATGTGGCTTTGACAGAGAGGCCATATGGTCTAGTACCCATCGTACTCTCCGGCTGTTTTATGATGTCTTACTCTAGAAGATGTTCTTGTTCATACTGTAGAACACATCACCTATGTACGTCCTGAATGACTTGTAAAAAAAAAAAAAAAAACTTGCAAGAAACTAGAAGTAGCAATCAACGCATGGGAAAAGCGCTTCATCAACCCAACAGCGATCCCATTCTCATTCACAGGGAGGGGCGCCCGCTTGGTGGACAGGGGCAGATAGGAGGGGAAGCTGCGATGTACCCAGGTACTTACTTACATAGTATCCAATGTGCATCGCGCCTGTGGTCATTCATGCAGGTCGCAAGGTCGCAGCAAGCACCGCACCGCACCACTACACAAGGACTAACCCGTCTACTCCACCTCGCTCACCTCGTTCACCCCCCCCTCTTCCAATGTGTGGTGTTTGATGATGCTCCATCTTCAAATACCTGACTTCATGTACAGTATTTTTTCTCCGTGTGCAAGTGGATTATAGCAGGCAGTAATGATAAGGTACTTAGGTATTTCTAGAGTGTAATTGCACAAGTCTTGTTCGACAGCAACAGCAATAGCAACAGCAGTGGCGGCAGCCCTCTTCCTTCTCCTCCTCCTCTTCGTCTTCTTCAACAAGCACAAACAAGCCTAAAGCGTCCCTCCCCTCTCGTCAGTGCCGGTCCACCAGACCTCTTCGAGCTATACTATCACAGTATTATCCTGCAGTCTATTGCACACGGATACAAACACAGGGTGGACGCAGTGGGCACGCGCATTTCCTATTTCAATTTTTTTTTTCCCACGTTGTCGTTTTCCCCCCTTTGAACTACGTACTTTGAGGGTCCTCATCCCGGCAACGTCTGGGTCCATGCTTTGCTACTGGTGACTAATCCGCCGTGTCTTCCCTTTTCCTACTGAGGACAAGCTGCTTCATAACCCAAGCCTCCCCTGCGTCGCATTGATTGTGAACACCCTTCAACCGCCATACTCGGCCGCCACGCACCCATACAGACGTACACATTACCTACGCACGGAGTAACACTGTTTTCTCGAGGTCGCACCAAAAAGCGCCAGTTCGACATTGTATTCCCCATTGGAAATTACAGTAACTACTATTTGCTACAATATATAGGGCTGTCGCTCTCGCTTATACCGGTTTTCCCCCTTGGGCTACTAGAGGAGCAACCCATTAGCTCTGCCCATCTACCTACCTGCTTACCTACCGACCGAGAGCTGCCAAGTCTGAACCCTCTCTGGTTGACAGACAACCAAATACCAACAGACTCGAGTCCTTAGTACACATAAAACCTACCAGCTCCTTTGGTGCCGTCTTTCTCTTGTCCCGCCTAATCCAACAAAGCTTACACGGGCGTCCGGGTCGTCGTCGCTTGACTTCGATTCGCGCATTCGTAACTCGAGCCCCGCGCCACGCTGCGCCTCGCTTCGTCTCATACCTTCCTCCCTTGTCTTTTCGCCATTGCGGCCGACGACCTCAGCCGTTCTGCTCGCCATGGCTTCCGAGAAGCCCTCGGTGCTCATCGTCGGTGGCCTGGGATACATCGGTCGCTTCTTGGCCAAGTACATCCATGAGAATGAGCTTGCTTCCGATCTACGTTTAGTGGACAAGGTCCTACCCCAACTAGCGTGGCTTGCGCCCGAATTCGAGAGCGCATGCTCGGGAACACACTTCATGCAGGCCGATGCCACACAAGAACGTAAGCCTATGCCCAGCACTTTGTTACTCGCCTTCTCCTTTGGCTTTGCTCACCATCTTGCCCATTTCTGTAGAGGCCCTGGCCCGGATATTCGACCGACCCGACGGCAAACAATGGGATTATGTCTTCAACTGCGGTGGCGAGACGAGATACTCTCAAGAGGACGAAGTATACAAGATACGGTCGCTGGGTCTGTCATTAGCGGTTGGTAGAGAGGCAGCAAAACGGAAAGTCAAGTGCTTCGTAGAGTTAAGCACAGGAATGGTATACAAACCGAACTCGTCGCCAAGCAAGGAAGGAGACAAGCTCAAGCCTTGGAGCAAGATCGCTACATACAAGGCGCAGGCAGAGGAGGAGTTGGGCAAGATCGAGGGGTGAGTTTGTCCTTTACGGACGAGACATAACCACGAGCCCGCCAAAGCTGACCGTCACATTCTTCTCATACAGGCTGAACCTCGTCATTGTACGACTACCCCACGTATACGGCCCTTATGCGTCGCAATGGGTGGCCACCGCGCTCTGCATGGCGCGCGTGTACCAGTCTCTCAACGAGGAGATGAAGTGGCTGTGGACCAAGGACCTGCGCACTAATACAGCCCACATCGAGGACGTCACACGAGCTCTGTGGGCCATCGCTGCCTGGTACGACGCTGGTAAGGCCAAATGGGAGGCTAAAACTATGGGTGATGTGCCGATGTTCAATGTCGTCGACAAAGGTATCACGACCCAGGGTACGATTGCCGGTATCATTGGCGAGGTGTTCGGAATCAAATGGGACTTCCAAGGCCAGTTGCTCAGCAACTTCGCGCGCCTCAACATGGACAGTCTTGTCGAGGATGTCAACGATGATGTTCTCGGACCTTGGGCGGAGCTACTCAACGAGGCGAGCATAACGAGACCAGGTCCATTGACACCCTTTATGGAAAAGGAGCTCCTCAAAGACACGGATCTCAGCATGGACGGCAGCCGGCTGGAAACAGTGCTTGGATTCGAATACAAAAAACCTGTCATAACGAAAGAATTGGTGGAAGAGGTCATTGAAAGTTATCGAAAGATGAGGTGGTGGCCATGAGGTCCCAAAGGCTCTTAATATCTCCGTATTCGTAGGCAGAGACTTGACGTTTCGTCCAAAACAAGTCCACGCCCGGCGTGCAGAAAGCTTCCAGTCGACAAGAAGGATAAAGCATCAATGACAGCTTCATATGGGAATTGCCCATGCAGAAAGGCGCAGAGGCGATGCGTCGACGATGGAATAAGAAGAGACCGGTGTTGGAAACGACAAGCAAGAGATGGTGATTGGGGCGGCCGGCTACCATTTTCATTTGATTCCGCACAAAGTTGATCTACAAGGGCATGGGGCGTGAGGGGGTAGTACTGTAAGATTAGGATATCCTTTTCTCGCGAGCAACGCATTTATAATATACGCGGACCCTGTTGGCAGGGTATAACCATATCCCCATTCAACTTTCTTTTGACTGGGTGAAAAGCTGGAACAAAGAATAGAAGGCTGGAAACTCAAAATCTGCTTGATGCGAATTTTAATCGCTTAAGATCATTCTGGCCGAGGACCACCGAGACCACCAACCTTAGCGATGTGATGGGAGTGTAGGAGGTCGCATGCATACCTTCAGCTGCAAGGTCCTCTGGTTGCATCACACGAAGGAGAGGCCGGGTTGGTGGTTGCAAGCGAACGAACCGAACGAACGGCCTCGGAAAAAGTGCCCGAAGCCCGGGTCTGTAGACTGTTTGGAGCAGATGTGCCGTGTATCGTGCCGTGAAGGTGCAGGGTATGTGATAAGGACGAAGGGGGACCTCTGGTGTTTGGTCGGATCGGGATTTGGGTGAGATTGGAAAGGTAGAGAGGATCTGCGAAGCTTACTTCAGATGTACCTGAGAGGAAACGGTTCCTCGGTATGGTGGTTGTTGGGGGACCTCGTGCGGTGACGGAAGAATGATGCATTTGCTCTACTTTGTGAGGTTATTTGCGGGTAGGTAGGTGAGGATGATGCTGATGAGAATGTATGGAATACAATATTGAAGAGAATGAACGCCGTTGATGTAATAACATGGAAGGATGAGGCCTGCACAGATTACTTGATAAGAGGATACTCGTGTAAGAGATATGCCAAATGTTGTCAGCTCGGACTATGTTTGCCGGGCATTTAATCGCTGTGAAGTCATGTCAAGGATTTCGTCGCGATGGCGCAAATGCAAATCCTCCCCGCGTGAGGCCCAAGAGAAAACTTCGAGCGTTTCTCATCGTGGCAGGCCATTGATACAGACAGGCACATGTATAGCATGAGATCTCGCGACCATTTGAACCTAGGCTAGGTAGGTTGACAAGGTGCTAGCACATCGACAAGCTGGCTCGATCCGAGGGTAAGACGTCAGCGAACCTGGATGGCATGAGATCGCATACACATGCAGGAGACAGATAGGTATAGCAGAGATTGTCATTCCCTTCTACAAGGCACAAACCTACCTACTTACCGACCTTCCTACCACCTGACCTCCATTCCGAGGACAGATGGATGGATGACATGATGTTTCCGGCCCCAGGCAACCGAGATGGAAATGGAAATAACCCCCCTAAGCCAGTCACGGCCACTTATCACCCCGCAGCGCTTCCTAATCAGGCAAGCGACCCCTCTCTTGCGGGAGGGCTTGTCAGGAATGATGCCTCGGCCGCTTTTCTCTTTCTCTCAGGTACCTACCGTTGCCTAAGAGGCGTTGACTGTGCCTGACCTGAATATACCAGTGCCACGGGACGTTGTTGAAGAAGTAGGTTCTGATGGAAACTCGGGTTGAGAACAACGCCCCCGCAGAATTGTTGAGCGGGGATGCCACTACTGCCGCTGTGACGTATTGACGTATGTGAATAACTACCTACATGCCCTAACGACTGACGCCTCTCCCGCCATATATGGGTATATCAGCCCGCTAAGGAAGGTAAGGCGAAAGTGGACGGCGCGGGATGGCTGACGGCGACTGACTGAAACCTCCGACTCAATTTACACGCTTTGGCTGACCGACTGACCGGCTGAACTAGTAACGTCTTGCGGCTTATTGATGAGTCTTGTTGCCTGTCTCGTGGCAGGAGGCGAACAAATCGAAGCTTTCTGCTGCTTATCGCAAAACACGCGCATCTGAATCTGAACAATAAAAGTCACCGAGCTCTATCGCTGTACACTGTGCGGTGTCTGTTGAATTATTTCCTACCACTTGCCCACCCTCCATCCAAGGTATACCAACAAAACCGGAGCTCCGTTCCAACGCCCGCTCTGATCAACCCCACCGCGTCTCAAACGCCCTTTGGGTTCCGAATATCGCGGGATTGAACCCTCTACGAAACACACCTCTACCAACTGTACTCTTGATCCGCCATATTCGATTACAACCACCGTGCAATATCAAAAATCAAACCCGACATGGCGGCACCGGCTAACAAGAACATCGGTGACCTAAACGGCAAATGGTTCCTTGTAAGCAATAAACTCCCCGTCCTCATCTCCATCACCTTCACCACACCCCTCCACCCATCACCACAACCACATTCACCAAAAGCCCTCTCCTCCGCCACACACCGCTCACTCTCTTCGAAACCACCATGCCCAAGTGTACCCCCAACCACCAGCTAACCCCCCTTAGAACAAAACCCTCTCCGACCCCATCGACCCCGCCCTCCAGCTCCAAGGCATAGGCTGGCTCATCCGCAAGGCCATCGGCGCCGCCTCCGTCACCCTCCACGTAACCCAGTACTCCGGCCCCCCCAAACCCCCCAACCCCTCCACGGACCCCGTCTCCCACATCGACATCCAGCAGGTCGCCACCGCCGGCCTCAAGGGCACCACCGAGAACCGCACCATCGACTTCGTCCCCCGCGACCACAGCGACTGGCTCTTCGGCACCGTGCGCGGCCAGACCAAGTGGATGACCGGGGCCGAGGTGCAGGACCTGGTCAAGGAGGGGGCCGAGGCCCTGACCAAGGGCTGGGTCGAGGGCGGGTTCATCGCCGAGGGGTGGCTGGAGGGGGAGGAGGAGAAGGGCGGGCCCGAGGGGGAGACGCATGTGCTTAGCTTTGTCGAGAACATCGACGGGAGCGGGTGGACGGGCACGCAGGTCTGGGGGTTCCAGACGGTGGCGGGAGAGAGGCGGTACGCGAGGAATGTGGTGATTGGCAAGAAGGGCAAGTTTGTGAACATCCGGATGGTGTATGACTGGGTGCCTTGAGGAAGTGCAGATGGGGTTGACAACCTCAGCAGCGGGGGGAGTACGGGTAGACAACCAGAGAGGATGGATGAGAAGAGGGGCGACAAGGAGATGCGCGATGAGGGTCTTGGAAATACCTGAGAGCTGTGCCATGGCCCTTGAGAAGGCTCTTTGGCTGGGCAATTACGATGCTGATGCGATACGAACCGACGGCGGGAGCAGATGATACCTCGGGAAGACGTGCAGACATATTTTCAGTTATTTGTATCTTCCACCATGTTTCACGAACAATGCACTCCTTTTTCACAAATGCACGAGAGATGTACGTGAGGATGTAGTCTTGTTCGGTCGCCCTCGTTCAATCTGCTCTTCAATATTTGTTGAATTAAACGGTCATTCCCATGACAAATCCGCCGGAGTGTTGAATCCGTCGAGTGAAATCCTCGACGTCCGGACGCCCGCCTAGCCTTCCTAGCAATGTGAGACGCCTTCCTGCTGCCCAAAATCCGTAGTCTAAACCCATTGCCATGTCATTATGCGCCTTTGAAAGTGAAGCCTTGCGTCCTAGTATATCCCGGGTCCGGTCCGAGATCGTATTTGCGCCTCTGTCAGACTCCATCCATTGATGCATATCCCATTTCATTCCCCAACGGTCGGTGACGTCCACTCCATCTACCATCTCGCCGACCCGTTCTCATCGAGCAGACCACCGCGCTCATGCCGGCCGCCTTTTCACAAACTCCTCCAGATCCGCCCGCGTCGCCACGCCCAGCACGAACCGCCTGGCCTCATCCGTCACCACCGCAAACTCTTGCTTCTGGCCCGGGACCCCGGCGCTGCTCGCGCCCTCGAAGAACTCCTCGAGCTCCTCGAGCGGCGTGGCCAGCGTGATGACCTTGTACTTCTGGCCGCGGCGCTGGAAGCGCGTCATGGCCTTGCGCAAGGGGTCCTCGGGCCGCACGGCGCCGGCGTCGAGCTGCGCCTGCAGGTTAGGGATGGCGATGTAGCCCAGCAGGGCGCGGGTCTCGGCGTCGACGATGGTCAGGTGCGTGTAGTCGCGCTCGAAGGCGGAGATGAGGGCGAGGGAGATGGGGTCCGTGGGGTTGAGGGAGAGGGCGGCGGGGGGTTCTAGGTCCTGGACTGTGGCCTGGGTCGGGTTGGGAGCACGGATTAGCTTTCATGCTTTGAGATGTGTGGTAGAAGATGGTGAATGCAATGAGAGTATATAACTGTTTCATTGAGAAGCGGGCATATATATCCCCCCGGAGGTGGAGTAGACAATACAACAGTTATGAGAACTTGGCTCTTACCCCTCGATACCGTGCCGACCACTTAGAGACGAATGGTTTACCCAAAGGCGAGGGCCCGATATGGGTTCTGCTAGTCATTGGCTGTGCCATATCGCAGAGTCTCGATTCGTATTAGATAGCCGCGGGCAGTATTCGTGATGAAGCTGTAAAGGGTTGGAGGACCCTTGTGGCACCTCGACGTCACGGGGTCCGGAGGAGGAGGTTCGGTTGTCGGGAAGATCAAGAACCACGGTGTATGGACTGATGACGTACATGCGAGAGTACGGTATGGAGATGGCAGAGTGTGCAGGTCAGCTTGACGGGTGCGTAAGGCCTCAGGTGGAAGGTCAGATTAGACCAAAGAAAGGTGTCTTGGACGCGCCGCTGTTGCTTGCGAGTGAGGTTGAAATCTCGAAAGTCTTCAGGCCTTTGATGTGGGGCAGTATTATACGGCAGCAACGGCCGACTCAAAGCGGCGCCCCGCCATTGCCCGTATCAAGGACTACCTAATCGCGATAACGTCCCGGGCATATTCATACATGTACTTCCTATTGTCGAGCTGGGTAGTCATCTTCTGTATGCCATCGTAAATGCTGTTTAGCAGTCAACCGAAATGGAGTAGCAAGGGCCAAAGTCAGACTATCTTGGGCAATAGATAAAAAAACCTGATCTGCGGATAATTTGGCTAGCTATCGTACGCCATAGCTAGAGCTACAACTTCGCCGTTCGCCAATCGACGTCCGAGAGACCCGAGCGCACCAATGCCTGTCAACCGACGTCCCGTCTGGGGAACGAGGAGGGGTTCTCCTGGTGATAAAGCTTGGACACCTTTACCTTGAAGTAGGCAAGACTCGAGTACATATTAGAGAGCTCCTTCCATTGGGAGTTCTGCTGAGCGGATTCACCCCCGCCTACGTCACCAACACCTGGCGGGAAGTATCTCAAGGTAACATCGAGATGGATGCATGTCGGCAAACCGTCGACTACGCAGACCCATTCTGTCTGCAAATCGATACAATCCAAATGCTTTTGTTGAGCTAGCTGTATGGGAACCCGGTTCGATAGCTCAAAAGCTGTTCAAGATGTATAAACTCGCATCAACGAACAGCAACCAGAACAACTCGAACTAATCATAAGCAGCTACGATCCCTACCTGCATGTAAAAGCGCAGAGAAGGCAGTCAGTGTCCCAGCATCCTGCTTGCCGCTCCTCCCATGAGTGATAGCCTGCGACGGATGTAACCTTAACCCCGAAGCACCTCATCCCCCAATCAAATAGCCTGTCCATCCATTCTTACATGACCTCCTCCTCACGCACTCACTCACCAACCTCCATTCCTCCATCCATTGATACCCTCAAACGCCTTACAATCCACCCTCATCTCCTCATCTCCTCCCCCTATAAGCTTCATCATCCCTTCATCGCCCCGGCCAATCCGCCTCGGCTAATTCGACTCGTCCGGTCGCCCGGTTCGACATTTGCGAGACCGCCCATCCAACCCGGGCCGGCAATTGCGGTTGTTGAGATTGAGCATTATACATTCCTATAGTACGTAGCCCGGATCGAACTCGAAGAGTACCACGCGAATCGATCTATACAGTCCTCAATGAGATTCAGACTCCTTCGTCTTCTACACATCCAACCCAAACCAAGCAACATATAACTGATAAACATCCTTGTCTCCAGATCTCCGACCTAACCATGGCGCCCCTCTTCCCCAGCCAATACACCCTCTCCCAGACCTTCTCCTCCCCCTTCCCCTTCTCCTACAAACATCCAAACCAGCAGCAGCCCTCCAAGACGAGCTCCGCCACGCGCGCGACCCCCTACCAGGCCCGCCCAGAGCTCTACGCCGCCTATTCCGTCGTCGACGACGCCAAGAATAAGGCCTCGAAGCTCTCGGCGGAGGCCCAGGCCGAGTTTGATAAGGCCGCCGGCAAGGTCGAGAAGACCGTCGCTGACACGAAGAAGAGCGACACCATCGAGTTGTACTCGGGGCAGTACTACGCTGCTTGCACCTTTGGCGGGTTGCTTGCTTGTGTGAGTGTAGTTTTCGCCTTTTATGTGGATGTTATATTGGATGAGTCATGAGAAGTGCGCGATGATTGGCGAGGGATGAGGGGCTGGGCTTGCGTGGAACACAGGTGATCGAAGATGAAGAGTCAGAGCCAAATCAAGGGGACTGTGAAGAAGAGCGTGATCCAATTTCCCGCCATGATGTCTTGACCAGACCCACATCGCCGTTGATGTCGGGCTCAGTGGTGGAGATGGGGAGGCGAGCACCGACATCTTACTATCTACATTCAGAAACGGTACAACCAGAGAGTGCTAATTTTCGTGTAAAGGGTCTCACGCACACAGCTGTCACGCCGCTAGATCTCGTCAAATGTCGCCGTCAGGTCGATTCGAAGCTGTACAAGGGCAATTTCCAGGCATGGGGCCTGATCTACCGCGGCGAGGGCCTCCGAGGCATCTTCACCGGATGGAGCCCCACATTCTTTGGCTACTCGGCCCAGGGTGCATTCAAGGTCCGTATAACACGCTCCGACTCCTCGTTTCCACTGTGCGAACGATTCGGATATGAAAAACGCGAAAGATCATTGGATGTCAATGCATTGCCATGCGCGATAACATGGAAAGATTGGCACAGTAGTGACTGACCCTTCTCCTTGTATAGTATGGCTGGTATGAGTACTTCAAAAAGACATACTCGGACCTTGCGGGCCCCGAGAATGCGAACAAGTACAAGACCGTTCTCTACCTAACAGCTTCAGCCTCCGCCGAGTTCTTGGCAGACATTGCTCTCTGCCCATTCGAAGCCGTCAAAGTCCGGATGCAGACCACGATCCCTCCGCCATACACCGGTACCCTCGATGGCATAAGGAAGATCACCGGCGCTGAGGGTGTTGGTGGCCTGTACAAGGGTCTTTACCCACTCTGGGGACGTCAGATCCCCTACACGATGATGAAATTCGCCTCGTTCGAGACCATCGTCGAGCAGATCTACAAGAAACTACCCGGACAGAAGAGCGACTACAGTAAGCTCGCGCAGACTGGGGTATCCTTCACGGGTGGTTACCTTGCCGGTATTCTCTGTGCCATCGTATCACATCCGGCCGACGTGCTTGTCAGTAAGCTGAACGCGAACCGTAAGGCTGGCGAGGGCTTCGGCGCGGCTGTCGGTCGCAACTACAGGGAAATTGGTTTCGGTGGTCTCTGGAATGGTCTGCCGGTCAGAATTGTCATGATTGGAACTCTGACTGGTCTCCAATGGATGATCTACGTAAGTACTTTCCCGTTCTTGTTCTCACATTTGAGTTCGTTAACAAAAGGGCAGGATTACTTCAAGATCTTCATGGGCTTCCCAACAACCGGTGCTGCTCCTCCCGAGGAAAAGAAGTGAACGGCAGAAAGAAATTGATTGAGATTCGTGATAATCACCATAGAGGAGTTGTTGTCTTGATGACCTGACATCTGGGCATCGAAACCGCCTGGGCAGTACCGGTCCTGCCGGTAGTAAGATGTGTCTTTTTTGAGCTGGTGTTTTTGGGACCCCACGCAGGTGTTCGCACATACTACTGTATTCTCGATATTGGTTTCCTTGTCAGTACAATTTATCACCTATTTTCCAATGACGAATGAGAATTCAGTCGGCCTTTGTGGTTTGGTCGGCTTTACTATCGGCTTGAATTACCTTGTACAAAGCTTGGCAACGCTTCTTCGACCGGCAATTTCACCAGGCTCACCGTAGTTCGCCTACCGGAGATGTTTGCTAACTGACAATTCTGGGGAAGCCTGCAATACAAGTGCTCCTATTCCATGACCCCTTTGCGTAAGGGAGGGAGGGCACGACGGCACGCGTCAAGAAGCTTGGGTGCATAAGCTTGCTCGGCGCCTTCGACAGGCTGCATCCACAGATCGACTATCTCTCGGGTTTAAGGAAATGCTCGTCCGATTTCTTGTCTACACATACGTCCCTTGTTATCCGTAACCGTAAGATAGGGGGGTGCCCGCGGAGCAGCTGTCGGAAGCTCGATCCGTCTTGGTCCGTTAGTCAGGTAGACCTTTCCGTACCGAGTTACGACTTGCCCAAGCGCCCGTGGCTGATAGCTCCTGGGGAGGCAAATAAGAACGGCCAAGGAACATCATGAAGTGACTGTCTGGTATAATCAATCAGATCATCCTCGCGGCTGGAAGGGGACGTTGCAGGATATTCAGCCGCCAAGCCCCGGCCGAGGAGGCGACCGTGAGAGAAATGACCACAAGCACAAGCGACTTTAAATAGCTGGCCAACGACTTCAACTTCTGCAGCGTGCGCGTCTGTGTACCACCAACGGCGCGAGCTTTTGAGCAATAAGAAAGTACGACAGCGTATCACGACAGCTGACAGAGATTGCTGCCACATGGGTTTGAACCAGTTCGCTTTCGCCCGCTGCTGCATGTGTCCTGAGAAGCCGCCCCCCAACTTCGTCATCGCACATCGGCCCATGCGTACGGGATGGATGCGACTGCGATAGACCGGCTTGCGGGTTGGCCGCCTTTTGCCATTCGGATTCGACAGCATGCAAGACGGCGCTTTCTCGGAGCAGATCATCGTGAGCCAAGCGTCGTGGTGCCTAGCACAAGCAAATGAGCTTAAGCGATAGGCATACGCCGAGCCGAGACGATCCCCAAGGCCATCCTCAACGGCTTTTAGATTTCGCGACAGGCTAGACAGGTAAGGGATTTAGAGAAATTATGCGTGGTGGGCTTACTAGTTTAGGACAGTCGGCGGGTGCGCTAGGGGAACTCAAGAGTTTGAGGAAGCTTGAACAGAGGCTTGGGCAATGTCGCTAGGGAATTATCCCACGATTCGTGATGGGTCGGTGTGGTTGCGAGGATAAAAGACAGCCGGGCAAAGCCCGCTGCACCGGTATAACCACTTACAAAGGTCGATGACAGCAGCCATCCTAACCTGTTGGCTGACTGCTACAGGCATGTCGCTCAGGTGCATTCAGGCAAGCCAGCAATACCTACCTAATGTATCCAAACTTACCAAGGTCGCGGACTGGTGGTAAATGGCAGGCTAATAAAACCCCACAGTCTTGACCATGAGCTCCAAGTTGAAGGGTGGTACGACGCTGTACTGTCATGTTGTTGGTCTCTGGGCGAACTGGTGGCCTTCGTAGGGATCCTGCATCCGTGATCCATGATTGCCTGGAACTCGAATGACTTGAGGCAAAGCAGATGAGTGATTCCGTTACAAGGCAGGGTAACCGCTGCGACAGGTTTAACGGTTTCCGGCGATCACACGATCACAGTGTACGACAAGGCTACAACGAGCTGTCTCGAATGTTACCACACATGTAATCAATCACTTACACTCGGATTCAGCGCTTGCAGAATCGGCGTCTTGGGGCGAGGACGGGATCCGTGGGCTTGGGACCGGTCGTTCCGTGGCATTCACACGTTCTACGTCAAGTCTAGAAGGCCTAGAACCCTCAGAAGGTCACAGAAGGGGTTGAAGGCTGACTGAGAGCATGGCCAGTGGAGCTGCAAGTCATCGCATCCAATGTCCATTAAGCAGGCCCTGGTAATAATCCAAATGGATGTGTTTGTGGGATACCCCGCGCCGAAGATCTGAGGTCGCTTGCACTTGCAGCTGAACCATGTCTCTTTTCGGTGGTGTCACAGAAAGACACCCTCCAGACCATCGAATCGTTCTGACGTCGCGGTACTACGGTGCTATTTGTGAGTTCATAAAGAATTCGACCCGGACCAGAGAGATTGCAGAGGTCTTCCCAGCGGGATGGAACGGGTTAGTGGTTAAGACGCTGTTGGACGGACCAGACTTCCCTTTCTAGTCATCGCCCCCTCTTCACTCTTCTTCCCCAGGCCCGCTCCCAAGAACAATTGGCGGTATCAGACGGTGATTCGTAAGCGAAGCGAGTGACAAATGGCGCCAGCGTTGGGTGGAGTTCACTCGCAAGTCATTGAAGACAATTCGAGGTTGAAGGTCACGAGTTGCTCAAATCGACCAGTTTTGGACTCCGTCTGGCAGGCCTAGAAGGTCATTCAGAAATTACGATTCGTGATGGAGAACCGAAAGGCGGTGCCCTTGAGTTGTGAGATCTGCCAGAGTCGAGCGGTCATGCCATCATCTTTCCGTGTACATATGGATTAATATGGTAGCAGTCGGTGACTTGCGCTGGAAGGACCTGCCTTCACCCACGCCTCTGACGCACCAACTCAAGGGCCGAGAAGTGCTTGAAAAGTACTTGAGGGAGGTTGTCAAGGGGCCAGGGAGGACCTCCGTAGCCAAAATATCAACGTGAAGGACGATCAGGGATGAACAAGACGAAGCAACAGAAAGACCCAGACGGTGTTCAAAGCGTACACTGCTTCCTTGGCCCTCCCTTGGTCGACCCCGAAAAGCTGGGTCGAAGGCTGGGTGTCCCAGATTGGTTTGTGGTTGTGTGGGGGAAGCTTGTGCCTCTTGCAGGCTCTTGCAAGGCGTCCTCCCCGCCGCAAGAGGTCCTGCTCTCCAGCGGATCCGCGTGCTCAGTGCAGCGCAGCGCGCGCCCCCCAACTGCAAGGGCCCCAGAGCTAAGGTTGCTACAGCTCGGTACCGTAGCTACCACACCTGAGCAGTCATCTGGGCAAGTGAGCATTGCCCGTACCTACCCCTCTACTTCCTAGTAAGGAGGTACCTACTTACATAGGTGCGAGGTTGCTCGTAGGCTGAATCTGCCACTGCTAGGGCCTTTGGGATCACCTGCAGCTGGAGGCTGGCTGGCTGTTGTGGGCTTGTCCCAACTTCCCATCCAATCCAAACCACCCCCAGCGGCTCACGCACCCGGCCTTTCTCGCCTGACAAGGTCCCGAATCCTTCCTGACGCACTTTAAGCCGTTACCACCATTTGTCTCCCCATCCTCCCTCGACTTTCCTGCCAATCCGTTGCACCGTCTGCCCATAACAGACTCTCTCTCCGAGTGATTCCTTCCTCGCCTGTACAGTAATTCTTCAACTTAATCAATTGACCCTTTCCTCGATCGCCTGCAAGTATCCCGAACTGCGTCACTCGGAATTCCGAGCCGATCTACTAGTACTCCACGACCACTTTCCGCCTACCCACTCACGTACATTCACCTTGGCCTCTTGACACGGATCGACGAACCTGAGGGACTTACACACCAGATAGCCAAGATACACCGAACGTCAACTTTCTGCGAAATCCCTTCACGATTGGCGCGAACAGCTCGGCTCTCGAAAGTCGACTGGCTCTTGCATCACCGACCACTCACTCGTCTTGACTCCGAGGAATAGAAGCTTTTTGGATGACGGCCACCATCGACTTCGTCTCTTGTCGCTGACCATCAGCCGCGCCTCGATGCTGGCATCCACACACCTCGCCATTCCTCCCCGAACTCAACTCAGCCTTGGGTCGCAACCATGACGAGCTTGTTTAACAAATGGAAGCCCGGCTCGGCTGTAAGTTGCGCCGATATGCATCCCCCGAACCTACGCACCTCACTTCATTCGGCTGACAAGTAACAAGGCCGCCGCGGGTCCTTACAAAGATGCGCAGAAGAAAAAAGAAGAGCCTGCACCAGAGGTAACTCCTCTAGAGAGGATGCTTCAATCTGCCGGAGCCGTCAGACAAGACGGTAGCGATAAATTCTTCGGCATGGAAAACGTGCGTCTTCCCACCCTACGAATATCGTGTCCAACCCATGCTGACTTGTGTCTTACAGTTTGGAAACACTTGGTGAAATCTTACTATCCCGGTACTGACGTTCCGGCGCTGACTTGTCACAGTTATTGCAATTCGATCGTACAGGCCCTCTATTACACCACGGTGTTCCGAGAACAAGTCCTCAACTTCCCACCTCTAACACCGTCAGATACCCCGAATGGCAATCGACCTAAAGTGAATGTTCAGATTCGGGCGCCACACGTCAATGGCAATGCGAAGACAGATGCAAACGGCAAACCACTGACGGCTGCTGAGGCGCTGAATAAGAGAAAGCAGATCAACTCTGGCCAACTGCCACCAGGGCAACCCGTTCGCCCGGAGGACAAACCCGATACACCAGAATACAAAAAGAAGCAAGCGATGCTGAAGGGTCCCATACTGGAATTGGCTCAAGAAAACATGAGCGCCTACGGGATGGATGAGTGCACATTTACTGGTCTAAGAGATATATTCATGGCATTGGTCGACAGCAACGTTCGGACGGGAGTGCTGAGTCCACAGCGTTTCTTGGAAATCTTCAAACGGGACAACGAAATGTTTCGCAATTCGATGCACCAGGATGCGCATGAGTTTTACGGCCTTGTACTGAATGACGTGATCACAAACGTGGAGAGCAGCGCGCAGAGACTTCTAAATCAAGGGGCGTCTCGCGCCGAAGACGCCGTCACCCAGTCCCTTCGAGCAGCACTAGGCGCCACAGCGAAGAGCACAGTCAATGGGATCAACTCGCCAGGAACGGGTTGGGTTCACGATATCTTCGAGGGTGTCCTTACATCAGAGACCAAGTGCTTGACTTGCGAGACGACTTCCCAGCGCGATGAGACTTTCCTAGACTTGTCCATTGATTTAGAGGAGCACGCGTCGGTCACATCATGCTTGAAGAAATTCTCAGCGGAAGAAATGCTCTGTGAGAGGAACAAATTTCATTGCGATCATTGCGGAGGCTTGCAGGAGGCCGAAAAACGCATGAAGATCAAACGTTTACCCAAGGTATTGGCCCTGCATCTGAAGCGCTTTAAGTACACGGAAGATTACAGCCGGCTACAAAAGTTATTCCACCGGGTTGTTTACCCATACCAGCTCAGGATGTTCAATACGACGGAGGACGCCGAAGACCCCGATCGTTTATACGAACTTTATGCTGTTGTCATACATATTGGTGGAAATGCTTACCATGGTCACTACGTTTCAGTCATCAAAACGGAAGACCGAGGATGGTTATTATTTGATGACGAAATGGTAGAACCGGTAGACAAGCATTACGTACGCAATTTCTTCGGGGACAAGCCTGGGATGGCCTGTGCATACGTACTGTTCTATCAGGAAACAACGTTTGAAAAGGTGCGGGCCGAGCAAGATGCCGAGGGTTTAGAAGAGGTACGGATAGCGGGTGAGAAGGCTGGTGTTGCTCAAGAGAATGGTCAAGCCGACGGTGCAACGGCAGAGCTGTCAAGACAACATACACTCCCGGCTCAGCCACCTCTGGTAACAGAGGGGCTCGCTAACCTAGATCATGCCGCAACCGCTCCAGATATGGTGATGAGTCCAAAGAGCCCACTACCCGCGGTACCTAACCAGATTGATGTTCCGTCGCCTGTTGTTGGGAGGCCGCGAGCGAATACCGTCAAGTTGGAACCAAGCTCTAAAGAGTTGAAGAAAGAAGCCAAGGCTCAGGAGAAAGCACGGAAGGCAGCCGAGAAGGAGGAGCAGAAAGCGAAAGAGAAGCAGCGCAGAGAGGCTACACTCCGTTTACGAGATGCTCGGAAAAACGAGCAAGATGAACTGAAGAAGGCCTTGGAGGAAAGCAAGAAGATGGCCGACGACGAAGAGGCACAGCGTCAGGAGCAGGGCGATAGTGTGCCAGCGCTCAACAGGGCGAACAGAGGCAGCAAGTCGATGTCGAGAAAGAGCTTCGGGTTCCTGAATAAGTCGAAGAGAGACAGCGCCGAAGTGACGGATGAGGGCCAGCACCAGAACGGCGAAAGCGCCGGACCTTCCACAGCGGATAAGCCCGAGCATCAACACAGGCTCCGGAAGAGCTTCAGCTTTGGTATTGGGCGCAAAAAGAGCCACAATGTGCTTTCACAAGGGCCCTGATTGGTAGGAGCTGGAATATGGCTTTGGCGTGGGTGTTGGGGGTCGCTGCAATGCTGCATTTACGCACGGGTGAGGGGAGAAAAGGCTACTAAGCCAATGTATATGGCATATAAGGGATCACGGATGTAAGCATTGCCCGGTTGTTCCTGTAAGCTGCCTTTATAGTTTTGGTCAGATGCCTGGACGCAAGGTCCCGTTGCCATTTTCAAGAAATGTTGAAGGATTCAGATCCCAATTCAAAGTCTACCAAAGTCATGTACACCTCGTCTTCGACGCCGTGAGAGATCCCGCCGTGTCCCGCCGCGATCCCGTGACGTTACCGTGTCCCATCCATGTCTGACCCAAAATCATCTACGGGTAGCAGTATCTCATTGTCACTCCTAACGCTTGTTGATGCCTGATGCGTTTGTGGAGCCATCTAGCTTCAGCTTGGTGGACTTCGACTGCTCTCGTATTGTCTTCCGTCATCATGTCATGACTGATGCCGAGCCTTTTGTCTTCTTTTCCTGGCCCCCTTTTCCACTGTTTCCTTTATCGTCACACTCACGTCCCGCCTTTTTAATATGTTCACCTGACGCCTGTCCCGAATGCGTTCAGCCGAACACCAGCTCGTAGAGTATTATCACGGTGTTTATGCCTATGAGAGGGACTGTTTTTGGGGGAAAGAGGGAGCCATGGTCAGTTTTCGGGGCCTCCAACATGATCATGGTGGAGGTGGGTAGGGACATGGGGATGGCAGAGTTTAAGGGGTATGTCGTGGGGAGGAAGAAACGTACTTCGCATGAGGGTCCGGACGCTCGTGACGAGGTTGACGAACTTGCCCTTGACGCTCTGGTCCTGGCCCGGGGCGACGCCGAAGGCGGGGTCGTAGGAGGAGCTGGAGAGGTTTACTGTTGGGGGGCGGGTTGGTTAGTCTGGGGGTTCTGGTTTTTGGTTCGCGGCTCATTTCTGGCAAGTGCCTGATTCTGAAGTTTCTTGAGTTGAGTGGTGGGGATAAGGAGAATAGGGGAATTGGGTTTTTGGTGTTGGTGTCGTGCTGGCTTCGAGGATTGGTCGATGGTGGATAGTAGGGCTGTGGGAGGCCGGAGGGGATGGGATGAACGTACTGCGCGCGAGGAATCGGTCCTCGGATAGGATGGCGACGGCGTTGATGAAGAGGATGGAGACTGTTCGAGGTGGTAATGGTCAGCGGTCTTGGACTGGAGTAAAGGCGGGCGGAAGGAGGATGTGAGTAAGGTACAGGGTATAGTAACTCTCGGGTCGGGGGAGACGTACCGTAGACGAGGGTCCAGAGGCCCAGCATGTTGAACAACGGTGGTGACGACCAGGCGCGGTCGCAGTCGTGGGATTCTCGTTCGTGGCCGAGTGTTGTCGTAGAGGTGATCGGAAAGGGGAGCTTGACGTGATGCGCGGCGAGGCGATACAATGCGACAGAGGTGAGGTCAGCCTCTCTAGCTAGCGAAAAGTGTCAAGAGACGCTTGGAGCTGGAGGCCAGGTGGCTGTGGGGTGACATCGGCGCGGCGCCGGGGTGTGGTAATTGGGAATTGTGGGTCAGACAGCTCCAGATACATACGTGGACTTGAGCTCTCTCACACATTGAAGAGGGAAGCGACATCCGATAGTGAATGAGATGGCAGAACAAGTCTCATGACACTACTACACTCGCTCATTATACTCTAAGCCAGATACACGTTCCTTCATTATTGCGACGAATGCCAGGTGCTCGTCGCGTACATTGGAAGCCCAGGTCTCATAACCTCTTAGGTTAAATTATACGGATTCTCATTCTTAACCTCACCCTTCCCAAATTCTCAACATTCAACACATCGAGGTTATAATAACCAAAACCACAAACAAGATGGGAGGAGTCCTAGGTAATTCCATCAACTTCAACAACCAGGAAAACTTAAGCAATGAGCCCAACCGACCAACTAATCACCACAACTAGACACCCTCCTCTCCCTCTCCCTCCCCACCCTCATCCTCATCCACCTGCTCGTGGCCCCTTACACCAAGGTCGAGGAATCCTTCAACATGCAAGCGACCCACGACATTCTCTCCCACGGGACGCCCATCCCCGCCCGCGGCAGCGACGTATACGCCCGCCTCTCGGCCACCTACGACCACTTCTCCTTCCCCGGCGCCGTGCCCCGCACCTTTGTCGGCGCTGTGCTCCTCTCCGGCATCGCGCAGCCCTTCGTCGCCGCCCTCGGCTTCGCCCACGCGCAGCTGGTCGTGCGCGCGGTGCTGGGCCTCGCGAACGCGGCCGCCCTGCTGGTGTTCCGGGCGAGGGTCGGGAGGGTGCTGGGGAGGGACGTCGCGCGGTGGTATGTGCTGCTGCAGGCGGGACAGTTTCACGTCTTGTTCTACGCGTCGAGGACGCTGCCGAACATGTTCGCTTTTGCACTGAGTATGCAACCCCCCCTATCTCGTGTCTCTGATGTCTGTTCTCATATAAATGACAATCTGGGTGTGAGACTCGGGGCTTTGATGAAAGCTAACTGAACTATAGCGACGCTGGCTTTCTCCCAGCTCATTGGAACCCCGGAGTCAACGAAACAGGTCTGGGGGTATAGAGTTGCCGTTTCACATTTGACCATCGCGGCCGCCGTTTTCAGGTGCGAGTTGGCTATCCTGCTAGGGACAGTCACTCTCTATGGTTTACTGGTAGATCACATCTCACTGAGACGTATCATCCCTGCGTTTCTGGTTTTCTTCGCGTTCTCGCTGGCCATCTCGATACCAATTGACTCTTACTTTTGGCAGAAGCCCGTCTGGCCAGAGCTATGGGGATTCTACTACAATGCCGTTCTGGGCTCCTCCTCGAATTGGGGGACTTCACCTTGGCATTACTACTTTACGTCTGCTATCCCCAAGATTCTCACGAACCCTTTGAGCTCAACGGTCCTGATCCCATTTGCGATTTGGAACCATGGCACAAGACGGCAAGCTCAGGCCCTGGTTTTGCCTTGTCTCCTGTTCGTCGCCATCTACTCCCTCCAGCCGCATAAAGAAGCCCGCTTCATCTTCTACGTCTCGCCGCCGTTCACAGCAGCTGCGGCACTTGGTGCTAACTACATATGCTCAAGACGAACCAAGTCTGCGGCGTTTGCACTCGCATCCTTTGCCATTGCTGCCACGGTCCTTCTATCCTTCGCCATCAGCGCCGGCATGCTAACTATCTCATCTCTCAACTATCCCGGAGGCGAGGCTCTATTCGAACTTAAGAGCCTTGTGACGTCATCCTCATCGCCGGATCTGCAAGCTGTCGTTATACACACTGATGTGCTGTCATGCATGACTGGAGTGACGCTCTTTGGACAGAATACCTACGCACCTAGTGACACGCGGCAGTCCACCGGCGAGGCCGTCACGCTTACATTTGACAAGACGGAGGACGAGGCGACGTTGCGTAACCCCTTGTTCTGGGAACGCTTCGACTATGCTCTCGCCGGAGACCCGGCCACTGTCCTCGGGCCGTGGGAGCCCGTTGGTGTTGTTGAGGGGTTTGCGGGAGTCGAGATTCTGAAGCCTGGCGCCGTGGCCGAAGGGGGCGACGTAGAGAGCAGTCAGGACAGAGTCCTTGGTCGGGGAGCGCTGGTGAGGCGTGCCAAAGACTCAGTGAGAAGGCTAACAGGCGGTTGGTGGGTAGGGCCTCGAATGGAGCCAAGGGTGCATATTTTGCGAAAGTTGAGAGAGGGCGAGGCTCGTCGGACCGTTACAGTATGATGGCACGATCATTAGCTTTTGTGTATTACTTCAAATCTAGGCCCCGTCAGCGGTACTGATGGTCCGATGTGTGATAAGCCATGAGCTGCAGCCGTCCGCTAAGCCAAGCCTGGGGTGCTCAGTTACTCCGAGGAGTATCCAGCGCTAATCTGTGATATGATTATTGGTCTGAAGCGAAACCGTGTTAGCTCTTGTGACCTTGTGGTTCTAATGGTAATACGGTTGCAAACTAGTGCCTAGATCAACCGAAGGTCAATTTTTGGTGCAGATGCGGCCCCCACGATAGCCGAGGCTGCGAGCCTGATTTCGGCGAAGGGCTTCCTATAAGCCTCAGTGCAAATGGTTTGTGCTTTGAAATAGTCCCAGAAATCGCAAGTCAAGAGCTGGGGGCTATCATCTACAAAACCTACCATACTACCTTCCTGCACTGATGTAAGCACCATCGGGCTCCTGCATTGGTGGACTTGAGAGGCTGTATGCAAGCAAGTAGCGCGTGTGAAACCCTTTCCCACGCTATGGCGATGCATGTCTCAAGTCTGCTTGCTCAGGTACCTAAGCCATCCACAGGCATGCGTCATGAGAGGTCAGTCAGTCGCCCTCTCGCGGGAAGGCTAGCCTGGCGGCTTCTGTACCAGTGGTGTCTTGCCCGTTTGGGAAATGTCCAAGGGGTGGTAGAAGAAGCTACGAAGTTTGGAATCGTCGAACTTCTCGATGTCGATCGGTTCTGCCTGAAAAACCCTTAAACCTAAGTGAATGATGAGGGCGAATTTTCTGCGTTGACATGGCATCGTTCTAGCTAAGTGTTGGAACCTTCCTCGACAGCCTTTTAAGCAAATCTTCATAGCTGTTAAGGTGGTAAAGAGTCTACATCAAAGCCCCGGGAATAGGAAAGCCTAAGTTATTGGTATGAGATCCCTGATTCAGTTTTCCCGGGATGCCGAGATTGAGATCGGATGAAAGTAACCCAGCGGCGATGAAACGGCCAAGTCGAGACATACGTATAGCTGATGTACTGATACAACTGGCTTTCGGATGCTAAACTGCAGCAGAATGATTGCCGAGAGATGGTTCACGGACATTCAGATCAGATCACATATCAGCAGCGACGAGATATTCGTGGTTCTGGTACTTGTAAGGCTGACTCTGGGCTGACTTCCACCATGGTTTAGGTAGTGGAGTCCCGGTTTAGTCACATGGCCATCCCGCGAGTCGGCGTGTCAAGAGCCTGGCGGCAAAGGCCAGAGTTGGGAAACATCCATATCGGCATTGAGAGAGGTACGTACAGGTACGTTGGAATGGACCGCTAAGAGGCTTCTCATCAAGCTGATCCAGGCTCAAGACTCAGGTTCATGTGCTTTTTGGGTGCGGATGATGGTTTACAGTTCGTATTCGAGATTTTGAAGCTCGAGCTTGTCGTATTCAACACATCGTATCGAGGCGAGCGCTATGCCATTTGGAGATGGACAGATCCGCGGCCTTCGTATGACACTCTCAAGAGGGCCGCAAGGCGGTGCTGAGAAGGTGAAAGGGAGGCAAGATGCATCTGTGGTCAGCCACCGTATGTAGTAGTATATCGGTATGCAGAAAGAGGTTCATGTAGGTCAGATGCAAAATGTAACGCAACGCCCGACATTTAAGCCTAGGCAAGCCAGGTTGCTAGGGTTCTTGAAGCTGGGATTGTTTAATTTTAGGTATCTCTGGATCAGAGCTGGCGCCCCTTTTTTAGTAGGCTGCCTTAGTTCCAGAGATAGCGAGAGATAGCTGACGGCAGGCTGTCCGGGTTGCCAGTTGGAGGGTGGGTACCACCAAGATTGTTCAGTGGACCGATCAACCCCACATTTCCTCTATTGGTGTTCCTCGTTTTACTCGGTTGGGCTAAGCGCGGGAAGTCGACAGATGCACCTTGGCTAAGCTAGCCCCTGGTCCAGCGGAGGGAGGGGTATTGGGGTTAGGTATTGGTAGGTCGTTTGGCGCCTCTCTTGAACGTGCCTGGATCGTCTGACTGAAATCTGGAGAACGGAGGCTGCAGACCAAGGTGTGTATTATAATACATTCCAGCAGTGTTTTCCTTGTTGGTCATGTCAGGCTGGGAACTGGCGTCTGTGATACTCTCGATCTGCGCATGTGCTCCCTCACAAAATAGCCAAGGAGAGAGAGGGGTTCCAACTCTGATGATGAACCTGGGCGAGTGACGGATACTACTGCTGGACCCCTGCCCCGACCAGAGAGAGCTCCGACTCTCCTGCTTCTCCCGACCCTGTCTGTCTTGAGTCTTGACCATCTTGTCTGGGCTGTCCGGTCTGTTTGGGCCTCCAATGAACAAAAATATAGCGGGCCACTCTTCTGAAACCCGCTGATCTAACCCTCTAACCCATCCACTCTTGGACCATCCGCGGCGTCCAAGGGCCCAACACCCATCTCTCTGCCCATCTGGTGATGCCCGTGCCGGCCCTTGAGCAGACTATTTTCATTGTGTGCTGAGGTGGTATCTAGAGAGTCCAGAGAGACCCTCACTTGTCAGAGGTATGTACTTTGTACTGTGTTTGCGGGCTAATCTTGGACACCATCATATCGGATCTGAGCCCTGAATTTTGGGCTGAGTTGGGTAGCTCGCCAATGCAATCAATCAATGCTCTCTCCCCTCCCTCCGCCTCATATCACCTTGCCTAGAACATACATATATACTTCATACATCCGACCCAAACACTGCCATGAGAATGCCGCTGATTTGCAGCACAATAGCCTGCTAACGACGCGTGCCCAAGGTAATCGCGTCGCATGTGTGCTCGTTGCTCATTCAGTCAAAGTCACTGCTAGTGTGTGACCTGGGCCGACTAGGCTGGCTGTCTCACTTTCCGCCTGGCCTGTCAAACGACGATCCCCGTCGACCTAACACTCGACGACACTGCAACCCGCAACCCACTTCCCACTCCGACTCCTGACAATCCCCAAGTCCCCATCCCTTGGAACCCGCCCAACCACGCCGACTTCGTCTTGTTGTTCCAACTGTCCCAATTCCAATACTCTAGCCTTGTCTTCTGCTGACCTGATCCAAACCACCACTGTAAACAAAGCCTATTCACTCCTCTGCTATAGCGAGCTGACTGTCTCAGTACACACGACCTCACACCCCAACTTTACGCCCACACACGGTAGATGCATGTTGCGCCCCGCCCAGAAACCTCCCGCTTCATGATGGAGAACGACGATGGCGGTCGCTCCTCCCGCCGAGACCGTCTGATGGGGAGGTTCTTCAAGGGCAGCGGAGGTACAAGAGACCGGAAAATGACCAACGAGGAGAGCGCAAACGAGATCAGCGATTTCTTGGGCACCTCCGATAGATTGAATATTACCCATCCTCCCCCGCGGCCTCCCCCCTTCCAAAACGTCGGCCCACCTTCCCTCGCCCTCGACACCTCTAAGGCAGCCCGATACACGAAAGCTTCCAACCTAGATGCCGCATCTTATCAAAGTGGCGCCTCACGTGCCCGCTCCCACAGTCCGCCCCAACCCCGGAAGAACCACAAGGGGCATATTGTTCGCTTTGCGGATACGTACCCCGAGATCATTGGCGAGGGGGGAGACGAGTGCCAGACGGCTACGGCAGAAATCGGCAAGAGAAAAAGATCCAAGTCGGCACCTCAAGCTGCGCCCATACCGCCCACGAAACAAGGACACCAATACGCAAGGCAGGTGGGCGCGGTCCAGGAAGCCGTGCCAGTCGACGATGGCTTCGTGCCTGGACCTATACGGAGGACCCAAACAGGGTTCTCGTCGGTGGGGGATTTTTCATCGGAGGAACACTCACCAGCTGAGAAGCCTTCGCCAGGACCTCCTCAGATTCCCACTCTCCCGGCTGGCGAGCCCATTCGATCTAGATTCTTGGACATCGACGCCAACAAGGATGAGAACCGCCGTTCATTCATCGAGGAACACCAACTTCAGCAACGAGTGGACGAGGGCGAGGCCTTCGCAGAGGCTCTCCGGTCTGCAAGTGCCAATTCTCATCACGACTGGGACGAACATCAATATTCTCCAGAACCTGTACATGAAGCGCTCCCCTACCGACAACCGATGCCGGCTCCCTCTAGACAGGATTCGTCGTCAAACTTGTCGAGGACCAAATCTGCGAGATCTCCGCTGCCACCACCGCCTCTAAGCGAAGCTGTCAATACAATGCTGCGCACGCAGTCCACGAGATCTCCCATACCGCCACCATCACGCGACCGACCGATGCCAGAGAGAAATCCGTCCACGAGATCACCCTTACCACCATTGCCCGATCAAGCAACTCCCCCAGGACGTATGCCATCTGTCAGATCACCTCTCCCGCCGCTACCCGTTCAAAATTCACTCAGTTATATTGACGAACCTTTCCGATCACAACCCCCAACCTCACCTGATGAACTCCGCATATCCACCAATCACAGCAACGAGAGCCCGTCGTCGCAGTACTCAGGCTCTCTTCAGTATTCAGGCTCCGTTCATTCTACTGCGGATTTATCTCATAAAGCTACTCCCATCACTCAGAATCCGGGGGCAAGAGGCTTTGCTGCTTCGTCACCCGAAAAGACACGATCGAATTTACAAGATAATGTGGCTGCTACCGCCGACGATGGTCTTCAAATCTTTAATGATCGCACAAAACATCTCTACGAGTTGTTTCGCCTCTATGCTGAACAACAGAAGCCACTTGAGACATGCCGACCCGACGATCTATGTCGAGCCTCGCTCTGGTGGTTTTTGAAAGGAAGAGCGTCCCTTGAGGCGACGATCAGGAACCGCCCAGCAGACCCCGAGGATACCCGACACTTGATGGCACGGTACCAAGCGTACACCGACCTAGCTAAAGGGTACTGGTTATCGGAATTGGCTCTTCCGGAGATTGCAGAAGGTAAGTACAGTCCAGTTGATGGTGAACTGGGTGATGCTCGGCAATCCCTTGTGTCCAATCTCAAGAAGCTGTCCGGGTCTATGAAGAGGAACGGGTTTCTGCCCCCAGAGGAGCCTTTCTTGCCTCAGACCATGGATAAGTCCATCTGGATAGAGTATCCGAACCTGAGTCAAGATATTGTTGCGCTGCTTCGCGGCGTCTGGGGCTCTGCTCTTGCTGCCATGCAACAGCAAACTAGGACCATGGAACCTCTAGAAGCGTTACCAGTCGGCGATACCCCCAAACACTTCAACTATATTCGAGTCAATGCGGATGTCTATCTCATGGAACAGGGGATGGAGTCGATGCAAACATACTTCCCCTGTGTTTTATCTGTGGTTCGGTCGATCAGCGATCCCAACCTCAACTTCGTAATAGCGAGCCAGAACAGTACAGTCTCGATGCGAATCCAGTCGGATAAGAAAGCTGGGCCAACATGGCATGACGTGAAGTGGCGTAAGGAATCTTCGTCTTTGGAGATCAAAATGCCAAGGGGCTTCGTACTTGCTGCTCAGTTCTCGCAACAAGACTTCAAAATGCTTTGGAGTATCTATGACTTCAGCACCAAGATGCAACGATACCTTTACCCACTTCAAGATGAAGACCCCGTGCATAGCATCATGCTACGTGGATTCCACTACTTTGACGCCAATCCCCAAGGCCGGGCATTCCCCAAAGAAGCTGTGGGACAATGTCAACTTGGTTTATTTGAGAAGCAACTGAAGGAGAATAGCCCAACGGGACCCAGGACGTTTCACCGCGGTTACCGAGTTGCCGTTGTAACAGGACCGAAAATACGAACACTCAGCGGAGTGACCCATTCTTATCCCCCGCAGTATCCCGTTCAGTTTGCGCTTCTACGAGGTGAGCAGCGAGCACCGCTCCTGCAGCTTGATTTCAACGATGGCAAAGACAAGGGACGCATGGTCATGATATTTAACGATGACAAAGAACGCGAAAAGGTACTGCGACTAATCAGCGGAAGCTATGTTCACCACGACGAGGAGGTTGTCGCCGAGGTATCGTTAGAAGGCATGAACATGTCGGAATCCCTGGCCGATATGAAGGGCGGCTTTGCGGCCATTCAAAGATTACCGTGGCAGCGTGCCCGCGTTATCAATGACCGATACGCTGGAGACACGCCGCCCACGGTATTAGCCGAGAAACTACGAGTCGAGGTCGATTCGCTGGACAAGAGCGGTGTTGGCGTAGTCAGTACTATGACAGACCGTATCAATGTTGGTCAAGGGGAGCTTAGGTTGAGGTTGAGCACCAAGGATATCTTGACACTGCAGGTCATGCGACAGCCCCAGCTGGATATGACAGTCTCCCTCCTCGAAACGCTTGTGCCCCGCGAAGCTGGGAGAGAATTCGCCAGCATGCAGAATGCTCTACAGCGCAGTGGGACGATCCGGACCTACCGATTCCCGAGTTTCAAGGATTTGCACGCGTTCCAGGCAGGAATTACAGGCTATACCGTACGGTTCGATGGTGTCGCAGCCAGTGTTAATATTTCGCGGCGCAGAATGGTGGTGCCCATTCATAAGAAATGGGAGTCTGGGACGGCACGTGTGCAGGTGGTGGAGACAGAGGGAACAGTACAGCTGCTGGCTTTCTTTGAAGACTGGCACCACGGGGCATGCATGGGGTTTGCGCTCAAGGGTACGGATGTGTTCGAATCATTCAGTCGAAATGGCAAGGCTGGGCTAAAGCTGGCGGATGCCAAGTTCCCACTCCCAAGGGTGGGGGCCGAGGGGGCAAACAAGGCGGACGACATATACTTCGTCTCCTTGGACATGCCAGACTTTGCAGGGGAGCACGACGACATAACTATCATCTTTGATGATTCTATGGGTAAGCTGACCCTTTCACAGTAGGCGGCAACGAAAGCTAATTCAGTCAACAGAGAGAGATCGACTATGCTCGGTTCTGCCTGCCCCTGTCAAGGGATCTCGACTCAGTAAGTCGAAATGATACGACGATACGAGGATATGAGAGTACATGGTCGGGTTTTGTTCAATAGCATGGCGCTGGCCAATAGATCATGCCGTGATACCCCGTGCTCATTCAGGAGGGACGGATCGCGAAGTTGGCCGAAGTTTAGACGGGCCAAGTCCTTCCGCCCATGTAGAGAGAACGTGTTTATAAGATGGTTGAGAGAGAATCCCGATGCGGTACATTAGGGTTTCATTCGATGGGGGTTGAATTGAGGCTCATGCAAGATGCCGTGCCGTCAATTGGGTCATGGTTGAAGTTAGTCCGAGAAAGAAACCGGGCAGCTGGGCTTCCAGGTGGCGACAGGCCTCTTCTATGCCATCTTAAGTGTGGAAGTTGCTAGGCCTGGAAGTTATTAGAGCTAATGACATAGCAAAAAAGAGCATTCTTGAGAGGGACATCTGTCTCCAAACAAGTTCAATAGTAACTTTTAAGGCTCGATGAGACAGACTACTTAGAAAGAAAGGCACATGAACGTCGTCAGGATCTAGTATCAATCGTGCGAATTCACCGGGATCATGCTTGTCTTTGGTTGCAGCTGGTATTCAAGATGCAATAAGTTGACGCGTATTTACACGTGCGTTACATGCAGCTACATAATGAGATGTTATGAGATGACAATGTATGGCCGATCCAGGTCAGGTTGTCTGTGGCCGCGTCGGTCATTGACAGATGGTTGCGCGACGATGCTGGAATGATGAGCTTAGCAGGCAATGTCTCGTTGGCCACCTGGTGATTCATGTTCGAGATCTAGAATCATCCAGCTGCATACCTGCTGCCTCGGGTACCTAATCCGGCACGATATTGATTGCATAAGTTCGTATAGGTCGAAAAGTGCAAGTGGCATGGCCGCTGCTGCTGGCCGACCTCACAGCTTGGCGTGGGATGGAGGAGGAGCTGCACTTGGTATACGTCATGCCCCTGGAGCTGCGAATGACCAGCAGCTAGCTAAGCGGGATTCTATTGTCGCCTGATCAGTCCCTTCAGGAACATAGGTCGGGTATACCCTCGTACCAGCACATGTACCTCACAGGTAAGTACGGAAGTAGGCGGCTGCCATAGCGTTGATGTCTGTGGTCTATGTATCATCCAGCGTCAGTGCCTGACGCTCAATCCATTCATTCACGTATCGCGTACCTAAGGTAGGGAACTTCGGCAGTTAGGCAATTCGCCGACCAGGAAATATTACGACGTGTGAGTCTCCTCCCCTTGCGCCCTTCTACGCCTCCGTGCTCTTCCGTCTTACATGCCTGCATTACCTAGGTACTTTTTCTATAACATATGTCACTCACCTTAGTATGTAAGCTTTTTCACAGTAGAAGTTGTTGACACTGCCTGTTTCTTGATTGTTTTTTGAATGAGAAACGGTGGTTTTTTGAGAAAACATAGATTCAACCATTGTTTGACTGAGAAGGACATCTATCTCCAAAGAAATAATTAAAAACCATTTCCGCAGGTCTCAAGAGGTCAGATCCGTTTCTCCCCCCTACCCCTATGGTGTGAGGTCATCGGATCGGTGCAATCGATAAACGTTTCCGACGGCCATCCAGCCCACCAAGCCCACCAAGCCCACCTACCTAGGCACCTAATCGTCACTTCTTATTATTACCACCCGCAGAACGTACCAAGGAGGGGTTCTTTTTCGCGCCCTCCTTTCACCCTTCCCCAGTTTACCATACCTACCTGCCAACCTGCTAGCCAGCCTCCCCCTCCAACATCCACTTACATACCTACACCACTCAGCTCTCCAGCTTCAGCCTTACTATTTCGCGATCGTCGGTACATCGCAAGTCAACATGCACGGAGGCAAGATCACCTCGGGCCTGACCCGCCGTCGAGCCAGGACGCATTCAAATGCTAGTATGTCGGGAACCCAAGTTCTCGAACCAGAAAGGACCTGGACGCTGACTTGCACTGCCCCTCCGTTCAGGCAACAGATCGTCCGTCGACGGCAGCGTCGCCGGCTCTGATGACGATACTACCGTTATGGAGCCTGATCAGGGAAATGGTGAGCTATTGCATTCAGTATAGCATGTGCATTATGTTGACAGCTTGCACAGTCCTCACACACATTATCTCCCAGCTGCGCCCCGGCGCCGACTTGAGTCGCGTTGTCCTGCCCACCTTCATCCTCGAGCCGCGCAGCATGCTGGAGCGTATCACCAAGTAGGCTTGACTCTTGATGTGAAGCGCATCCTCTAGAGAGCATCATACTAATGTGACCACCCTCACTAGCTTCATGTGCCACCCCGAGATGCTCCTCGACATACCCAACATGGACGACCCTGTCGATCGCTTTGTCTCCGTCGTCAAGTTCTACCTCAGTGGATGGCATATTCGACCCCCGTACGCCCATCATCCCCTTCCTTCCCTATACCTCGAGTTGCGAGCTCGCACTAACACGTTAACACAGTGGTGTCAAGAAGCCCTTGAACCCGATCCTCGGCGAAGTCTTCTCTTGCTACTGGGACCTCCCGGACAACACTCGAGCCTACTATATATCCGAACAGACGTCACACCATCCGCCCAAGTCGAGCTACTTCTATATGGCTCCTGAACATCACATTCGGATCGACGGGACACTCAAGCCAAGAAGCAAGTTCCTCGGAAACTCTGCTGCCAGTATGATGGAGGGCGTCGCTGTACTAAGCTTACTGAACCGTGGGAAGGACGCCCAACGAGGGGAGAGATAGTAGGTCTTGGATATAATAATTCTATGCCAGAAGCAAGACTGATGATCTAAAGCTGGCTCACTCAACCCAACATGTACGCGCGAGGCATCTTATTCGGAAACATGAAATATGAGCTGGGCGACAAGAGTGTAGTGAAATGCCCCGAATTGGGTCTTACCGCCGATATCGAGTTCAAAACAAAGGGGTGGGTTAGTGGCACATACAACGCCATCGGCGGGACAATAAGAAATGAAAAGACAGGCGAGACACTCTTCGAGCTCTCGGGACTCTGGAGCGACGAGATGTGCGTCAAGGACCTTAGGGTATGGTGTCTTTCTGTGGGATGGGCAAACGACTGTGCAACCGCTGATACAGTTTTAGAATGGCAAAAAGGACATGTTCTTCGATGCGCGGACGAGTAGGCCCTCGAAGCCGCGAGTACGACCCGCTGAAGAACAGGATGAGCGCGAATCGCAGAGGCTATGGCAGCAAACAGCAAAAGCGGTCAAGGAAAAGAATCACGAGCTCGCCACAGACGAAAAAACGCGGATAGAAGACAGGCAGCGTCAGGAGGCATCGAGCCGAGCAAGTGCTGGCGTGGAATGGCATCCGCGACTGTTTAGGCGAGTCAAACCTGAAGATGGCAGTGATGAAGATATGTCGACCTTGGAATGGATCATCAACGCTCAGATGTGGGTAGCAATGGATACTAAAGTACGGGGAGAATACTGACATTTATTACAGTGACGCCCCGACGCCAGAAAAACTGGCTGAGCAGGTCATGGCTGTGTATCCGATTGTACCGGGGCAGAAGTCAAGCGACTGGAATCACGTACCTCCTAGTGCTTCGGCAGGAAACCCTGCAACTGCTGGCAAGCCCGCAGCCGAGGACAAAGGGGGGGATTTGATAGACTTTGGGCAACCCAATGCTCCCCCTGCAGCGGTACCTCCTGCAGCATCTCCCACAACATCTCCTGCAGCACTGGTCAAGGGTGACAGCAAGCCGTCGAATGACATCTCGAACATGCTAGAGACCACAGGACATAAGTCTGAAGGACCACTGATCGATTTTGCGGGTGATATTAAGAAGACGTTGCCAGAGACGAAGGGGGCAGCAAAAGCGCCACAGCCGCCACCGATGAAGAGAGAGGATACGGCGGAAAGTAACGACGACTTCTTTGACGCCGAGGGATGAGGTGGCCTCAGTTTGTGTACCTGACCCGGCTTCTTTCAACGAAGAGGCCAGGTGGCACCCATGTAAGGGATGTGTCCTCAGGAAGCTAATGAGGTAAAAAGGAGTCGGGTGCCGCCGGATTATCTGGTTCGTCGGGCTCACGATGCTTGTAATGAGTTCAGGGGCGTCCGTCCAAGGCGGCTGCGCTGAACCGAGTTCTTTTACCCCACTCCAAACAACGCAGGGCCGTACTTTGGCGTTCTGCGTTGGAGGACCAAGGTCCTCACTTCACACCAAACCGTACTGGACCAGACCCGATCGAACCTTATCAGATCAGAAGGTGTAATTTGGCTTAGGCATGACGGGACTCTAGATACCAATTACAAAATTTACACATTGCATTTGCTATGAAGAATTCCGCTTTGCAAAGGTGGATACTTGATTTATAGGCTTTATTTAGGGTTTGAGTTGTAGCCTAATAGGTGATTTAGCTCCTGTTGCTGTGAATAAGCGCGGCGTACGAGGTTAGGTACACGTGCCACCGCAAGGGTGTAGTTCAGATAAGGTTTGCATGTGTTGTAATGATGAGAATAATTTGGTTATTCAGCTCGAATCGAATTGCCGCGACGTAACTGACTACAGAGGCTGTTCATGAAGGATCGTAAGCGAACCGAACACAGATCCAACCGGAGACTGGAACAACTTCGGAGTTGATACTTATTTATTACGAAACTCTCTTCCAATTGTGGGACTTTATGCAGGAAACTTCACTCTGATAAGTATGTGCTGTTGCTATTCAAGGCGCCTATTCTTCGAAGATTTGCATAACGCAAGACCTAGGTGCTAAGAACTTGTGCTGAACCATTTCACGAGCACTGAAGTACCAGTCATAAAACCAAGATGACTCGTTTCCTTTTAATCACCTACTTTGTTCTCAAGTAAAAATTGCCTCTATCCCTTTCCTATATTAGATATTAATTTTATTGATTTCGAAGTTAACTGTAAGCTACGCCGTTTTCTCAAAATTTGTGACCTCCGAAATTATTGGCTGGACACAGGTAGTTACGCAGCGTAGCCCAAGCCACAGCCAAGGCAGCGAATTACGAGCCTCGCAAACGGCTATACCGCGGCTGCTTGCATGAATGACGCATGGACTATATGGAGAGGGGCTTTCTTGAAGCTTCGATCGGGAGCAAACGGAATGCATATCATATACATAAGCCCCGCCCAGTCTCCCCTTCACGCATACGCCTCCAGGCCAGAGGCCATCGTCCACCCTCAGATCCGAAAGTGTGTCTGCCCCCAAATACGATTGTACTTGATCGACGAAAGATACAAAGGTGCACAGACAAAATGAAGCTGAATCTTACTCCATTATCTCCCGTACTCCTAGCCCTAGCGTCAGTTACATCCGCTGGTCCTATCGGATACGGCATCTGTCAAGCTGGGTGTGCCTCCGTCGTGACGGCTTGCTACGGCGCGGCTGGGGCCACCTGGGGAGCTACGGCCGGTGCCACGGCGCCAGCTACGGTACTCGCTTGCAATAGCGCCTTTGGTACCTGCCAGGCTGCATGTGCAGCAGTCCTGTTGACGCCTACTCCTTAGAGCTCGTGTGTGCATTTTTCTCCTTGATCCATATGTAATGTGAATAGGTTGCTGATGAGAAAGATGCACTACAGCCCTTGCTTTCGAGCACTACGAGACCGAATGATCGATATAAAGAAACTGGAGGATGTTCCATATATTGGAGAGGTTTTGGATATCGGTATTGGGACATGAGTACTGGCGAGCAGACACTGCAGCAGAAAGAGTTCCCATACAGGATTCGAATACAACACGAGCTTGAACTTTTCTGTACTGCTTGAAAAGATCGTTTGGGTATTTGGCATATGAAATTGCTAAAGGTTTTCGTCTAATGTAGTTAATTACCTAGTTAGCTTCCGAAAGATTATGATCGCAAAATCAATAGTTATCCTCACTGTCAAGCTTAAGAACATGGACTATGTTTACGTAATCTCGGGACTTGACCGTAGGTTATATTACTTCATGGTATTCTCTGAACCAGGCATATCAGTAGTTTGATGATGCCTTCAAATATCTGCAGCATATCAAATCTGGGGTACTAGTTTCTATCAACAAGGCTGGCTATGTACGCTTACCCAAATTAGAATACCACAGAGGTCGCGTACTTAAATCAGCTGATGATACAGGGTCCATTGCATAGGCAATCCAGTCATTAGTAGAGTATATGGTTAAATACTTGGAGCTTGGGGATTGAAGACTTGCCACCAGATCACTTCTGAGCAGTCAAAATACCAAAGAAAGAAAGAAAGACAGTCAGGCAAGTATGATAACGTTTTGCAATTCTCATTGGAGCTGTACTATAGATATTACACCAACTACCAGCCAAAAACTACTGAATGGCCACCGATCAGGAAAGTGCACGGTAAGTAGGCTGCAATTTTTAGCTTTTGACGCAATTACCGTTGATATGCACCAGTCAGATAATCATTTGCTAGCAAAGGAAAAACTCGGATCAAGGAATTGAAGTATTACTATGAGGTGGCATGTACTGTCCTTACCACTAGTAGCTCATTGGAAAACTCGGTGAAAATTCATGATCTTTCATCAGGGGGTGGACCATAGACAACCATAATGATCGGTAACTAGGGGCTATGTATATCATGAGAAGGCCTGAAGGTTCTTCCTTTCACGATCTAAACCAAGCACTTGACTATCAAAAAATATTGTGATAGGGACCCAATAACAACTGTCAACGGATTTGAGGCATAGTGTTGTTCCTTCGACACTGCCCTGTAAGATGTCCGAATTTATTCTCCAGTGTGACTGTGCTGTGACTACTTCCCTACAACCCTCCTAATCCGAACATTTCCAAACAGCACTATCTAGTGAAATGAGTTTCAAAATAAACTACGAAGCAAGGAAGCCTCTGGATTGGAACGATCCTTTCAGGTCATGCAGTCACTTGAGGTTAGTTGGTGTTGAAATATCGTGAGGAGTCATGATTTTTAAAATCACTACTTTCTTTAAATGTTTTTGGTCAATAGTTATGTTACAGTGAAATCGAATATGATAAGCCCAATGACGATCCATAATTGTTCAACCCGATCATAAGAGAGCATCATCTGTTATATCGTATTATAACAAGTACTCTCATACAATTCTAATGGACCATTGTTCTATACCCTTCTGAGGACACCCCCAAGGAGGCCACCCAGAAGATACTGGGGCAAGTCTTGATGGACGACTAATCAATGAAGCAAAGAGCATCCATTTGTTTTGAATTTGGATGGAGTGCCCGCTTTTATTCAGGATTGCCATTGAAACTTCCTCTTCCCTGCTGCACACCCATAACTACTTAAACTACCACCCCTTCTTCCTTTCCTCCATACTCCAACACAGCAGCCAACCATTTTGGAATCTGCCAAAGGTAAGCACCATTATTTTCTCTTCTGACTATCCTCAGTTGGTATCATTCTGGTCTTCATTGCCCAAATACCTGTCAGATGTTTTACGAGCCCTCAATCCGCAGTCCTCTCGTCTCCTCTTCCTACAGCACTCAATCCCTTTGGTCCCAACCTTCTCAACACAGACCGAATGCAGGTGAAATCCAGCCATTGACTCATGTATTACTTTGGATATTTTATGCTCTCTCATGGCCGTTTTTCTTGTAGCGCTTGACCAATGGACCAATGCTCCTTCCCTGCCCGATCCCAAGATGACGACGCTGGAGCTGGCGGTCTCAAAGGTTCTACCCCAAGAATCAAAAACAGGCATCGGTCTTGATACTCTACCTTCCCCCGTTCCAGTACCCGCCTTCCCTTTCTACCACCACAAGTTTTGCCACTTGCCATTTGCCAATCGCTTCATTGACCTTTCTATCTGCAGGTAGCATCAACCCATCATGGCCTACGATGCGAGTGACGTCGGCCGAAACCTGGTCGAAGACCTCCTGAATGCTGCCAACATCGAGGAACAAGACGCCAATGTCGTGCGAGCCCTTTTCGCCCGCTCTCTGTCGCCTACTGGTCAAAATGCCTTGGCGAACCAGGCTCTGACATCCGTAAATGACTTACCCCATATCTCATCCCGCGTCTCATAGCGCGTGCATTCCTTTACGCACCTGGTAGTGACAATGGACTAACATTTACTCAGATCGTCGCCTTCCTCCACGACAGAAAGCTTCTGTCCACCCTCCATCAGATGACCTTCACGGCATTGTTTCACAAACTAGATTGTGATCAAGGTGTCGAGGAGAAGGAAACTGGCCGACCGCTGGCCATTGAGTGGATTGACCAGTCTGGTGACCGACGCGCCTCTGGCAATGAAGGTTTGTACCATTTTCATGAGATCTTTGGGACCAAACATGCTCACAAGGTCTTCCATGTAGATGCACGACATGATATTGAGGCTGCAAAGCACTCGGCCCAGCCCCATCCTATCATGAAGAAGGAAATTCATGATGTCCGAGATTATGATAAGAATGAGCAGGGCACGGACAAGGGACCAAGAGATTACACGACCCTTCATGGAGCTGTTGGTCAACCTGTCCAGCGGATCAATCGTGCTTTTGATAAAGTTGCCAATGGACAGGTCAAGTTCATCGATGTACGCGGCGGAGCCATCGACGGCATTCCACCGTCTGGTCTACGTGCCCTCCAAGAAGGCAAGATCGATTACGGTAAGAAAAGAACTCGACTGGTCAAGACGTACCCTTACGCAGAGCGTCTGCGTAAGTAACCACGACACATTCATACCACTCTTTGACTAATTATGGCCATTACAGTCTCCAAAATGGGCTGGCAAGCTGACCAGGGCTTGGGTGCCGATGGCCACGGCCTAAAGGAACCCATCAACCACAGAGACTATGGCAACCTCCAAAAGGCCCTCAAGAGCGTCAAGACGAAGAAATCTACGTCTCCAGACAAAACACAGCACCGCGACGCCAAAGATCAGGGAAACTCCATCACAAAGAAGGGCTCTCAACCCCTCGAGCAGAACAAGACCTTGGATACTAATAGCAGTGTGATCGAAAAACCCACCACCCTCTCCAAACGAGGAGGTGCTAACGGTAAGGAGTCCTGGAAATATCATGAGAGATAGATACTGACGGTATTTGCTGTAGCTTGGAACAAATGGGTAGTCGCTGATCATCGTACCCAAGCCGTAGGCGCGGCTCTAATGGAGCAGGACCTGAATGTTGGCTGGATGACCAAACAATCTGCTTCATCTGACAATCCCCCCAAGGCTTCATCTACCAATCCGACCGCCGCCTCTTCTGTCAATACTAAAATGGGCTCATCTGCCAATTCCGACAAGCAGAGCTTGGCCAAGATCGATTACGAGTTCTTCAGTCCGGCTGAGGACGCTAAAGCTACAGCAATCTTTAAGAACTTTGAGCGGAAGAATTGGAACAGCAGCAACCATGGTTGGTAATTCACGTCTTTGGTGTTGTGACGATTGGTCGCCGCGAAAACCACGATCTCTTACGATATGGGAATGTCTGTCAGTGATGCAAATTTTGCAGCATGATGTTCGACCGAGAACAGGTTGACGGATGATGTTCTACCTCCTAGATACAGTAGACAGGTGTATTCTGCGTCATAAATGGACTGTAATAACTTCACTAGCATTATGTGATTCTGACCAAGAACAGAATTGTTCCCCAGCACGACAAATATTTCGCCGTGACCATACATCGGCTTTCTAGGTACCGGAGCCTGTATGAGAATGATCAGGTATCGTGCTGGTGTCGTGGTCGGCGAGGAGGAAAGACGAGGGTATCTCAGGAAAGCCATGGTCTGCCCTTCTACGCTATCACGAAATAATGGGATGCTGCTATTTCGCGAGGAGCCATCAGGTGAATTCAGGTCTACGGGCATGACAGACCTACAATCTATCACGACACCAGAAAACAAAAGCACAGCATACAAAACCCGACAGCGTGACTGCATTGGAGGAAGCTTGGTCATTTTAGCCGCCAAGACGCGGCGACCTGGCTGGTGACAGGTTCACGTTTTGATTTTGGGACACGGGTCGTTTCGCGTGTCGATCGCGGGTCTGGGGAACGCATGTGAGCCGGCGCATCCCCATAGTTAGCAAGCGCGCTATTGAAACAGATGGCTAAATGCCTTCAGATTTTTCCCATCGCAAGATGGAGGGGATGATGGCAGCTTTTTGGTCCTGGGCAATGCATGAGAGTGGATGGGCTGCGCCCCCCGGGTTTCTCTTTGGATAAGAACGACTCTCGGCGATTTGTTTCAAAACACCACGAGCCTGCTGCATACATATGTACATACATACAGACCTAATGCATAGAAGCACTTTGTGCCGAGCGGGAGATCGCCGCTCGGACCTGGCGTGGCGGCTACATAGGCTGGGCGCAGAGAGTGGATAGATGGATGGCGCGGCGATCGGGCTTCGGGAGCGACGTTGAGGTTTATGCCATGGGGATAGGGCGGATGGCCGTGGCTACGGACAGATGGTGTTCAAGCGAAGAGCGAATGTTTTTCGGGGGTTTGGTGGAAGGGAAGGGGGGAATCTTTTGATGAAATACGCGGGACAGCCCCCCCTCCCCATTCCTGGGATGGGACTTGAGGCTTGCTTTACCGAACCGCATCGCAGACCGAATGACATACAGATCGACCGCATTGTTTCTTCTTGCTTGGAAAGTCAAGACAGACATTATTTCTTAGACATATCTACGAGATTTCTTCACAGGACAGGTATCTGCCCACAAGCGCAACATGAAGCTCCTCACACAATCCCTCGCCCTCCACGCCGCGCTCGCGGGCGCGGCCTCGACGAGGCGACAGACCACGGACATGAGCATGGGCATGGCCTGCCCCGACGTGCACGTCTTCGGCGCACGCGAGACGACGGCGCCGCCCGGGTTCGGGACCGCGGGCAGCGTCGTCTCCATGGTGCAGCGGCAGGTGGCCGGCACGGCCATGGCGATGACGGCGACCAACGAGTCCATCATGTACCCGGCGGCGGGCGGGGCGCTGTACGGGATGAGCGTGGCGATGGGGGTCGCGGCCGTGGCGAACCAGACGCGGGCGTTCAACGCGATGTGCCCGGATAGCAAGATTGTGATGGTGGGGTACTCGCAGGTATGATCCCATCCTTCATTCGCTCTTCCTGAATGATTTCCCCTGAAGTAGTGAGGAGGGAGAGGAAGTGGAAACAGATCAAGTGCGATGGAACGACCCGGGAAGAAAACCAGGAGTGCTAATGAGAAATGTGTGTGTGCGTGTGCAGGGCGCGCAGATCGTAGACGATGCCTTTTGCGGGGGCCCCGACGGCGCGAGCCTCAACTCGACGCAGGCGACGGTGTCGGCGGGCGTGAAGGAGATGACGGCGGCGATCATCCTGATGGGGAACCCGCGCCACGTGAACGGGCTGTCGTTTAACGTCGGGAACGCGACGGCGGGCGGGGTGAGTTCTTTTTTTTTTTTTGTTTCCCTTTACCCCCATACCTACGTCTCATCCTCGGTGCGTTATGATCGAAGTTGACGGGTGTCGATGGGAGTTAGTTCGCGGCCAGGCCGTCGGGCTTCCGGTGCGACGAGTTCGCCGACATCATCCGCGCGTACTGCGATGCGGCGGACCCGTTCTGCGCCAAGGGCAACTCGACGGCGACGCATCAGGGCTACGGCGTCGAGTACGGGCGCGACGCGCTGCAGTTTGTGCAGCAGAAGCTGGAGGGTACTTCTTCCGCTGCTTCTTCGGCGGCGGTGGGGTTGGGCGGAGCGGCGCCCGGCAGCGTGCTATTTGTTGCGGCATTGGCGGCGACGGTTGCTGGTGCGTTGGTGGTTGTGTAGGCGTTGGGGGGGGGGGGGGGGGGCTTGTGAGCATGCTGTATAGCGAGGTACCTAAGGTCTTTCATTGCCTGCTTTCAAGGAGTTCCTGGGTTTCTGGGTTTCTGGGTTTCTGGGAAGGTCTTGCGGGCTTTGGAATGGGAATGTCCATCGTGTTGCGGCGTTGGATCTCTTCGTCGGGTCTACCGGATCGGGTGGGTATGGGATAGATACCCATGGAAAGGCTGAGCCAACACAAACGAACACGGCTCATCATGACCGCTGAGATAATCTCTTTGCTATACTGAGATACCTCGTTTGATCTCGAAACAAGCAAGGCAGTCATAAAGTATTCAAGTTTGTCGCACACCCCCCAACGTCGGTCGTTTGTCTTTGTCGTGTTTGCATCCTCCCAGACCAACACCCAATCTTTCATTCCTGGCTGGCGCAGTGCACAGATCTTGGGAGCACCAACGCATACGACAACAACCAAAGTATCTCAAAGCTCGCCAATCCTGTGTCATGACTACACTGTCTCCAAAAAACGTCACGGAACTCGTTGTTCATCACCATGACTGTTGCACAAAGAAACCCTTGGGAGTATTCTCCCAACATGGCTGCACCCTGTTGCCCTCGACTCGCCGCTCTCCCTCACAACGTACGTATATGGCGGCTCGGTCCTCTCGGTTCTCTCCTTCCATTTCTCTTGGATAGTCAGCGTAGATCCTACTTGCACCTTCTTCTAGTATTTTCATGAACATGCGTCTGCTGCTGCGCTGCGCGCTGGGGACTCTTGGCCTCACTCTCGCGCGAGGAGCCTACGATGCGGGAGTACAGAGCAATATCGCCGTCTATTGGGGTGCGCGTCGCGTCACGGTTCACGATTTACATAAGAATGGTGGGCTGACCCTTTCCAGGCCAGAACTCTATCAATCAGGTCGGCGCACAGAAATCGCTTTTGTCCTACTGCCAGTGTAAGTCAACATGCACCTCCGAAACTCACGATTACCTCACTAATGTACGAAACACAGCCGAAACCAACATAGATGTGAGATCACCACGAGGGCAATAGGAAGATATTCCTCCCCGACTGATCAACGTATGCTACAGATCATCCCCATCGCCTTCTTGACCTCACCGGACCCAACAAAGGTACTCGAGAGCCTGTCTAGCGGCATCGAGACCATCGAGTAAGAAACCACCGCTATCATCACATGAGTGCGCCCCCTCTAACTTCGCCAAGGTCCGACATCACAGCATGCCAGTCGCAGCACGGCAAAACCATCATGCTGTCCCTCGGAGGCGACCGGGCCTTCGGCTGGGCCTTCGCCGCACCCGCCGACGCCGAGAAAGCCGCCACCGACATCTTCCAGGCCTTCGGACCCGCCGACAGCGCCGCCGGCGCCGGCGCCACGAGGCCGTTTGGTAGCGCGAGTATCGACGGCTTCGACCTCGACTTCGAGGGGGCGTATCCCAACATCGAGGCCTTCGCCCGCAAGCTGCGGCAGCTGATGGACGGCTCCGGCCGGACGATGTACCTCTCCGCGGCGCCGCAGTGCCCGCTGCCGGAGGTGAATCTCGGTACCATTCTCGGGGCCCACGCGGGGGACGTCGTGGACTTGGACTTTGTGTTCGTCCAGTTCTACAATAACCCGTCATGCGATGTCCGGGCCTGGATGAATCCCAACCCGGGTCCCGGTGTAAGTGTGAATATAGACCAATGGGACAATTGGGCAGCCAAACGTACGTACGCATCTTCACCCTGGCCTCGATCTCGTGTTCCCTGATGCAACTGCGGCGCTCGGAAATGGGATTCGTATCTCCTATACCCCCCTTTCTCTTTTTCTCCTCGCGAGGATACAAAACGCTGACCTACACACTACCTATCCAGAGTCCAAGATTTTCCTGGGCCTACCCGCCGGCCCGACCGCCGCCAACGGCCACATCAACACGCCCGCGGACTACGTCGACGGCAACGACCTGGCGCGGCTGATCGACCACTGCAAAGGTTTCGAGAGCTTCGGCGGCGTGATGATGTGGGACATGACCCAACAGGAGCAGAACGCCGGGTTCATGGCCGACACCGCGTCAGCCCTGGGCAAGGGCGCGCCGCAGCCAATCTCGAGCCCGATCAGCTCGGATGCGCCGGTGCCATCCAGCACAGCCGCCCGCGGCACCGTGGCCTCGAGCTCGGCGCCCGATGTACCGGTATTCCCCAGCGCCTTTGCTTCGAGTGCGGTGGCGGTTACCCCGGTCATCGCGGGAGATGGTGCAGGGGCGACGACGACGACGACGACGGCTGCGGGGTCGATGTCGGCGGTGGCGGATCCCGAGTACTGGGTAACGGAGACGGCGACACAGACACGGACGGAGACGGTGTCGGGATCGCCCTCGGACACGGGTGCGCTGGGCGAGTGGGATCCATGCGGTGGGGTGGGCTACCAGGGGTCGGGGGCATGCGGCGACGGACTCACGTGCGCGAGTGTAGGTCGATACTGGTCATTTTGCCAGACGGCCTCGACGTGATAATCCCCTGGATGTGGTCGACTGGCGTACGGCTGCCGGGGGGGTTTATAGAGGGAGACGGACCGGAATCAGACAACTAGAGATTGGATTTTACTTGTAGCAGTTGCCGAAGCCATCATGCTGGATATCTAGATAATTTTTTTATTCATTCCTTTTCATTTCTTTCATTTCTGTCACGGCTTGACAATCCCCCAGTGCGCTTGTGCAGTGGGTGCCTCCAGCCGCCTCCCAACTTCCGTAACCCCCTTCAACTGCCCAAGGAGACAGCTATGGCTGGAAGTTGTGCATCAATTCTCCCTCGAATGTCACAGCTTGGCGTCGACGAGAGGCACGCTGAAGACAATATGACACGTTACGGAAATCCGCCTTACACGATCGACCGAGCTGCCGTCACCATCTTGTCGTCCACGCAACGCAAGGCTCGCAGATAGTGAAGTGAGGTGCGGGTAAGTAGTGTGCCAGCAAGGCGATGCTACACATATTGCCCCTATAATTACTTTCCCGTAGATCTCGGGTGCCCGTTAGCTGGAGCGCAGGTAATCCCCAACTTTATTTGAACGAAGGATGCGGATAATATGCTGACCGGTCTTTACCGGCAGCATTGATGAACGCGACGCAACGTCGGCTATATATCTCGCAGTAGCTCACAGAGCTCATGTAGCGCATCTCAATCTAGAAGAACGAGCTCGAGATGCAAGGAGAGATAATCTGCAGTGCTCGTGTAGGTAGCTCCAGATGCGTCGACCTCCAGCTCTTCATCGCCGTCGCACCACCCTCATCTACTGCAGGCAGCAACCTAGTGTCCTGCTGACTTGCATCGAGACCGGCATTACATGCTTCACGATGGCCTCATAGCATCGCGAAAGTAACGTTGACTGAGATCTCGAAGCGAACGTGGCATCGTAGTACGCTATCAGGGTCATCTACATACGCATACCGTGATGAACGACACTCGACAATGGAGTGACGAAGCGTCGAAGAGGAAAGTATAAGACCCTCACAACTCTTCAGCAACTGCACACATCTGAACACCACACCTCATCTCCACCAAGCACCGAACCGCAGCTAGCAACACCACAACCACGACCACAACCATGCATCATATCTCCCTCTCCCTCCTCCTCCTCTCCTCCCTCACCACCCTCCCCTCCTCCATCCACGCCACCCCCCTAAAACCCACCAACAGTCTCCCCCAAGGATCCCTCCTCCCCCTCCGCACCGCGATCCTCACTGACGGCAAGACCCTGACCTGGTACGCCGCGGGCCCCGCCTCCTCCCCCAACGCCACCGACATCATCGACCTGCTCTCCACCGCGCCCCCACCACCAGACGACTGCGGCTCCGCCGACCTGACCTGCGACGACGAGAACATCCCCTCCGAGCCCATGTGCGCCGCCCTCCTCGACATCATCGCCTCTCCCCCGGGTGACGACGACGGTGATGAAACCGTCCCCCAAGGCAGCCTGGCCCTCTGCCTCTCCCTCACCGGCTCGACCCCCTGCTGCATCACCTGGTCCGCCGCCGTCCCCGGCATGCGCCGCCGGGACCTCCTGCCCGCCGCCCGCAAGACCCAGCGCGGCTGCGTCGAGCGCGGGCTCTCGGGCCTGGCCCGGAGCGTCGAGATCGAGGGCGCGTGCGTCGTGCAGTGTCTCTCGAACCGGAGTGATCCCTGTAAATAGGTAAAGGAAGCAGACGAGTTGGTGGTCGAGGGAAACTGCTGCCATGAACCCAGAGTTGTCGGAAAAGGCATGGTGGGTGGATTCTGATGCATTTCCATCAGGAGTCACATGGCATCAAGAGACGATGAATGTTAAGAACAAGCATCCTAAACTCAGTGTCTAATTGCTATGACCATCTTCATATGTCAAATAACTTCGCAACCACATCAAATACACTCAATATCCAAACTGAAGCTCATCACTCGCCAAGATCACCGTGTATCCAGACTCTGCGTAATCTTACAAATCGTGAACGCGACTTACAATCAAAGGCCGGGTCCAAGCTCACATCCGAGCCGAACCAATCACTCTTCATCCTAGCCCAGCATCTTCAACGCCTGCACGCGCTTATCCGCCAACATGTACAGCCGATCCATCGGGACCTTGGCCCCACTCTTACACGACAGCAGCTGCGCCGACTTGATCAAATTCTTGATCTCGCGACCGTTCAGGTCAAGCCCTGCCAGCTTCTCCAGCGCCGCTTCCTCGTCATCGAAGTCAAACTTGTTGCGCCCCGCCCGCTCAATGAAGTTGCGCCAGACCTCGCGGCGCGCTTCGGTCGAGAGGTCGTGGTACGGCAGGAAGAGATCTACGCGTGACTGGAAGGCGTGGTCGATGCTGGACATGCGGTTTGTGGTCATGAACAGGATGCCCTGATAATATTCGAGCTTGCGGAGGAATATGGCTACGAGCTCGTTGCGCGCCAGAGACTCGGCCGTGCGCGCGCCTAGGAACACGTCCGCCTCGTCGAGCAGCAGCATCGCGTTCCACATGCGACAGAGCTCCAAAGCCCGCTCCAGCGCCTGCTCGACGTCGGCCGGCTTCGTGCCTAGATCGCCGGCACTCATTGCATAGAGCGGGACCCTAGACTTCTCTGCGACGGCCTCAGCAGTAAAGGTCTTGCCCACGCCTGGGGGGCCGAACATGAGGATGATGAGGCCGCGGCCCTTGTCGGGGATGAAGTCGTCGAAGCCGGCCTTTGCGAGGCCCTTGGACTCAACGAAATCCCAAGCCAAGTGCTTCTCGTCGCCGGGAAGCACAAGCTTTTCGAAGGCGTCGTCATTCCAGGTCATCTCCTTGAGCTGATCTACGCGCAGCATGCACCAATCCTTGCTCTTCAGATCGAAACCCTTCACCCAAGGAATAGTCAGCAGGAGTAGATCGCCAGTGAGAATGCGAAGATCTTCAACTCGCTCGACAGGACTCTTAGCTGCGGTTCCGGTATTGACGTTCACAGCTTTGAAGCCGGTCTCGAATCCAGTACCGGGCATCTTGATGTCATCAGTGGCCATCCCGTCAGACTCCACCTGGTCTCCCCAGAGAGGTCTCAGCTTCGGCCTTACAAGATTTCGGCTTCGGTAATACGCGTAGGCATCGATGCAGACCCTCCCAGCGACTGCTCGCTTTTTATATTCTTCGGTCTCAAGCAGGATCTTAGTTCCGTTCGCAAACATAAAATGGTAGCCTCGAACTTGCTCGAACTTGCGTCCTCTTGACAGCGCGGCTGCTCGGATGGAATCCTCATTGCTGTGGTGGGAGATGGGAAAGACAGGCAACTCAGTAACTCGGCGATAGCCCTTGAAGTGCTCAATGGTCAGCGTGGTAGTGGTAAAGCCGCAATGTTGGCCATTCCAATCAACATATTCCATATCGACAATCCAAGCCGCCAGTTGGCGCTGGGTGCGCTCTCTCTTCTGGTATTTGACAATACGAGTGAGAGCCTCAACGCCGAAGAGCTTGGTTGAGACGATGGAGCCGGGCGAGAAGATCAGCCAGGCATCATCGAAGCTGACCTTGCCCGTCTTCTGAGTATGGGCGAGCGACACAACAGACGAGGCGAGCGTAGGGGTCAAGAAGGCCTGCAGCACTGAGGCTGCGTTCTTCAGACTTGGAGTCACAGCTTCGGATTGGTACTTCTTGAGCTCTTCCCATCGATGCACCAAAGGCATGAACGGTGGGCTGAATGTCCAGCTCTCCAATTCCAGATCCAGGTCCTGGTACTTCTTGAGGATATCAGCAAGCACAAGACGCATGGAAGGGTCCTGAATGGTGAAGTCTCTGGTGATCCAGTGGTTGTTGTGGCGGATGAAGCGATGGATGATGGGGACAGCCAAAGTACGGCTCATCAGATCAGCCTCGTCCGCGTCGACGTTGTCAAACTCAGACCATCGAGGAGGACAAGAATTGGCTGAACAAACGTGCCTGTACCAATTGCTGACAAGCTTCGTAGAATAGCCGTGACTGTGAGCTTCATTCTCGCTAGGTCTGTTCTGTACCAGTGGGACGATGTCCATGTCCTCCCAGACCTGATCGTCTTCCTCACCGGATGTATCTCGGTCCATAGATATGGGTGGGCACTCAGGCGGTTGAGTTTATGTATGTACCTAGTCCTATGCCAAACAGGACATGCAGATAATATGGTATCAAGGGAAAGAGTTGAGAAGACTGTGGAGTAGATGGCAAAGAGATGGGATGAAGAAAAGCTGCATCGCTCGGGGAATGGGGCTTGATATAGATGAGTTTGATGCCATAAGTAACCAGCGGCCTGAGGCTGCCACAACAGCGGTAAGATGACTACTTCCTAAATTACCTAAGCTGTGGACTATACCGGTAGCTGTAGTTAAAGGAGCATCAAAGACCTCAGTGTCAGGCTGTATGTCCCGCTATGAGATCCTCGCAGGCAGCATGCAAAGCAGTTGCAGTTGCGCCCCTTCCGTTTGTTGCCCGCCGTTGGCAACCGACAGGCAACTACGGAAGATGGGGCTCTTTTGTGCTTACAGCCAATCACAGTTTCCTCCCCCTTTTCAGCCAGGAGAAGGGCGACGTTCTCTTTCTCGATGCCGGGCACACTTTACAGCGGAACCAAGTCTGCTGCATCAACTGTCTATCAAATGAGCAGTTTATTGCATTCCATTTGTTTGGAATGACTCATGGCGGGCAAGCCCGAACTGCAGACTTGTGCACGAACCTGGTCCATCATACATATGCCTTAGGCAAGTCTTGCGTTATTGGAGCTAATTATGCTGATGTATGTACGTAAGGTGGGTGAGTTTGTTTGCATGCTCTCCTGAGCCATGTAGAACAACGATCGTCGACTCAGAGATCGCATTGGCCTGGTCTCAGGCAGCCGCTTGTTGGATTCCGCCCTCTCGAATTGTCCTCCAAGATTTTGAGACCTCGATTGCGTTGGCTAGATCAAAGCTCTGTGTCCGCCTCCCCTTCAAGTTGGGTCGGATCATCTAGGTCGGCAAAGAGCTTCACACCCCATCCTTTGCCCGGATTATTCATGCGGACTTTTTTGTCCTGCTTGGAAATCTCCTTCATTTCATCCTCTGTGAAAGTCACATCCAAAGAGCCCTGGTTCTCCAGAATGTACTCCTCATGGACGCTCTTAGGGATGACGATGGCCCCGCGTTGCATGTTCCAAGCGAGGACAGCCTGGGCAACAGTCGCGTTCTTCTCTTCGGCCAGATCCAGCCAGAATGAGTCCTTCATAATGGGTTCTAGACCCTTATGATACGTTGGATTCGTGTTTGCTAGGGGTGAGTACGCGATGACTTTGACACCAATCTCCCTGTGGTAATCCACGAAGTCTTGCTGCTGGAGATAGGGATGCGTCTCAAATTCATGTGCGTAAGGGCAGATCGTACACATGTCCAGGATGGTCTCGACGTCCTTCTTGGCAAAGTTGGAAATGCCAATATATCGCGTCAGGTTGGCTCTGACGAGGTTCTCCATCACTCGCCAGGTGTCCGAAATGGTCGTCTGGTCATCCAATTTCGTCCCTTGGTTGGGGACAAAAGCCACCGGCCAGTGCATAAGATACAAGTCTAGGTACCCAACACCGAGATCGGATATCGACTTGGACACCGCAGCTGTCGCTTCATCTGGACGATGGTCGTAGTTCCAGAGCTTGCTCGTTACCCAGATATTCTCACGTGAGACATTTGCAGATGCGATACCCTTGCCTGTCCGGTCCTCATTTCCTGGAAGATGCGTTAGCCATGATGAGTCTTGTGAAGCAGGACAGCTGGAGTGTGCTCACGGTAGATCAGAGCAGCATCAATATGGTTATAGCCTTTCTCCAGAGCGAAGTCGACGGCATGTGCGACCTGTCTTTCTGTGAGTATCGACTGGTCAATGGTGGTGATGTTGAGGACCGATGATTGACCTTTTCTCTATCACTGAGCCATGTCCCTAACCCAAAGGACGGTATATCTTTGACACCATGAAGTCGGCTGTGTATATATGAGGGGCTCGGTTTCCTGCTGTGGGAAGCCGCATAGGTCATCCAATGGACGAGGAGAAAAAACAGTATGGTAATCGTTAATGGTCCGAAAGCCATGATGGAGATGACGCGATTTGGAATTGGGCCACAGGCAGGTACAATAGACTAAGAGCCACAAAGATATACAAATGATGGTTTACATTCAATCAGGCTGTCTCGTCTCGTTGCGCGAGTCTACTTGCGTGCCGAGCGCGGGGTTTGATGCATATCTGTACCTTATTCGAGACGTCGCCGAGCAGCAAACATGACATCATCATCGGACCATGCCCGCGACCGCGACTTCCCCAGAGATAAGGATGAGTATAGGTACTCGTTGCGAGCCATTACCTCCCGTCGGAAATGCATAAGAGAGAGAAACAGCTACTACAAGGTCTTTTAGATGCACGAACAGAATCTGGGAGGTGCACGTCTCCAATGGAGGTCTCCCTCTAGTCATTCACGCGGTCGGCATCTCAGCCAGCCCCCACTCAGGACCTTCTAGGAGCAAACGCTCCGAGCGAGACACACACTCACATCTACCAAACGCACCGCGTTGCCTCATCAATTTATGGTGTTGCGTACCATCACCTACCCTATTTATCGTCAGTCTCTTGCATATGAACAGCAGCGATTTGACGAACATGTGGTTGCCAAAGATAGTTTGACAGTCCACCAAGAATACCGATAATTATGTGCGGGGAATTGCGAGACCCGCCAAAGAGACTTCGATGCCATCTGTCGATAGCACGACTCACACCGGCTTGACAGGCTTGACGGGCAGGACAGGCAGATGGGGCAGAGAGAGTTGGGCGTGTACATAATCATGACGTCCCTGTCTCGGGAGCATTCAACCCTGATGTTGAGGTACCTATATAACCCGTTTGCCTCGCCCTCTCTTGTGAACCGCTGTGTTATCTAGATCACTCATAATAACTACCGTATCTGGCGATCAAAACCAGATACTAGACGCGTCCACCAATATCTCTCCTTATTGTGAAGTGATCCCCTATCGGATTCAACATACTCTGCAACCATGACGGGCAACCAATCAGGACTATACGAAGGCCAGGACGAGGTCAACTACAGCCGGGGCGAGATCCGCCAGGAGCAGAAGCATCACCTGAAGAAGGCTGAGGGATTCCAGGCCAGTAAGAAATCCCCTCCCCTTCGTCCACTCATTTATATTATCCACCATTTAAGGGGCAAGTCTAATACATTGCAGAGGACCAGAATAGAGCCATGAATGAGATGCGCGAGCAGGATGTGAGATCACCTAGCCTCTCGTTCTGAGCAGAGACGAAGCTGACCAAGGTTGGGCTCAAGATTCAGCGGGAAATCGAGGAGCGGAAGAAGTCGGACCCGACGTATGCTGTGAGTTGAGTCCGTACGTGTCACCCATATCGTGATGATGCAGCTGACCTGACAGGCAATGATGCATGGCAATGCGCCGTCGAAAGGCGCCAGGATGGATGCTGAGATCCAGGCTGAAGAAGTGGAGATGTTGAGAAAGAAACAGGCGAAGACCGATAGTCTACCGGGTAAGAAGTAATGGGCGAATGTGGCAGAGAAAGCGGGCCAACATGGCTAGGAATTGACGCTCGTTGGCGAGCTACTTTGCGGAAGATATCTCCGTAACTGCCTAAGTACTATAAAACAAAGAATTTCCTGGTCACTTGAGGTCTCTTCTGTTTCGATTTTCAGAACGTAGGGCCATGCTGTTGTGATCCATAGATAACATCAATCTGCACCCTTCGCAAAAAAGCCTCTTTCGTGACCTCGGTTCTCGTCCCAATGCAACTTCTAACTAGTCGATTTTATGTGAGGACTGAACTCTCCACTTAATAGCTTCAACCATTATCGGATTGACGTGGTAAATTCATGGTGAAAGCGCCGTAAGTTCGATCATACTAAGAGCGTACTTGCATAAGAGCATTCCTATCACGCCAATAGCAAGCATCATAGTGTTTATTAGGCGCGTATATCATCGAGTTCCAAACGGAGCAGACGGCAGGTATGCGTCGCGCCCATAGCGACTATAGTGATGGCTAGCGAGCCTTAACCCTCGGGAACTCGTTGGTCACTGATCTTCTAGATCATAGGAGAAATCACCGTCAGCTGCAAAAAAGCTCGCGGCTATAGCATCGACTTATGTCCGTTTTCACAGTTAACTACGATAGTTTCCATCCTGTCGGTATTGTGTTTTCTTTGGAGAAGCTGCTCAAGTACTCGAGTCCATATTTGGCATTTATTTGAGCAGCGCAACCGTGTCCTATTAGTTAACTAATGCCTCATAGGTTGATCCAAAACCCCTGAATCCTGTTCCTCCCTCTTGACCTCAACACCATCAACAACAAGCCGACCGCGAGCCGGCACCGGATCCGCCAAGACAACCGTCTCAATACCAGCCGGACTCATTTCCTCAGGGCCCATCGGCAACGCCTCGACATCGATCTCCATATTCAGGAGCGCCTGGATAATGACAGAGCTACCGGCTTTACTCATGACCTCATTGGCATGCTTACAGAGCTCCGACGTAACGCACTCGGGGCATCCCATATCGCAGTGACAGTGCTGGACCCGCTCGAGCCCCTGCACGAGAAGCAGGTCGATGAACTCGAACGCCTTGGTACTGATTCCGGACCCGTTCGCGCCTCCCTTCGCGTCATAGAAAGTCAGGCGTGCAGGACGCTTCCTCGTGGACTCCTTCTGAGCGAACTCTTTCATGCCGACCTTACACTCCGTCCGAACATCACCAGGCATGCTGATGACGAAATTGGGCATCAGACTTAAGATAGCATGCTCGGCTGCATGAATAGCGCCAGCGACATTGAGGCGACGCTCAACTAAGATCTCGAGGGCCCTCTTGGGAACATCCAGCCACATGCCTTTGCTGTGTCGAATGATCGGAGGATTGTCAACTTGAACAGCATCGAGAATGCGGCGCCTCTTGTCCACCTTGAAGTAACCGAATACGTTCTGAGTAATACGGATGGAGCCGTGGAACGCTCTCGACAGCGATCCAGGTATTTTACGGATAGCTTCAGTCTCAACAGGGTCGATGTCGGTGAAATCACGCTGCTGTGTCGTCCATTCCACCTTGACCTTCTCTACCCTGGCTATCTTCCTATCAGGCTGAAAGTCGCGAACCAGATAGGAATTGCCCTGGTGTAGAAAGATAGCACCGTCATACAGAGTGAAGAAGGCTCTCGACGCTTCCAGCTCCTCAAGAACGGTATTCTTACCGTGCGAAATGTCGACGATCGCAAAATGATCATCTTCCGTGTCGCGAATAGCGACGAACTTGGATGGCACAGGCCGAAATCGGTCGTGACAGTGATAGTATCCAGAGTCGTCCTTTATCAGACGCTCTTCCGCAATCTTGGCCAAGTCCTTCGTAAAGTACTGTGCATCCGCTGCAGGCTTGATTGGCATCTCGTAAGCTGCACACTGGATGTGGCCTTCGAGTACCAGCATATTGTTCAAATCCACTTGCAGCTCGCAGTTGGGTTTCGTGAATAGCTCATCTGGATTTTGCATATAGTGTTGATCAGTTGGGAAGCAGTCGCCCACAAGGACAGATAGCGAGTCTTTGTTCCGTCTACCAGCTCTGCCACTTTGTTGCCGTAAATTTGCGATAGTGTACGGGAAGCCTAGCGTGACGACGCAATCCAATGACCCAATGTCCACACCAAGCTCTAAGGCGGTCGTCGCGATAATCCCGATGAGTTTACCTTCGAACATTTCTGATTCGATCCTTCGGCGGTCCTGGGCGGTGTATCCGCCGCGGTAGCCCATAATACGAGCCATGCATTCTGGTCGGCCGAGGGCTTCCAACTCATATTTCGCCGCGGTAACGAGCTCTTCGCATTGTTTCCTTACTCTGCAGAATGCGATAACTCTGGCTCCTCTCAAGATGAGCTGGCAAAATAGTCGGGCGCATTCTGCCAAAGCATTGCCACGTCCGCTTGAAGGGTCGCCAGGATCCTTATAGGGCGTGTTCCAACAGAGAAACTCCTTTCTTCCCGATGGTGAGCCGTCAAAGTCAACCAGGTGCACGTCATCGAGCCCAAATATTGTCTTGAAATGATCTTGAGGGTTCGCGACAGTGGCGGAACAGGATATGAACTTCACTTTCCGGTTGCCAACAGCCGCGCATATTCGACGTAGGCGTCGCATAATGAACGCAACATGTGATCCCATCAATCCATTATAGTAATGAAGCTCATCGACTACGACGTATCGTAGGTTCTGTAAGAAGGAACGCCAGCGATCCTCTTGAGGTAAGATTGTGATGTGGAGCATATCAGGGTTGGTGAAGATGATGCGTGCATCCTCGCGAATCTGATTTCTCTCCTTCATAGGCGTGTCACCATCGAATGTCTCCACTAGAACATGTTCCAGCCCCGGGAGATATGTAAGCATTTCTTTCAGGCTTCTTCGCTGATCCTGAGCCAAGGCCTTTGTTGGGAAGATGTACATGGCACGTGTCTTTGGATCCTGCTCAAGCGCATGCAGGACAGGCAGTTGATAGATGAGAGACTTTCCCGAGCTTGTAGATGTTGAAACAACGACGTGATGACCAGCATGAAGGCCGTTGATGGCCTCGGTCTGATGCGCGTAGAATTGTGTGATTCCTTTGGCGTTGTATAGAGCGTTGACCATGTCTTGACTCAGTAAGAAGTCGAGTTCGCCATGGACAGACTCTTGTGCTTCAAAGACGCGATGACCGTCGGGCACAATTTGACCAGTGTACCATGAGCTATCCTTAAGCTCCTGTATTATCTCCGGGATACTCTTCCGCTCTTCCGGGATGGACTTTGGTATCGTGCTGGGCTCGGGTTTGGGGGCGACAGTCTCTGTCTCAGCTGGGACCGGAATGTAGGCTTCAGCTTCTTGGCGGATCATGACCACTGGATCAAGCTTATCTTCCACGCAGCGATTCAGAAATATACTAGTGGCATTCACAAATTTCTGATTCCGCTTCTCAATCAGTGTCATCAGCTGTTTCTGACTATAGACGGGCATCTTCAAATCCTCATCTCTCAGGCGCCGGTTAGGATTGGTAGGCTCGCCAGTCTTGCGACTCTGGACCTGGCGCTTCAAGTCACCATCTATAAACTCAAAGAGCAACACTTGTTCGCCACCAGCGGGCAATTCGTCAGGGTGATGGACACCTAGTTCATCCATGCCAGTGAGGCCACCGACGGAGGCATCTGGTGCAGGGCCTTGGACAGTGATATGCCTGGATCTGCCCGACTTAAATGTCATGTCTCGCTCAGCTCCTTTGATGTCAGTTTGCAGCATGACTTCATCGACATAGGCGAACTTGATGCCTTCAGGTCGCAATGCCACGATAGCCGCCACATCGTCGATCTTAAGTTCTTGCTTGATATGGGACTCGACAGCAGACCGTATGGTATCGAACGTGGTCGCCAGGTGCTTCCGCGTAGAGCAGAAGGTGGAGACAAGGTTCAGGGCTCGATGGGTCTTATCAAGCTGTTTGAACAGTGGCGGCCACTCAATCTCACAGGCAACATTCTGCCTGGCCTGGGCGGTCTTCTTTTGACCTTGCGATTGAGCCTTCTTTCCACTTTTTGTCGCCTTCAGATCATCTGCATCTTTGGCGCCCGGCTCCTCGCTAGTACTTGCAGCTTCAGTCGGATCTGCGGGCTCAAGAGCCAAATCATCTTGGGCAGGTGGGGTGCCGTCTTCAGATTCATGTCTCTTTCGCTTTTTCCGGATGATTCTGTTGGAGACTGTGGCGGCCTTGAGGGAAGCCATGCTACTTGTAGTCAAGATGCATTGGGTCGACAGAGTGTAGCCCCCTGTCTATCAAAGTCGGGAGTGAATTGGTGTCATTTTGCACTGGTCCTGATACCGGTTGCACCTAGCGATTCAAGCCACCTCGGGCGCGTTATCAACGACGTCACAATCCAAAAGTGGCGCGAAAGCACGTGACCGTTTTAAGTGCTGGTATCTGACGACTACCTACATCCATCACATCGCGCAACGAATCACATACATTCCCATGCGCTTCCGCGCCAAATCACAGTGGACGGAATTCAATTGAAACAACTGTATGAAATTACTCATCTATAGTGAACTTGCTTTCTTTTACTAGTGTGGTGTCAGTGTGAGGTTAATTACAAAATCCTGCACCGGGCGACAGGCGACAATACAGACGCTGATTCGCAGGTCAACATAAACAAGCACTTAGGAAGACCGGCGTGAAAGTTTTTTTTTTCTTCTAATTTACAATAATTCCGTAGCTTGTTCTTCTTATCGTGGACAAAAATATAAGATAACATAGATAAAACTCTCCACAAGAGAACCGCCTACACGGGGTGGAATCAGGCCGATCAAAGAGCAAGTCAATCTCGGCCACGTCTAGTAGGTAGCCACTTGCTACCAGGCAAAGACTTCCCGCTCTGAAGATTGGCATCTATCTTGAATCCCTAAATCATGCTTGCAGCAGACTATCCTTGCTCACAGTATGATCCATCGTAATAGACCAGCGTTTGGGGGCCTGGCGAGTTGTTCAAGGTCTAAAGTAATTTGGGCGACCCCTTTGACGCCGCTAGAGCACCGCTTTCGCGCCTCGTGCGGCAGCCTCTTGTTACAACAGAGATGACCAATCACAAACGAAATGTGGGAGAATCTTTACTGATTGCCACGCAGAAACTACTTCAGAAACTGCGTGTTGTGGGTTGCGAAACCGACTCGAACCCCAGATTATGTGATCCCATAACTATTATTGCCTCTCCAGTCAAGATGTCATCGCATGATTGAACGAAGCCATATACCACAGTCTTGAATGCCATAACTAGTCCACTTATCAAACGCCGAAAACACACTCATGCTGAAGTAGTTACGTAGAATTTGCATCAGGGGTAACTATCGTAGATCATTGTTCAAACATCGCTTGGAGACCCTCTCCTGGAAAGAACCCCAACTCCAAAAGCAGGTATGGAAAAAGTCTGCTGACGATGGCATTCGGTCCCTGAATGATCAAGACTCGGCTAGCGGCCGACGCTGTGTCAGGAGTTCGGTGGCAGAGTAGAGAGCCACAATGTGGTAGTAGCTAGGTAGCGGGTAGGGTAAAAGTTCATTGATCTCTGGCCTCCCCTAGGTGTATAGGAGCCTTTAACGCCTTATATGTAACGACCTATAATAAAATAACCCCTAGGCGTCCTTCTATTTAGCAGCTAGATCTCCTGTAGCCTAGGCATGTGACACGCTGGCTGAGCCATTGTCCGAATTCTGTTCATCGCAACGCGAGGCTCTCGGCCCCGGATGAGGAACTTGTGCTGAGCTGACTGCATTATTAGCCTATCAACACCGTCACGGCTCCAGAATGTCAATTTCGCAGCTGACCCAATGTGGTTGCCAGTAGGCGGATTGATGTGAGCAGCGTAGACTTTGCCACACCCTCGGATGCTGCCAAGAAGATCGGCAATAGTGTCATTACGATGAAGGTTGGTAATCCATAGCAAAGTATTTGGTTTCGGGTATATGTCGACGCTGACGTTGGGCTTTGAGCCTCTGTAGTTGCTTTGGTGAATGTAATTACCGACACCGGTGAGGACAGGGTCTGTGGTCTGCTTTCGGCCATTGTTAAGCCGGGGGACGGCAGTGTTCCCAGCCTACATTGGCATGTCAGTGGCACTTTGTATTGCGAGTGGCGATTGACAAAATTTTACGATGATTCAATCGTATATGAGTAGACTTACCTGGCTAGGCCTGTTAAATAACTTGGAGGACGCATTGTGAGCAGATACAGCCAGGGGAGAGTCCTCTTCAGCAGCGGGTACGTTGGGATCAGAAGATTAACTACGGCTCAAGACTAACTCCATCTAGAGGGTTCCCGTGGCTGCCCACGCGCATATGCGTGCTCCAAAAGGCGTTATCGCGCCAGGCCGGCCGCGCCACCTCCATGGGAAATCGTACGTTGAACTGGTAAGCTGAAGCCATTGTGCTGAAAACCTTAGGTTCAAAGATCGCGAAGTCCAGGTGGGAAAGAAAATATTGGCTTGATCCTCAACTTTGGTCAAGGTAGAACCGGTACGGTGGAAGAATAAAGGCTGTTGGTGATCAGAAACAAAATAGTGACGGCCGGTTTGAATTCTTAAAGACGGTAGTGGGTGGAATTTCGGGAGACTGAGAGCCCAGCAACGCACCATTTTTTGATTTTATCGCTGTTAATAGGTAATTGTGTGAGGCAGGGAGTGTCGTCTGTCGTCAACACCATGGTATTCTTATTTGATTATATGAATGCATGCATTGGCAAAACCCCCAGGATTTCACAAACTACGGCAAATAATGAGGCTTATGCGGATGTTTTATAATAAAGCAGATTCATGTTATTGCATGTATTTAGTCGAAAGATAAGGAAATGAAAGAATGTCGTTACTTGCTGTGCTACACTCGATTCGTCCGAAGCAGAACTCACTGTGTTCATAGCTACAGGTGTTGATTTAGTAGTTATTGTGGAAAATTTGCCAAGGTATTCCATAGCACTGACCAGATCTTGGATGGGAACCTAGAGGATAATATAGAAGAATTTACCGAGAAAAGCGATTGGTAGCTTGGTAATTTTGTTTTCTCTTTGCTTGCGGCCTTGAAAGAACTGCATGGTAATCTGCTGACTCTATCATAGAAATCCCACGAGCAATCATTTCATCTCAATCGAACAAACATCTGTTGGCAATCAATGACCTCGTAATTTTGATATAACTACGCTCTGGCCTTTTCAGCGGGACGTAAAACTGCATAAGTTTAAGTAGAGCACGGATCACACCTCAAGTACAAGTCGATGTAATGCCATATCCGCAGTGCCACAACACACATCTTCCACCGGCAGTACATTCACTTGTGTCTTTGGTCTTTACCTTACACTTAAGGATCTATTAACCTTATACACAAGTTTTCTTCACGTCAGCAATTAGCCCGACAGCAAACCTGTGTCATTCCTACACCTTCCATCCATGCCTCGCGACTGCTAGGACGTAATGTCCTGATACATCTCTCATGAACCTTACATCAACATGCCCCTGTTTATAGTCCCTTAGTAACTACATGACTGCCTGAAATTTGAAAACAGAAACTTACAAAGGCCCAACCCCATTATGCCCACTATAATTAGCACTGTAACCATCACATTAACGGCAATCAACACGCCTCGGCTTTCGCAAGCCCATAACTAACTAGCACTCTCAAGCACAGCACCATCACTATCGTCACGAAGCAAAGAGTCATGGGGATCTTGAATATGTCAAAAAGACCAATAACATTGACTAAATAGGAAGGTAGGCCAACCGTCATGACTCATGACCGACCCCAGCCTACTCTTCCCCAGCTTTCCCATCCCCCTTCAGTTCAGTCAAAGTCATCGATCAGTAAAACAGACAAAGGTGTGTTGTCATGAACAATGCAGTTGTAGTTTCCTCACTCTATCGGGTATGCCGTGACCAGTTGTAATCCTGCCGTCAAACTCCGAAAAAACAAAGTGAAGAAAGCCCAAACCAAGACGCATGTTTCCCTCCGCATAGTAGCAGGATATGCAAGGTCATCGACAACACAACATGATGCCAAGAGACTCCACTTGCTGACCAACCCATGCCGCCTGCCCATCTTCAACCATGAAAATGCATGACAAGCACCAACGCCTCATCATTCATGCCGTGTTCATCAGATGGTCCATGATCCGAGCGATCCAACTAGGTGCTATCCTCGGCTTGGGTCTCTCCAGATTCGATCCTCTGTTTCTTGGCTCGAGTCATGGGGCCACATGTCTCTTTAGCTTTTTCTTCGCGATCTTTGCGCTTCGGGGAAGAGTCTGACGCAGTACTATTGGATCTTGATCCCCGAGGTACGGCAGCCTCAACATCAGCTTCAGCAGTAGCCTCAATATCAGACTCAGCAGTAACCTTATCATCAGCAGCAACCTCAGCATCGCCGTTCTTATTCAAGGGGTTCGACGATTGATATCCCGAATCCAAATCACGACGTGGCTTCATGACACCAGGAATCGCCTTGGGTGGAACTTCAAAGTCAGACGAGTCACTGGTGGAGACTTCGTTACAAACGGGGCCTCCGGCGGTACCCTAGACCTGCTGAAGTTCTCGTTGTACTTTCTCGACTTCGTTTATGAAGCTCTTCGCGTTGGCTGCGCTCATCTGCGATGGACAGTTAGCAAGTTGTCGCCATTAGATTTCGACATCCATGCCGAGAGGATGCATGCAAACATACCTTCATCTGCATGCTTACAGCGCCACCATCTTCAACTGCGGTGAAGAGTATAAAGGTTGCCTTGAGACTAGACTTCTCCTGGAACTTCATCGCCGGAATCACCGCCGTGTTGAGGATAACACGGTGCGTAGCGTCCTGGCGCATGAGCAGTCGAACAACCTTGGAGTCGGCGTCCTCGAGAGCAGAGGCGTCGAAGCTACCAGGAATGGCACCGCCAGTACCCTCATCAATGTCGACACAGGGCAGCGGGACATTGATCTTCAGGTTTCCGGCTCCACGCTCCTTCCACGACTTAGTCGCCTTGTCGAGACTGTAGAGTTTCGCGCGAACGGCGAGGATAGTAGTCTCGGCTGTTTCGCCGTCATCTACAATGACTATTTGAGGGTTAGCATGAGTTCATCCTTGTAGTCTGCGGTCCTTAATTACCTCGCTGAAGCTTGGCCTTCTTCACGTCATCGCCCGCCACTGACTTATCGGCCTCAGAGTCCTTATCTCTGTTTTGGTCATCGTCATTCTCGTTCTCCGACTTATCATCATCCTCCCCTTCACTCTTATCGTCTTCGTCCTCACTGACAGGGGCTCCAAAAGGTCTAGCCGGCTTACTGCTCTTAAGAGATGTGCCAGGCGTGCCGAAATTGGAGAGCTTTGCACCGCCGAAACCGCTGCCCCCGAAGGCGCTACCGCCAAATGGCTTAGGAGCTGTCGATGTGCCAACTTGGCCGAACGGGGATGACGATCCGTTGGTGCTGCCAAAGACGGAGGTTGTGGATGTTGATGTGAGGCCAAAAGGTGACGGTGATGCAGAGCTACTACCGAAAGAAGCCAAAGGCTTGCCACCGCCTGCTTGTAGAAAGGGAGAAGCCGAACTCGCGAATCCAGCCATTCCCGAGCTCTTGAAGGCGGAATCTGATGTAAGCTTCGTAGATTTGTCGGTTGACTTTTCAGGTTGTGTGCTCTTCTCGTTCGCCGCGTTCTTCGCAGCAGATTCGCCCTCTTTATCTGAGACTGTTGTGGCCTGCTTGGGCACGGAAGATGCCTTTTTGTCAATGGTTAGCGTGAATCCCACAAAGGTAGTAACGGCGGGGTAAGTGTCCTCACCGTCTGCCCCTCAACGCCGGGCTTGACCTCGCTCGAAACGTCTCGGGGGCGCTTCTTTTCAGGCTCAGACCGCTCAGAGCGACTTGTAGTGGTCGCGCTGCTGCCGTTCGGCGCCATTACAGGGTGAGCGCTGCCGGTGATATCAATGGTGTCCTTGGGCTCGTCCACCTCGGCATGCGCGCGCTTCTTCTTAGGCGAAGCTAGCTGGTCCTTTGCGGTGTTGTTGGAGTCCGAGCGGCCCTCGGCAGATTCGCGATCGGGTGTGGATGCCTTGGCGGAGTCGCTGCCGGCGGTGGAGGTGGTGGGCTTCGGCGCAGAAGCTGCGGCCTCCGCCTGAGGAGACGAAGGCATGGCGCTCAGGTTGGGCTTGTCGGAAATAGCGGTCTGGTCCAATTCCTTGCGCGCAGCTGCTGTGTCTGGGTCTTCGGTGGTGATGTTTTCTGGCGTTGGAGAGTGTTTCTCGGTCGCCATTTGGAAGATTGAGAGGGAGGGAGAGGTTGGAAGGGAAATTCCAGATGGATGGAGAAGCGGAGATTGTAACGTAATTTGGAGGAGATGAATTTGGACGCTGTGGGAAATGGAACCCAATGCCCGCTGGAGTAAACTGTAAAATTTGCCGAGGAGGGTCCAGAGAGCAGTTACTGTAAAATGCTTGCAAGAGAGAAGAAGTGGCGCGGTGGACGACGGCGTGGAACGAAGATGAAGGTAGGTTGAGAATCCGAGGAGGGCTGGATGGAGGTGCGAGGCAGCGCGCGCTGGGCTGCAGGTGGTGGTGATAAACGCTTCCGTTGAGAGGACGGACTCTGGAGTAAGCGACGGGGGAAGACTTGGTGGAAGCGAGAGTCCGCTTGCGCGAAAGCTTGGGTGAATGCGGCCCAGCGTGCTGTGGAAGCATGTGCAGAGCCCTACAGCAGCCTCCGCCAGCACGCCAGCACGCCAGTACGCCAGTACGCTAGCTAGTAGTGGACGCCAGGGCAGGCGAGGGCACTGGCTCAGCCGGCGTTAGCGGGTTCGGCAGTCCAACTGTCGTGGCCCGTCCAAGTGCACAGATGAGCGGGAGCCGTGAGTTAGATGGTGGGGCTCCATATCCAAATAACGCTTACAGTCATCTGCCCCTCGCCGTCGCTTGCTAACCGAGTTCAAAGCCTCCATTAACGACGACTTATGTCTCTATCCGACACAGCAACCTGCTATCAGCACTCCTCACCGCCTGCCTATGCCCAATATGGTGACTTCAGCTCCGAGCCATCGTCAAGCGTCGCGGGACGAACCCATTGGACGACAGCTCATATCGGCCATCGGCCAGGGCACAGAATCCATTGGTCCAGCGCATTCACTGGCAAATCCCCCAAGCATGTTTCCGTGTTCTCTCTCGAAACACGCTGGCGCGGGAGCTCTTGTCCTGCCTGTCCTGCATGTACCTATGAGTGGCTGGTCCGCTGGAGTCAGGAAGTTGGTTTGATATGGGGATCTCTCGCGCTTATATATGTCTAATATCTCTAATGCACGGGCCTGAGGTAGGCAAGGTAGGCGGGCAACGGACCGCCAGCAATCACGATATGAATCACCGAGTGATCATGGTAACCTAGATGGTGGTCGCATGCAGTACACTTGGCGTCGCTTTGAGCGAGAGGCGAGACATCTTGAGTTTATATATCTTGTCTTGACCATCCAGGCCTTCCCAGCAATATCAATCTTATCAAACCATAGCCATGAATACAACAGCTCATAAACTCCATGGGCCTCAGATGCTTGCTCGCTCATTCATGTCACGATATGCTCACATACCCGCAGTCAAACAGTTAAATCGTGGAAAAAACACCCCTTTCTATCATGATCATGCGAATAACTCCAATATCACGTTATCCCCTTTCCCACTCACCCACTTAGTCACCTACCTTTTCATTCAGGCGAGCCTCTCTGACCCGGTCTTCTTGCCCCCCTGGACCGTCTTTGACTACTCGGACCAGCCCCATCCCCATCATCCTCCCTCCCCGACGTGCGCTCAAAGCTAGCCCGTCCTAACGGGCTCCTGCCCGCCTGACTCTGATTCCGACTCCTCGGCAGACCCATAGTCGGCCTCGTCTGTCTCGTCGGCCTCGCTCCTCCCGACGAGGAGGGTTCTCCCACATTCGCCGCTGATACCCCAGACTGACCCGGAGACCGATCTCGCTCACGCTCCCTCTGCCTCGAAGCCCTAGAAAAGTTCGACCCCCTACTCCGCTCACTCTCCCCACTCCCCGGCCTACGCCGCTGCCCCTGTTCGCCGTCCGTAGACCCCGGGCTCCCCGTCCCATTCTCCTCGCTCCCCCCGTCCCAGCCCGCCCTAGCGAGCTCGTCCGCGTCCGAGATCTCGTACACTTTGCCCCGCGGCGGGATCGCGTACTTCTTCGACGTCTCGACAAATGTGTTGTACTGGTTCGCCTGCGCCATCTCGTATTTCCTACGGTCCTCATCTCCCATGATGCTCTCGACGCGGCGCGGATGGTACACCGAATTATTCCCCGTGGTCAGGACACTGTCCCATGAGTCGCGGCGGTGCTGCTCCAGCGGCGTCATAAGGTTGCCGCGGCTCTTGTTGAGACCGTGCGATGTCGAGGACTCGATGCCGGCGAGCTGGTTGAGGCTGTAGCGCGAGTCTTCTTCGTAGATGTAGAAGCCGTTGGCTTTCCGCTCGGGCGCGGCGAACTTGCCTTCGATCTTGTGGGATGGGTGGAGCTTGCTCTTCGATCTGGCGACGCCTGACTTCTTGCCCGTGCTTCGCTGGCGCTGGACCTCGGCGGCCGGGATGAACGTCTCGGGGACCACGTTGAGCTCGTCTCCGGCTTTTTCGGCCTGTTCAATAGCCTGCTGGGGAGTGGTGTCTGGATCCGCAGTAGCAGCATCGGCCCGCGGACCTCCCCACGTGCGCTGTCCTGCTGTGAAAATGCCGTAGACCATGTAGTACCAGTTGAAGAACGGGTTAAGGATGAACATGACTGGATAGAGCCAGATCTTGTACCGCTTAAGCTTCCACCCGAAGAACAGCATCAGTAGCCAGTTCAGCCCAAGAGATATGGCGATGAATCCGACCGGGAGCTGGTCGACTCTCATGGTCGTCGTGATCAGAGAGAGCACCATGATAAAGAACAGTAGAGCCGTCGTACGAATCGTGTTCTGCATGAAGCGCACCACGAGCAGGATGGGGTATCTTCGCCAAAGACGCCAATCCGTTAACATGCACACTTCGTTGGTGATAAACCCGAGGAACCATCTGCGTCGCTGCTTGACCAGCGACGTCACCGTCTGCACCGCCTCCGTCTTGCAGAAAGCAGACGTGCACATCTGGATCTGATATCGCTTCTTTGCACCGATCATAAACAGATGCGTGAGCCAGCGATCCTCTCCCAGGTGACTCTTGCCATAATCAAACAGGTCCTCGCATTGCTCGGCCTTGTCGGCAAAGTAGTATTTGGCCATTCTTCGGAATGCAGAGAACCGCAGCATAGTCAAAGCCCCTGGCAGACAGGTAACGGCCCCGCATCCAGACTCAACGGTACGCTCAAAAAGCTGACCATGAATGTATTCCATGTCTTGAAGCAGTGTAATCACACTGTGCTTCCTTGTGGTCGAGGTGATCACACCAGTCATCGCCAGCATGTCTCTTCGGTTCCCTGGGCTCAACTCCATGTCGTAGACAAAGTTTTGCAAGCATACCCGGTCCAAAATACAATCCGAGTCGATGAAAAGAATGAAGAGATTGTCGTTTCGCTTCAGGTACTCCTTGTAAACTTTGTCAATGAGTTTGAATGTTGATTTCTGGCAGTGTCGCTTTCCCCCGTGCGGGAATCGAGATACCGTGATACGGGCTTTCCGGTATGAAACATCAATGCTCTTTGGATAAGAGTCCAATGTCAGGGGTACACCGAGCTTTTCGATGGTGTTGAGGTACAGCTCATCCTCCTGGTCGCCATCAAATGAGAGGAAGACGTGAATACATGAGGGTGGATAGTCGCAGTCCACAACAGAGTTGATAGCTGTGACAAGGACATCAGGATCCTCCTTGTAGCATGGCATGACGATGACGACTTTCGGGGCTGAAATCTCATCGAGAACTTGCTTCACGCGCTTCGTTCTCCCTAATTGGTTGGTGACCAGCTGGTATATGCAGAAGAGCCATGGAACCGTCAAGAGACCGGCAAAGCTCCAGAAAGCAAACCATTGAAGAATGCTGACCATCTGAATTGGCCAGTACTTGACGATTTGACTGGGTAGGGGGAGAGTGACAATCATGATCGGCAAGAAAATGGCTCTATCCCTATGTTAGTCTCGAAGCTGGATTACCAGCGATCCTAGAGATGTCACGTACCGAAAACCCGTGAACAACACGGCGATAATGACTGCAAGCACTCTGATCGTCCAGTGTTCCGCCTTTCGAAACACTTTCCACAGACAGTACTGGAATGCAAGTAGCCACAAAATCCATTCGAGGAGGGCTGCCAGCATGACAAGTCCGACAATGGCGGTGTAGATGATCTAAGAATAATTAGCTTTAGTCTTCTACTTCCACAGTATCGTCCTCTCCCGTTTGTTGTCTCACCTCGTGGACCGGCCATGTTTCCGTTATATCCTTCGACATCTTGACCGGCGGAGCTGCGTAGTGCGATGGGTAATGGCTGATGAGAAGTAGGCAACAGGCGAGATATAAGAGAAGCTCCAAGCCAGAGACAAGACGCTCACACGTCCGAGCGAACGCTTGTGTTGGCCTCCTATGCAGACATGCAGACGACCCGAAGAAATAACAGTGCTAGGGCTGGGTATGCGGTGACACAGGCAGTGTGCTGTGCGGCTGCGTGCAGTCCGACGCAAGGGAACCCGCCGTTTCCACCGAGCAGGGTTCGGAAATAAAAAGGCCTATTCGCCTGGGAAATTCTCCTTCTCAACACGTGGTTCCCCCGTGACCAACCCGAGACGATGATTACCAGCTCGTTGATTGCATGCGCCGGGTGGGGATGATGAGGCGGAGCTGGCAGGTATGGCTGAGTAGCCAGCTACAACCTTGAATGCCCAAATATCTGGCAGATGGCGTATGACAGGACTTCGTACTCGAAAAGAGCAGCCACAGAAGAGCTTGGATGAGCCTATCGAGCTCGATGTTTCTGCTCACAAGGACAAACACGAGGACTGGGTTTGTTCTTTTTTGTAACGGTACAGATGCCAACGGTTCCGATTCCAGCGTCGACTGCGGAGAATACGAAACTGAAGCCTGCTAAGCTGCTGTTGCTACCATGTCAAATCAGTTGGGACTGACCCTGAGCAGATGAAATAAATGATAGGACGTCTCTGCCCAGACGATACAATGGGTCGTTGGCAAATCGCGAGAAGGGGGTCAACGAGCGACTGCAGAACTAGCCGGCGGGATGAGAAAGGGCCCTGGAGGCTTTAAAGACAAGGAAGAAGACAGCGATCGACAGCTAGGCTACGGCTAGACTGACGAGTAGTAGGTGAATAGGTTCTAGCTAGCTTTCGGTGTCTGTGTTGTCGGATGGCGCCAGAGATCTGGACGTGGCGGGTGAATGAGGGTGGTATCAGTCGGCGGGACCTGCAGAAGGCCGTCGCATCGGACGTGTGTGATGGAAAGACGACAAGACGACGATGGGAGAGGACCTTGGGCTAGAAGCAGGGCGAGGAGCACAAGGGCAGGGCTCTACTGCAGGCTGATATTTTTGGTCCAAGCGGTGAGGTACGTATACGATATACGATGTACCTTGGGTACATGCCCTCGGAATGAATGAATGCGTGTGCGGTAGCACCAACTAAGACACCGGATATCCCAGGGAGAGACAAGAGCCGAAGAGAGCGTCGTACGCAGCGTGGAAGATGATCCAGGAAAAGGTGTGGTTTTGCATCGGGAAGAAAATCTTTCGCTCCTCAACCAGGAACGTGAACCCACACCACCGGAGTCTATCTCTTCTAGAAGAACGGAAGCGAGGCTCGGAAACTGGGAGCCTTGCCGTACCAGACACGGCAGATGCAGATGATCTGAATAGGAGAGTGGGCTCAATGTTGGTAGGTAGGCATGTTGGTCGAAAAGACGCACTCTCATCAGGGGTTGTGACTTGACAGCAAAGACTTACCGTGGTACATCCCGAGTAGCTGGCCTGTCTCACAGGGTGTAAAGTACAGACAGATATATTGAACTCTCACCAATATGACTTGAGAGCAACCATACTCACCTATACTTACATCAGATGGAACTGCCATATACCCATCCACGCCATCTACAGTTCTCGATGCGGGGGACGGGAGAGGCATGCGCAACACCAATGACAATAAGAGGGCGATGACGACCTGAGAGTTCAGAGTGGACGTTGAGTGGTCGAAGAGGCGATCTCATTTGACGGCACAGCGGATGCGTTCTACTTTAGCCAATAGTGACGTTGATTCGTTGATTCGCATCCAGCCTGGGAGCCGGGCCGCTTGCATACCACATGCCATATTGTTTTTGCCCTGTCCAGCCCATTCGGCGCATCTGTCCAGTCCATGTCGTTCCGCCTCTGCCCAGTGGCTGTCACAGTCATTTGAGCGTAATGTGCAAATGGTGTATCTACCTGCTCCTGCTGGACCTCTGCAGCAAGCTTCATACCTAGCTGGCATGCCAGTACGCCCGAGATTCACTCCCACCCTGTTCGCTGTTGGACCTGACCGCCAACCAACTAAGCACAGACCGAGACATCCGATTTGACAGGCATTCGCATACACTGGTGCTACCCGAGGAATGGAAGAACAAAGAAATAAACACCTGCTGTTGACGGTTGTTGGCTTGGCAGGACATTGAAATCACACAGTATCGAATGAATGCAGTTGTCGTTGGTAAATCAATCCCCACTTCTTTATCGATTTGTTCCTTCCCAGTTACAGTTTAGTTTAGCACCTCCCAACGGTCAGCCTGCCGAGATGGCTTGCAAGGCGCCAGGCCAGGCGGCCCCAAATGGATCCATCAGCACCAGCTAAGCTGCGGCGCCTCATCTACACATGTACATTCTACCCACAAGCATGAACCCCAAATACCCATGCAGCTCGTTCATGCTGGTCAGTCGTCGGAGTCGAAACGCAAGTAGAAAGTGACTATGCCAAACAGCAGTGTTCTCTCAGAGTAGCAAGAGCCCATAAGTCCCCAAACGATACCCTAGGTAAGTACCTAAGTAGGTACACCTATCTGGAGATAACTCGGCAAGCCGGAGATACAAATTGTCACTGTACCTACCAAGCCGCACGCATCCTGAATCCCAGAGCCGTGAACAGCATCGCAACGAGGCCCGTCAATTCTCAAGTGAACCCGAATACATAATGACACCCTCACTCATCCACACCAGGCTCATCACGATCCACCGTAACCATCACGGCCACCACACCACGCAAAGCACCATGCCCAGATCTCGGGCCAGGCACACACCACGTAATCCCCAATATGCCCTCAACCCAGCCGGACCAACCCTACACCACCACCGCAGCATCCTTCCACCGCAGCAATCTAAAAAACCATTTTTCCCATTTTCTGGGGAAATCGAAACAGCTCGCCGATCCCACTCCCAGACCTCCAATCGCAGAGGCTGCCCAGCCCAGCTGATCTGGCCCTCTTCCACCCCACGCAGCCTAACGCACCGCCTCCATCCCAGATCGGGTCCGGTTCCTGACAAACAAAATTCGATTTCAACCGGTTTTTTCGTTTTTACCCGGCGCCACGGGATTGAATCGATTGATTGCATAGCGGTCACTCGCTGCTCCATCTCTCGGAATCAATCCACTTACTCATTTACTACTACGCATGTGCCTGGCTAGGATAAGGAAGTAGGCAGGTGTCTAGAGTGCTCTTAAGCAGCACACAAAAAAAAAGCAGGTCAGGGTGGTCGATCCACGCTAAGCACAACATGCCCATTCTTAACCTTGCTTCCGTTGATGCTCGCGGAAACAACACCGTACATAGGCAGCTTACGCATACGCGCCACCGGGAGTTAGACTCGGGCCTCCCCTAGACAAGTCTACCTCACCTTACTCAAATATCCGTAGGCTCCTTAGTTGACTGCCAGGCTTCTTCGTTCCCGGAGGTGCCGGCCACCCGATATTCATAATAGCCGGAATGCGTTCGCCCACAGGATCGCCAGATTCTGGAGTCGAAGCGCCGTAAATGATCCTAGACAGCTCATCAATCTCCTTCAAACTACGACTGAGGATCGTGAATGTGGATGTAAACTTCAACCCACGCGCAAGCAGCTATGATAGCATAACCCATGTTAGCAATTCAGGTAAAGCGAGTGATTATTACTAGCTAGCTAGCTAGCGCGGAGCCATGTCGCAAAATTGCATCACCACACCTTGACTCGACTCAAGTCGTAAATCAATCTGCAAAGAATCTTCCTCCGGTTGCTATCTTTCCTCGTTGATCCCCTACCTGTTTAGACGATTCTACCTCGTCGGACCAGATGAGCAGGCATAGTGAGGAGGATTTGTTGGCCCCGAGTTGACTGTGGTCAATTAAGGGTACGCTTTCCAAGGAATAGTATGCGTCAAACGACAGCGCTTCTTGCCGCAAATGTTGCCACTTCCGTAGTGAGACCTGTTCGGGGAATCCGTGAAACGATTCGAACTCGTACAATTCGTAGGCGTGTTCAGCCTGGCCGATCATCGTCTGGCAATTAGTCGACTGCGCTGAGTAAGCTAGATCAGGAATCCGCTCAGACCGTCGATGCGTGTGCACCTCTTCTACCGGCGCGTGGCACGTGGTCACATACATCAAAAGGCGTAGTCGCAAAGCCTGCATGTGGTATCTGTTATTCCCAAGACCGGAAAGGCGGTTTCAAGTCCTATACAGGCGAGAAGGAGAAAAGGTCAGCTTCATCCTTTATGGGTACTTGAGCTTCAGCTCTTGAGAGGCTTTAAACATCGGCCACGGCGAGAAGAGTTCGCTGGAGGCATACGACGCTTGTACGTATGACTCTCCTTAGATGCGTTCTCTCCGGACCTATCCCGGTCACATGTCGCGTCTGCAATAGACACTGTTGATCCGAGGGGCTTGTGCCCATCTTTCTTGCTCTCGTGGGATCTATCATACCAATCAACGTCACTGAGTTGGAGTCGACGGACGCGTTGTCCACCACGCTCCTTGTTGGTTCTATCGGTTCGGTTGGGATGGTATGTCGGTAACTTCTCGTGACCTAATTGTTTCTTTGTGTGAACATTTCTGTTTGGACTAATTGCAAGTATAGGGTTGTCACCATCTGCTTCTTCGTTCTCGCGAAGATCGTAGTTGAGAACCAAATTCTTGATTCGCTGTTGTTCCTCACGTTCCGCCTGCTGTTGATTCTTCATGGCCAACGCGAAGCTAGAATCAGAGGGCAATGCGACAGTCCGAGTCTACGCGTGTCAATTCGGTATTTCAAGATTGGGTGAGAGTAAGCCCTACCTGTTGTTTGTGACCCTTCTTCGTGAGGAGGGAGAAGGCCATCGTACTAGGGGCACCTTCGGTACCTTTGTCCTCGGCCTCCGTTGTTGACGCATCACGGTTCTTGGACCGTACTGGCAGAGGCACATCGAACATTGGCTTGCGCTCGAACTTTCGGGATTCTAGACTCTCACTCATCAACTTGGCATACTCACGCTCAAACTCCGCTTCGGCCTCTGGATCGATCTCTTCGGCCTTCCTAGTGACTACGATCGCTTCTTCTTCCGACTCCGATTCGCGAGGGGATTGAGGTTGGGTGTCATTGTCCTGGGACCTGGGGTTAGTCCCATCGTAAATTTGCTGACCTAGATCAAGAGCTTACCTGAGCATCATCATCATCCGCCAACTCGGAGTCTCCATCAGCTTCCGGCTCTGGGAGGGCGTCGTCACCATCACCCTCGTCATCAGAAGACGAACTAGATGAGGCGTCGTCTGGATCCACAATCTTGTCCAATCCTGCGTTCTTTTGATCCTGGGTTATGGCAAGTTGGAAGGCCTTGGAAGCCTCTTCTAATGTGGTAGCCAGTTTCCACTGAGGTCGCGTGAGCGAGAAGGTATCTTGAACGATGAATTCAATATCCATAGGTAACGGCTCCTTCGTATAGATGTAATACTGGAGGAAAGAGAGGAAGTAATCGAGCTTCTTGCCAGCAGCACCTCTGTTAAAGTATACGCCGCACGTCTCAAGAATCGTAGCCACTAGTCGAATGCGGAAATAGTCATCGGGCATATCGAGAGGGTTGAGTCGTCCCGGCATTGGTGCCCCACCTAGAAACAATAAGCTATCTGGTGTTTGTGAATCACACAAGAGTGGGACTTACCGTGACCGAACGTCATGATCTTGTACATAGTCTCAAAAATCACGGGATGCTCGAGGATCCGATAGTTGTAGAGCTCTCCTAAGTATTTCACCTCGGCGATGCGCTTTTGGTTATACTTGAAATCATTCTGCTCGAGGCCCAGAGTCACCGAGTCGATGACGGTATCGATGACCGAAACGGCAAAAGCCGGATAGTAACGGTAGATAGCGCTCAGCAGAATCGCAAGAATGTGAACGCTGCCGTACTTGACGAGGGCCGGCCTTGAGAATACTTTCGCGAGTATGGCAACCACCTATCACATGTGTTAATGTTGACCAAAATATGTTCTCTTGCGATGACATTGCCTACCTCTGGTTCTTCCCAGTGAAGTCTCCGAATTTGCTTAAGGATCTTGGTATAATTTCGCTTGGTCATGTCCACATAGATGAGTTTTCGGATGAACAATTCAGTTGGCGTTCGCTCTTTTTGCTGAATAGAGGCTCTCTCAGGTGGATCGACATAGTAGACAGCGTTCTCGATAAGCATCCGCTCTTGTTGACCGATGTGTTGAACAGATTTCTTCCGTTGAAGAGTCTCCAAAAAGGTTGCCATCCGCGGTGATGTGTCTGCATTGCGTAGAAGATACCGACCACAGTTCTCGAGCAGGTTACAGATGATCTCAATGTTCATACGCGAAAAGTCGTCCAAGCTGACTTTCAGGCAATGAAAGACAACGTGCTCAGGGACAATACCGAACTTAGAGAGCTCTGCAAGGTATCGAATATTACTCAGTCGGACTTGACCTAGGAAGTCCTTCTCTTTGCGTCTTTGAAGACTTCGAAATTCGGCATCCAAATACTCCACGACACCCTTGGGAACATCCGGCATATACCTCCCCAGTGTGGCAACAAGTCGAGACCAGAAAGGTAGGAGGTCTGTCCGGCCCTTGGGCACCTCGGTGAGGCCTTTGATTAGTCGATTCCGTGAAGCCTTGGAATTAAGGAAGCAGAAGTCGATCGCTGCTTGATCGACGGCATCCTTGTTTGTCAGCTCGGGCAGACGAGTCAGAAGGACATCGACCTGAGCACCAATGGTCTTATTCGCTATCGCCGTGGACTGATCGTCAGCCGTCTCACCTTGTTTCGCGCTTTCGGCACTCTCTGGGGTCTCAAGTTTCTTGCCCACTGGCTCATCCGTGTCTGTCTTTTTCTTTTTGCCATCCTCAAGGAGTATACCAGGGACCTTGCCCTTGAGGTCCACTAGGTTTTCGTAAAAGCGGCGCTCATCGTCATCCTCCCAGATACCAGCGCCCTCGCTTTGGCCACGAAGATATTCTCCAGTCTTGACCAAGCCAATCGAGCCATTCGTAGTCGCAAGACTGTCGCCGGCGTCTTTCAGATCTGGCATCTCGGCCCCGATAGCATCAGCGATGATCTGAGCATTTCCGGCTAGACGCTCCTGGGCCTTGAGTTGTTTCTCAAAGTTGGCTTGTCGATCCTCGAAGACCTCTCCAGACTTGACATAAGCTTCTGAATTCCGACCCTTCTGAGCAATAATGTTCTTTTGGTCCCGAAGCAGGTGAGCCTTTACGTCCTCGAAATAGCGCTTCAAAATGTTACGAAACCTCTCTTGCATCTCAGTACTGGCGAAGGGGGCATCGTCGGGGTTCGAGATGGCATCAATAGTGCCATCTTCTGTGTCGGTATTTCCATCCGTCGTTTTAATTGCGCCATCTCCCTCGACGGCTTTGCGCCCTTCAGCACTGGCCGATTTCACGCCCAGAATATCCCAGCTAAACGACTTGACGAATATAACAAGGAGCGGGAGATTTACATGCTCGCGGTCATGTCCCAAAAGATCTTTGAGGACCTCGAGAGGAAATGGCTCGTTTGCGCCACCCTTGCTGGAGGTTGTGGCCCTGACCTTGAGTTCGGTGTTCTTTCCATTGGCGCCTCGAGTCGCATCGTCTGGCTTGACATCGTCCAATGTTCTGATGATACCCACCAGCCACAGCTCAGTAATGACACGCAAGAGCGCTCGCTGTCGGACAATGCGGTCTTTTTCCTCTTTCTCTCGGACCTCAGGGGTCAAAGCTCTGAGCCAGCTCTTGTCCGGCGTGGCCATACCCTTGCCGAGCAACCATCCTAGATACTCGGTGAATTCGTCCGGACCAAAGCGCTGGTGGAGGGCACTGACGATTTCGACAGCAGCGTCGATCTCCCCTTGCGTCTTGAGCTTGCACAGCCCCTCATAGCACGCAGAGATGATTTCAGAGAGGTATTTCGTAAGACTAAGAGTGTAGATCTCTTGTAGAAAGGTTTGCTGGGTGGCGGAGGATACGGCAGATCGCAGTCGCTTAATGAAGGAGGTGTTCTTCTTGAGGGACGAGTCGAGGGAGGACGCGACAGGAAAGACATCTTGATTACTCTTTAGCAACATGTTATTACGGCAGCCGTCAATTGCGAAATACCTGGTTCTCCGTTCCATGCACGCTGGTTCAGTGCCAGCAGGTCACCTATAGTCATGTTAGTACTCTAGATTGGTGATGCGCAAGTAGAGCAGACTGGGGCGAACAAACGTTTACGTGAGCGGTCCATGTTGGACAGCTCTAATGTTGGAGGCGAAACTGATCAAGGCGATGGCTACATTCGTGCACGTTGCAATGGCCACTGCTAAGGGATGAAGCGCCCCAAGTAGTGGAAGTGATACCACGTATCAACCTCAGTCGGCATGGGGGGAAAGTTGAAGGACTTTGTCCTGTAGGCAAGGTACCGACACCAAGGCAAGGGGTGAAGGAAAGCAAACCGGCAATTTACTCGCGTGTGATAAAGAAAAGATGCGCTGTAGTGGTTACTGGTTGTGATTCGCAGATCGTGGATGTCGCTGTGGGAAAGGCGACGTCAAGGTCGGTTCCTAATCGCACGGAATTATTGGAGATGGTGGTGGTGGATGACGATGTAGAGTTTCTGGGCTGGCAGTCGGAGCTAGCTGAGAGGTGATAAGCCTGGGAATGTGGTCCAATTGAGAGGACCGTAGGGGACCGCTCAGTGGCTCTTCCTCTGATGGAAGCCGCGAAAATCTCGGGAGATCCTTCTTTTTGGCGGGGTAATTCCCTCCCTCGACAGCTGTTTTGGCTCAGCCTTGCGTGCCCTGGCTTGCCCTTGCAGCAAGCAAACTCTTGCGACTATGGCGTCCATTCCACTGTCTTAATCTCCCACCATGGTCCGTGCCCCTCTTTAAGGCCCTTTGATAAGTGAATCTCCTCATGGCGCACATCCCTGTGCACTTCCACACAACTGGGAGGTGATGTTTCTTTTTGATCATCACTGCTCAGATCAGATGCATTGATCACCAAATCTTGGTAAGTATGCTCAGTCATGAGTCACTATGAGATCTCGGTGAGTTATCAAGTCCCATTGCGACTAAACAGTTTCAATACATCACTGTGTGAAGATGGAGATCAGGGACCTACCGGTATGTATGTGGACTTGACGAGATTCAAGCATAATGCATCTTGCAGCTCGAAACGGCCATCGTGCAGATTTTAGACCCTTCTTTGCCTTTGTACCTCTCTCGAGGTATGCCTATTGACTCAATTGAGAGTACCAGCAGATTTGCGCTCACCTAGGCCTTACTGAGAATTTCAGATAGGTGCATCTTGGCTCTGGTATGAGTTTATATACCATACCTTCAGGACTTATACTTTTAGACCTGCATCGCCAAATGATTGCAAAGAGGTGCTCAAACAGGCGATGAACAAATTGCAACGGAAAAGGATTCATCTGGTGAGATAAGCATACAGGTAGAGAAGGGCAGGACTCCGTTGAATGATCTGCTGTTTATCTCTTCAGAACACGGCCATGACGTGAGGCAGCTCATCCATATGCCTCCTACTCGAGGAGGACATCGCAGGCGGTTACTCGTTCTGAGACCAGCATATCAAAGAATCATGATCTCGACATAACGCAAAAAGATTTCTGTATTGCTGCATAGGGGAGTACGGGAAAAGAGCTAGTCTCTGTTCATGGTCGTTGTTTGGACTGGGTCCCATACCCGCGGTCTTGACCATTTCTTTGATCTCGGCAGGCAAAGCAGTAGATACCTACGGGATCTTTGCCAAGCATCCTTGGCTGATTCGTGCAGAAAAGCCATTGTCGTAACGAGGACCAACACTTGGCTCGTCACGATGTGCATTGTGATCTTGGAGAATCGGGTTGCCGTCAGCTTATTGCCGGTACACCATTATCTCCATCCCACCGTATCAAGTAAGACCCCAATTGGAGGCAGGCCGCTACGTCAATGCTGTAGAACATCAGAAACCTTAGAATCACCACCATGGCCCGTGTTTTACAGCTTGCGAATATACAGCCATCATGAGAGCCGCAGATTGAAGGGGGCAGAATACTTCATGTTTGAGCAAGGTCGACAAGATGCGGCTACCAGATTCAGTAGTTATTTGTCACCTGAATCGATCAAAAATGTCCCCCCTTGTTCTAGCCTGCTTCCGACGACGCTATAAAGGTTCCAGGGTGCTGGGCTGGCCTGCCTACCTCACAAGCTTACCACCTAAATCTGATCTAATCTATCGGGCAGGTCGAATTTCATATCTCCGCCACTCACCAACTTCCCGTCCTTATCAGTCGCCGTGATTCGCCCTCAATCATCTGCCTTGCAAAGAGAAACCAAATGGCCGCTGATAAGGAACAGAGTCCCACATGATGATTCTGTGGTCGACACATGTCCGCGGGGATCGTCTCGTCGCATCTCCTCGCTTCCGCTTCCGCTCGCTCTCTCGCTTGCTTTGGATCATGTCTCTTTCCTGGCCGAAGCAGAGGCGTGGGCAGAGAGGCCGAGGCCAAAGGAGATGCCGTCATGCCAGGCCAAGCCCAACGAACCCCGGACTGGATCTCCAGCAGAGCCATGCATTGCAACGACAGCGCGGGCCTCATCGCGGATTGCAGGCTCGGGCGATGGGTGTTTTACGCGCGATGGTAGGTAGTCCGGCACCCTGGGTGGATCAGAACTTTGGTTCTCCGATCATTCCTTCGAGATGCCGTGTCTAGACAACGAACATCAAGTATGTGTGGTAAGCAAAAAGCCGCCCGTCAAGCCATCTGCGCAAGGCTCTTATCCGATCTTCTATACTTACTTGCTTATTTGCCATTCTTTCATTATACCACGCCCGCTCTCTCACTCATTCTCATCTCTCAACCAACAGATGTACTCAAAGTTGAGGTTTTGTTTGCCCCATATTACATCGCTTTCCTACTATACCTACTAAGTATAGTTGGACCTCACTGTGCACGCGAACTCATCCGCCGTACCATATTGAGATGGAGACATTATAGCACTTGTAACATTCCTTTCTCCTCAATCCTTCAATCGTGATTGTCGTATTTTTCATCCCTCCATTGTCAGTCATGGAGGTTGTCAAACCAGCCAGAACGGTGCGAAACGACCCGCGCGCTTTGCCAGTTATTCAATTACCCCCAAGTCCCCCGCAAACAGTAAAGAACACCAGCGCAAACAACAGCGATGCCGAAAATGAGGATAAAAGCCCCGATAAGTCGTCGCGCTATCCACTTCCGCCAGCGTCCAAGCCCGACAACAAGGTGCTCACAGAGGATCTGAAAACCCCAGACAATCACGTTGTCCGTGATCCCCGATTAATACGTCTCACGGGCGTGCACCCCTTCAACGTGGAAGCCCCGTTGAGCGACCTTTTTGACGAAGGATTCTTGACCACCAAAGATCTGCATTATGTGCGCAATCATGGAGCTGTTCCTAACGTTGAAGATACCGAGATCCTGGATTGGGAGTTCTCGATAGAGGGCATGGTGGAAAATCCGATCCGAATGAGCCTGGCGCAACTGCTTCGGGATTATGAACAGTGCACATATCCGGTCACACTTGTCTGTGCCGGCAACCGACGCAAGGAGCAAAACGTCGTCCGAAAGACAAAAGGGTTTTCCTGGGGAGCCGCGGGGCTATCAACAGCACTGTGGACGGGTGTCGTAATTGGCGACCTGCTCAATGCCGCTAAGCCTAAGCGAGGTGCCAAATACGTATGCTTTGAAGGGGCAGACAAGCTGCCTAACGGGTATTATGGGACATCTATCAAACTCAATTGGGCCATGGACCCCAATCGAGGAGTGATGGTTGCTCACAAGATGAATGGCGAGACACTCACACCGGATCATGGCAAGCCCTTGCGAATCATCATCCCGGGGCAGATCGGCGGACGCAGTGTCAAGTGGCTGAAGAAGATCATTGTCACCAAGGCGCCCAGTGACAATTGGTACCACATATACGATAACAGGGTGTTACCAACTACGATCGACCCTGAAATGAGTGCCAACTTACCAGATACCTGGAAAGACGAGCGTTATGCCATCTACGACCTCAACACAAATAGTGCCACATGTTATCCTGCCCACAATGAGACGCTTTCGATAGGCAGTGGCACGGATAGCTATAGGGTCAGGGGCTATGCCTACTCAGGAGGCGGTAGGAGGGTGACGAGAGTAGAAGTCACGCTCGACAAAGGAAAGTCTTGGACTCTGGCCAACGTCTTGTATCCCGAAGACGAGTACCGGCTTGCACCTGACGGCAAAGAACTCTACGGGGGGCGATTGGATATGTCATGGCGGGAAAGCTGTTTTTGCTGGTGTTTCTGGGATCTGGACATTCCGTTGGCACAGCTCCAGGTCTCAGATGACATAATGGTGCGGGCCATGGACGAAGCGATGATGGTACAGCCACGTGATATGTATTGGAGTGTATTAGGAATGATGAACAACCCATGGTATCGAATTGTCATCCACAAAGAGGGTCACTCTTTGAAATTTGAGCACCCTACACAGCCTGCGCTTATGCCGGGAGGATGGATGGAGAGGGTAAAGAAAGCCGGAGGCAACATCAGCAACGGTTATTGGGGTGAAAAGCTACCAGGGGATAATGATGTAGTCGTCGAGACCGAACCAGCGAAGGAAATTTGTATGGTGAACAAGGACGTGAGTCGGGGTATAACCATCGACGAACTCCGGCAACACGACGGAGAGCATGAGCCGTGGTTTGTGGTAAATGGGGAGGTCTACGACGGGACCGGATTCCTTGAAGGGCATCCTGGTGGAGCAGCTTCGATATATGGTGCTGCCGGCCAGGATACCAGTGAGGAATTCCTGGCTATCCGTAAGTATCAAGAAAGCATGGCATGTCAACTTGAGCCTCTACTAACACACCATCACAGACAGTGAAAACGCAAAGGCCATGCTCGTCGACTACCACATAGGAACCCTCGACGCCATCGCCCTTAAAACCTTAACCTCCGACGAACCCGAAACCACCCCAGAGACCAACCGACCCATTTTCCTCCAGACCAAAATCTGGACCAAAGCCATCCTCTCTTCCAAGACCAACCTTTCTCCCGACACCAAACTCTTCACTTTTGCTCTCGAGCATCCCGAACAAAGCGTCGGCCTCCCCATCGGTCAACACCTCATGATGCGGCTCCGCGACCCCGTGACCCGTGAAGCCATCATCCGTGCCTACACTCCCATCTCAGAGCCCAGCGACCGGGGCCACCTCCGTGTCCTCGTCAAGGTCTACCGCGACACCGCGGACCGCAAGGGCGGCCGCATGACGCAGGCTCTGGACGCGATACCCGCAGGCCACTTCGTAGACTTCAAGGGGCCCGTCGGGAAATTCGAGTATCTGGGGCGCGGCCTCTGCTCTATATCCGGAAAGACGAGAAAGGTCCGGCGCTTCGTGATGGTGTGTGGTGGCTCGGGCATCACGCCTATTTTCCAGGTGCTCCGGGCCGTGATGACAGATGAGGAGGACGCCACGTTTTGTCTTGTGCTGGATGGGAATCGCGAGGAGGGGGATATTCTGTGTCGAGAAGACCTGGATCGATTGACTGCCGGCAAAGAGCACAAATGCCGTCTTCTACATACCCTAAGTCGCGCCGGGCCCTCGTGGGCGGGGCTCAGGGGTCGTATGGGTAAGGAGCTGTACGAGAAGGAGGTTGGTCCTTACAAGAGTGGCAGCACGGATGATCTGGTGCTGGTGTGCGGACCTGAGGCTATGGAGAAGAGTGCGCGCGAGACGTTCATTGGTATGGGTTGGAAGGAGGAGGATCTGCTGTTCTTTTGAGTTTCCTGCCCGAATCACGAAATCTAGCCGCAACGATAACCATTTTGCGCGTCATTCATCTTCACGATAGTTATGGCATATACAGCTTACGATGGAGCGAGGCATTCGGATAAGCGTATATAAATTGCTTTTTGTGAGAGACATGGAGCTGCGGCGATCAGGATAACTACATGTTTGGATATGAGTGAGTATAGGTACAACATAGCACGCATTGAATGAGATATGATCAAACTCCTCTGCCTCATCTCGCAACAGATCAAGCACTCTCGCAGCTTCAGTATCGCGTCTCCGACATCAAGTCCATCGCCTTCGTTATCAGAGCTTGTATCCAGTTCCACCGTGACGCCATTGTACATGGTGACCCCCACTGACTGGCCTCATACATGCAAGATGGAGCCTCAGAGGCAGGTCGTCAATGCTCGATAGATTCTATAGCTGCTGATCATACCAAATCAGTCAATACAGTCGCTGAAAGGTACGTCAACGCCTGCGCTAACTACAGGTAAACCCCCCAAGAGTCGGAATTTATCTTATCAAAAGTGGTACATACCATCAACTTCAGCACCAGTGGACAACAGAGCTGCCACTTAGGACTCATAGTGGCGAGGAATGTGTTTACGATCTCTTGAAGTAAGATGCAGACGGTTCTCCTACGAGACGCCACAGCTTTGAGGCTGAATAGAGCCTCGTCAGCAGCATTCTGCTTGCCAGTGGCTCCTCTGGTATATAGGAGTCTTCAGCACCTTATATGTAGCGACCCCTAATAAAATAACCCCCTAAGGCCCTTCTATATAGCAGCTAGGTCTATGGCCGCCCAGCCATGTAACAGGACTCTGCGCTACAAGTAATTGCGATACTGTCACATGGTTGGGTTACGGGCGACCTGGCTGCTGCTCAATTGAACCCTTAACTAACTAAAGGTTATTTTATGAAGGGTTGCTAAATACAAGGTACTTAAAGCCCCCAGATAGTTAAACAAGGCGAAAGATTAATCTATTTTTATTCGACCTACTACCTAGCTTCTGCCCTATTGTAACTCTCCTTCACTCTGCCAACCGAACTCCTGACAGATACAATAATTGGAAACTTCGGAAAGCAGCTCTCTCGAACCTGCTGATCAGACTCTGCTGGCAAGAGCATACTAAATGATACAGATTAGGACACAGTAACTGCGATACGACTTGAGTATTACTCATATTGGGTACAACGATCGCATCAAATCGACTTCGGTAGTCATCACTAATGATGAGGAGTGATTGATTTTCGGAGAGATATCCTACTTCAGATGCAGCGTCGGGAAGAGTCTATGTCAGTGTGGCTCGTGAATGGAACTATTGTTCGTGCGTCCGAGCGACTTGGGGTCTTCCATCTGATCAATGACCCAGGCGGCTTATGAAGCTCACAAGACTCTAGTTAGACTCCATATATATCCTTTGATCTTTTTTTATATTAGCATTTGTTCGTCTTTTCTCCATAGAAATAAGCAAGGCTTCATATACCTTCCATTATCTGATAATAGTCGTTCTTTCTAAGAGTCAAGAGCCATGTCTCAGCAACAACTTTGTTGGAAACTATCGCCATTAATACTGACTAAACAACTATGTCTAAGAGCCTTTACCATTCACGTAACATTAGATACTTCTGATGGTTGCATTCTTACACGAATGACGAAAACAGATAGAAATCTCTCAAGTATCACTCTAAGAGAGAGGACTGAATCTCCGCCTATCTTGATTATGTATAGTCACCCGGTGAACATCAATACGCATATGGTCTTGGCATTTGGTGAGGACTTTCATCCCATGGATATAAGTGGCACATGCGTTGCCCCTCTACGATAACTAGCTCTTTCTCAAGCACCTCGAGCATATCTGGCAGGGGAACAATAAACCAACGAGATTGCCTGATGAACTGCTTGCTTGGGATCAACCGCTTATCAGTTGCACTCCACTCTTGTGGTTTCCATATAAGAATTCTTTATTTCGCTTCTATCCGCTCCTACCCAACCAAGCTGTCTCTTCTACTCTTTCGTCCGAACCGTTTGGTCAAGACCCTTGCTCCGAGGTTTTACCTGGCAGCAGTTCAGCCACCATGTGGTGGGATCATTTCCCTCCCCTCGCTCCCGATCCTTTCGATGAACACAACGGAAGACCTGAGAAAGGCAAACTCAAGCTTTCGCCAGCCAGCCCAACCAGTCCGACCGAGACAGTCACCACATCTTACAAGGCACGTATCTTGATCATAATCCAGTTGCTTGACTATACTCACATTTGATATACCCAGATCCCCACTGGCGACCTGAGTCCATCCACCATGCGCTACCAGGATCTCGCTGGAAGAGTCCCTGAGGCCGTCTTTCAAAGCCTTGCTCTCAAGCAGGAGTCTGCCCTTGGAAGAGACACTCGACGATCCCCCGGCACTCACACGTTCTTGAGTGCAAAGAAGGCCCCTACGGGATGGAACGGCCCCGAGGACGATAGTACAGACGAAGGAGCCACGCGTCGGCAAAGCAGTCCTTGGTATGTTTCTGGCGAAGAATACGAGGATAGCTCATGTGGCATGACATGCTCTGATGAAGGAGGGGATTCCCGCGGCTTTACTGATATGGGCAACGCTGCATGGACCGAACGCCAGCGTGTCAATGATGATCGCCCACAGGTAGATGGATGGGGCGTTGTCACTGATATCCGCTCCGCTATACAAGAAGACCTCAAGGGCAATCCAAACCATAGTCCTGGGCCTGATGAACCAATCTCGCAAGACCACCAGAGCCCCCAGGACGTTCACTGCAACGACTACAAGCACACACGCCAGAAGCCAGAAGATTCAAAATGGTATGTCCAGACAGCTGCCGGCAGCCAAAAAAACACCCAGGGTTTCCCGTTCAATAATGAAGCCGCCGGGGCCTGGGGTGATGTCGATGGAAAGTACGACGTGGTCGGATCTTGGAACGACGGTTCTGCTCAAGCGGAGAGCCAGAGCCATCCATTCGACGAGTCGACCCAGCTGCGAAACACCAACGCCATCCTCGAGTCCAAGGTCGAGCGTCTCGAGAACGACGTCGAGAATCTCAAATCGGAGCTCGACAAACAGAAGGGCCTTACCGCCAAGTGCGATCAGCAGCTCGACACCCTGCTCTTGGACAAGAAGTTCGCTCTCGAGGAGAAGCAGAAGCAGATGAACGAGATCGAGCAGCTCAAGAATGAGATTTCTCGTCTGAAGGCTTTGTCTCGGGCTCGCGATCGTTCGGGGATTTAGTAGATGCTACTGAAGCTCTTCGACACGGACCAGTGAGGCGGTATGCTGGAATGGTATCACGAGGTCGACAGTGGTTTCTCGGTCTCTGAGCAGACTCGTTCTTCATAGATTCTTTCCATTGGAGAATACTCTCACAGCTTCTGAGTGGTCTCTCTGGTGGTGGATAGGTTTCATGTTCTCAGGTAGTCTCCGCTCGTGTACAAAGAGCACATAATGAAGTCCTCGATCATGAATAAGATGGTTCTTCCCGAATCTGGCTGCTAAATTATATGTTGCTCACCAACTTCCCATTTTGCCGATCAAGAGCCATGTAGATTGTATAACTAGATGATCTCCGATTCTCTGTAGGAAATGCTTCGAGCTTGGTATCATCTCATACATCTAGTCTCTTTCAATGAGTTCACAGCTCCAACTAGTTAAGACGGATTCTTCTTTCCGGCCTCCAAAGCTACTTAGTATATATCCGCTCGATTGCTTAACACATAGGTACAACCCAATTCTTGATGACGCCGTCATCGTCGAGACCATGAGTCGGCTACAGGAAGTCGGCATGGCTTACCAGTATTCGTAAAGGAGGCCTCATTCCATATCTGGTGAGTTAACCTGACTTATTGCGAACTCATGTTGATCGGCAGTACTCCATTACCCAGAGTAGCTGAGGGCCAATTCAATCGGGTTGATCGTTGTGATATCCAGCTTTCTCTTAAGACAAATTTAGTTGAGCTCAAACCTGTTTATAACCTATTTACAAGACAATACGCTCTCCGACTTCTGGTGGTCGTACTGGTAAAAGACTGAACGAGCATTTGACGTGTTTTTCTGTAGAGTATGTCTTCCCCCTGGTCGTAACACCCCAACGCACCTCGCCCTCATGAGCATTCAATGTTCCATCCGGAGGATGGCATGCTTGACCAATAGTCAATGAATTTCCAGTGGTATCAGGCATCCTCCAGTCGACGTAGATCAGCCCGATAAGTATTCCAGATATCACGAGGGACGTAAAAAGTATGGCCAAGGCGAATGTAGCTACTGGGGAGTACCCGATCATGGGAATCAGTTCTTTCCCAATATCTTCGCCATCGTCGAAAGACTGCGGGAAAATGGCATAGACTCGGCGCAAGAACAAAGTTTGTGACAGAAAGGTATGCAATAACGCAAATACAGCCATACTGAGCAAGCTGTATCGAAGCGGGATTTGCAGGAAGTGTGCCCCTCGCTGTTTGGTACCTTTCTCTGGCGTACTGACTCGAAGGCCTCGGCGACGCGTTGAAAAGCTCCGAAATTCCAGCGCTATGAACAGGCGGGTGATATAGTTGTTGAACACGAGGTAAAACCCGCTTAAAGCTATTTGCGGTAGGTTAGCTATGACTGCGCCGCTGGTGTAGGTAAAAGCCGTGTTCTGGGCGTCTTTATAAGTGATTATCCTCTGCTCCAACTCTTCAGTCCACCTAGTGGGCATTTTCCCGAATCCAAATCGAAGCATGGTATTGAAATCGAAGCGTGTCTTGGAGTCGGAGTAGGCAATGGATGTTTGTCGGAACGTAAAATTGAAAAACCACCATGCCAGCGACATGCCAACCAACCCGCTGCAGTGTACAACTTGAGCTCAATTCAGTCCAGCAGAGTGACGGTACTTACAATATAGTCGAGGGCCAGAAAGCCGTACCTAGCTCGCTGATCACTAACCGACGACGGCTCGATATTTTCGAATCAGATGACTTCATGTAAGTTGGCCGGGTGTCAGGCGGCGCCTTATCTGGAGTCTCCAGGAAAGAGGCCACCGCGTCGCCAACGGTGAGAAGGGACATTTCCCGGCAAAGCACAATAGCCAATAATGTAGCAATGAGCTTTCCCGAGATGCATGCAAGCACCGAAACCATGATGCCGAGGCTCACATTTAGTTCGCATAGCTCAGGCAGTCTGCGGGCTAGACACCGCGATATCTTTAAGTCATTGATTATCCATTCGCCACTGTCCAGTATCCTCTGCGCGTCGCAAGTATCGGAAAGCGCATCGCACATCCAATGCCATGGATCACCATATATTTCAGCAGGAAGATACGATCCAATTCGAACGTACGGTTGGCTCAATACCCATGAGGTGTACAGTGAGTATTCCCTTTCAGTGATGTAGACAAGAACGACGTCGCCCCAGGTCTCGCTGGAGCCAGAGCCAAATGTGTTGATGCACTCGTCAAGTGGGAGATCAACCAATGGCGGTTGCTGATGTAGTATATATTGTGCCACGAATTCTCCATCATCCAAATCACCAGGCAGCTCTGCGTAGTTCCGTGTACCAGGTGCTTCAAGAGTCGACGTGTTCGCAGTATAAGACTTAAGCGTGTCCTCGGACACTGAGACCACGTAGCTCGACCATTCGGCATTGGTCGATGTGTACACGATCAGGGAATTGAACATTAGGTGAAGCGGTAGAGAGCTTGCCCAAAGCACCCCAAAGACCGCCAGGCGCTTCTTGCTCAGTAGCGCAAAGTTGGTGATAGCAAGCGAGCCGATTTTCATTGAGCTTCGGGCCTGGTGTGCCCTGTCGATGTCCTGCCTGGTCGGCGCAGCGAGCCGCTGCATTATGAAGGACGATACCGCATATAAAGCGGAGGCCAGACTGTTTATGAGTAGGTGAACCCAGAAATTGACACTCTCCGCAGCTTTGCAACTGCCCGTCTGCAGAGTGAAGACCAGGCCAGGTTCTGCCTTGTGACCTGTAGCGACCCATATGGTAAAGATGAGACATAACGTCCACGCGCTGCTCACTACTATGAGACAGTACTTGAAGCCCTGCTGTAGCGACGGATGCAGGCGTTTCCAGATGTTCAGGTCCCATGAAACACTTTCATCACGTATGCGTCGATGACGGTAATCCTGGAATTTGTAGTATTCCCGGGCTGGGTAGGTTATGGCGCCCAACGCGGCCTGCTTTAGGCTCTCCATGCTTTGCGCCGAGATAGAGACGAGTGGTGTCTGCCGCGGGCTCTGCGCTGGCGGCCGAATATCGACGGGGAGCACAGGTCCTTAAGATCGCCTGAATGCCATCGATGATCTTGGTTGTGCCGATCAACATCAGATCGGAGGGGCTGAGTCTCGGATGAGTTGCCAGAACGTGTGACCGAGCCAGTCAGTAGCACCCCGGTCATCCTCTAGCGGATACAGACTTCTTACTTCAGTTATTTCTGTGGTGGCTTGTCACAGCACTGCATGTGATCGCTGGGGAAATCCTACTATGTGGTTGGCCCTGGCCAGTGGCTATGAACCTTGGCGATGGATGCTCATGCTTGCAGAGCCAAGCCCCTAAGTTACGGCACAGTACCTACCACGAGCTGAGCACAAGGGGATCTCACAAACCACAAGGCGAACCGCATTCTTCAACACCAAGACTTGCAAAAAGAAGGCCCAAGACGAATCGATGAGAGAACTCATGCCCTAAGTTCCGATGCCGTTACGATACCGGTCTTTGCCCGTCGCGTGCGCAGTTTGTGCCGTGGCCGAAGCGCTTCAGATCGTCAATATCCCATTCAGCAACCAACTGAGCCTTGATCTGTCGCCGGATATCGATGGGCCTTGGCCTACAATTCCCCTCCAGTACGATGGCTCCGAAGAAAGCCAGTCTCTCCATACATACCTGACGTTTGCAAATGCGTCTCTTCTCGTCAGACCTCAATCATGCGGCGATGTCGTGTCTAATGGCACCCTTCTTTGCGACGACTTTGCCTTTCCAGAGTTCTATCGTGGCTCTGCACCGGGAAAAGAGGAGCCTCTCGAGATGGGTAATTGGACACCATGGGACAACATCTCACTGACGGGCGAGGGAGGCCGCGATTTTAGTGAATTCATGCCCCTAGGTGGGAGTGCAAGCGGTTTAGAATTCTCTTCGAATATTGCAGGCATTTCTGTCAAGTCACCAGCGGTCGTGGCAGGTAACATCACCACGGTCATTTCAAATGTTTCGGACTCAGTGCCTGTCCTCAACTCTATGCTGTCGCTCCCAAGAATCGCCGCTGGCATCTCGGAGTCGGGAAAGGCGTCATCCGCATTTTCTAGTCTACGAATGGGCTCTGTCGATCCGCTAGTCAACGGTTCGCTTATGATTGGTGGCTACGATGACAACATGGTACTGGGAGACGTCATGGGATTCACACAGAGATACGAGAGATATTACGGACTCACCGGCGACGGGTTGGCCCTAACCCACGTTAAACTTGGCGTTGAGCACGGCTTTCTGCCATTAGAGCAACTCAAACTCACGAACCTCAGCTTCCCACAAGGACCTTATGCTCGAGAGCCCAGCGTATTAGTGAGTGGATACAATGCATCTGACAACTATATCCTCATAGAGCCGGGGAGTCCGTATATGCACCTATCCAAGACAATATGCGATCCACTGGCTGAGATACTTGATCTAAAATACGATACTACTCGAAATATCTACCTGTGGTCGTACCCGTCTGATCATCCAATATTCCGATCGCCAGCCTACCTCGAACTCACTCTTACTAACAACGAGGGTTATACCCTTGCCGTGACTGAGCACACTGAAGACTACATGAAAGTGTTGATCAAGATACCTATAGCACTCCTTCAGCCAACTTTTCACGCCACCACCCGAGCCACGAATGGATCTCTTGCAGCCCCCGCGCGATATTTCCCATGTTCTCCCTCCGATCTGGACTACCCATCCGGTTACACCAATTGGCCACGACTAGGCCGCGCTTTTCTACAATCTGCCTTTCTAGCATCTAGTTTTACATACGACGAATCCAACAACACCATCGCAAACTACTGGCTTGCCCAAGCGCCGGGGCCGACGAGCCCAAACGACGATGAGCAGAAGCTCATCGAGGTCCCCTCGGGGTCTATCCCCAACAGAACGAACGTCGAGTTGGAAGCCAACGCATGGACCAAGAGCTGGGGTGGCGCGCTGCCCATCTGGACACTTGACCGCGATGGGGTGACGACGCTCGACCAACTCAATGCCATGGTCCCCGGTGGCAAAGAAGACCACAAGGCGCTCAAAGTAGCCGTGCCGGTTGTGGGCGCCATCGTCATCGGTCTGGGTCTATTCTTCGGTGTCAAGGGGATCTTGACGTCGCGTGCGAAGAGAAAGCGAGTCAGACGGGAGATAGCAGAGGAAGATGCCACGGCAAGGGAGATTGAACGTCTTTTGGAGTCGGATACAGAGAAAGAGCTACAGCCGGTGTCTCAAGCTTCGCACGATGACGAGGAACCTCCCGGGAGGCAGAATAGTGTTATAAGTAGCTTGAGTGGAACGGAGCCGCGAACGTCTAATTGTGAAGTCGTGTCGTTGCTGGGTGCGGATGAGGATTTTTCAGACTCAAGATTGTAAATACTCGCCATGTCGTCAGTGGTGGACAGACCCATGAGGCCAATATATCTTTTCTGAATAAAAGGGAAAATATTTAACAATGGTATTTCTGCTTATACCAGCGATATTTTTTTTTGGCTTTTCTTGTAGTAGGTACGCCGCAAACCGGACTCATACACGCAATCAGCCTATAACGATTTGTCTGGGCCATGGGCCGGATTATGAGACATGGGTCCCAGCGTAGTTGCGTGATTTTAACAACCAGGTCACCATTTTGGACCACACCACAAGGCGCACTGCCTACCACAATCCCCTTCTGTGGCACGTCATGCCTCCTGCATTGAATTGGTGCAGTTGACAACTCTTCCGGCGACCATGGTTGAGACAGGTTTCGCTCGTCCCCCTTGCAATAAATAACACACCTCTGCGCCCCAGCGAAATGATTACAAACCTGACGATGAAAACTTACCAAGCGAGGGTGTGGTTCTAGCTTATCTAGAATGACCGTGGCAGTTTTGACTTGGTCTTCTCCAGGTGAAGTCATCAGCTTTCCCCATTCCTTGACAACTCTCTGCTCTTCCCCAAAGTAACTACATTCATTGTGTAGTTCCATGAGAAGACGCTGGAAGAAAAGTCGGGCTCTTATCCGTCCACTAGGAACCCAAGCCTCTCTGGGCTGCTTTATGCTGTCTATATATGTACCCGAACAGATTTCGTCCGGGTGATCACGAAATCTCCCACCAACCCAGATGATGACTCCTATCTTCCAGCTCAAAGCGTATAAGGTATTCCGGTCTTGGATCACAACATGAATCAGCGGAAATTCGGCCGACGCAGATATTTGTTCATCTTTCCGTTTGAACTTCCTTGTAAACTCGTGCTTTAACTAGTTATTAAAATAGCAGTCACCGAAAGGGACCTCCGGATTACCCCGCGACAAAAGTGCAATATTAGACATTAATAAGTGTTCGATGCCATTGGAGGCCAAGCGGTTTCTGCCTAGGTATCGCTCACAGGAGGGGGGGGCTGCAACTGCAAGCCTCGGCGGCTATGGGCTGGCTAGCGCTGCTCTCCTCAACAACAGTAACGACCGTCAATCCTCTTGGTTGCAGCAGCCGCTGTAGCGCATCGAGGCCTATGCACTTTGTCATCTAGGGAGAATGCAGGTATGTCCACTGGCTGCAACTTCGCAGTTCGGCAGCTAGGTAGTCAGGGGCCAAATTTGGAGATGAATTTTCATTGTGCACCCAGCCCAGTTATTTCTGTGAATATCTCAAGTCAACTTAGCCCCAAACTACTCAAACTATGGTATCCCCGGTCACTTGAAAACGTTTTACGAAGATTAAGGCTGAGAGGTGTAATGATTACGAGGGCCTGCAGACGGGCGATTGCGATTAAATAATAGATACTGGCGAGGCCGCAGCATAACTATTCATCTTTCAGCCTAGCTCAGACTTCTACATAAACCTTCACATTGACAATTCGAATGAACTAGCTTATGGCTTCCTGATTGGTTCTTTCTTAAATTCCAGCTAAATGACTGCGTATCTAGTGATACTGTATATAGTCCTAGCGTCGCCCCCTTGGCCCCCTTCAATGGTCACCTACCTGAAGGCGACTTGGAACCAAGAAGGGTAGCTATAGGGGCCCTATGCCCCAGCATCAGAGAAAGGCTCCTCTCACTACACCAATGGTCATTTCGTTCCCTGAATATGGCCCACGACAGTTATAATCTGAATTATGATGTGTTGGAAATACTTACCTAACTACCTCGTCCCTAAAATGTGAGTTCGGTGTTTGGAACCATCCAAGCCGGGCACTGGCTGCTCATCAAAAATCTCTTATCGTTATCAAAAAGGCCTGGCTCTCTAGCTGGTGAGTATCTTTTTGAAAGCTGTTCTTTTGTGTTCAAAAGGATTTCATCAGGCTGAACCTAAGCAATAATTGGCTGAGGAAGGACGATGACTAAAGCTTCCATTTTCCCTGAGCAAAGGAACCAGACTTTTTCACAATGAAATGTTGAGACATATCATCTGTACGACCTCAATTCGAAGAGCTAGAGGTCAATACGTTCTAGCTCTCCCATACTGCCGTAGCCCAGCAGAGTTTCTATGGAAAGAAGTTTGTGCTCAGTGAATCTTCCATTATAGATTCAAGTGGCTATCTCAAAGAGAACAAAACCCTTAACATGAGTTTACCAAATACAAATCACCACAAACTTTGATTCACATGTACTGTAATATTCAACTTTGCACGTTAGAATGCTCTGGTAATGATGAGGCAGTGATAGTACTTCACGCGATAAATTAAGTAAGTAGGCACAATGACGACTATGTATCACGTGCTAACGGTGGTAGCAGTGACCTCAGGGTTGCCTTAGGTAAGATGTCGGTTCCCTACCTAGCAGTGCAGCAATGCCCCACCATAGTCGAGCCTCACAGGCCCGCTGTGCCCCTGACGACGGCCGTGGGCTAAGATGATCCGCAGCTTGCTTGCTCAAGGTCGCACCCGAACGCTTGGTTGCTCGCACTGATAGGCAACACCAACCAAAGGTGTCAACTTGCAGCATCCATCCATCCATACCTCTTCGTCATCTCCTCATCTCCTGCATCAACCCCCAACTACCATCTCAGCATCCCAAACGAACCGACCATCTACCCGAACCCCGCACATTCGAGTTCCAGCCACGATGGACAACTTCAAGGCTTTTGGCAGTAGCCTGAGGTACGATGCGACCGTCGTAGGGATCAAAAGAGGTGCACACTAACACTCCGACAGCAACATCGGCTCCCAGATTACTCCTTTCGCCTCCCGTACCTTTCAGTACACCAAGGAGCAGCTTGGGCAGGCTGAAGATAAGGTCATCACTTATGCCATCGAAACAAAATGCCGCTATTGACTCACTATCTACAGACCCAGCTGCCACCCGATTACATCGATCTTGAGAAACGTGTCGATGCCCTCAAGCAGGTCCACCAAAAGATTCTTGCCGTGACGTGAGTGTTGAGGACTTTCAAGTAGCATCATGAAATGACGTAAACTGACCTTTGTCACACCGTCAGCTCCCAATACCAGAACGAGGCCTACGACTACCCTCCCAATATCAAGGAGACCTTTCAGGATCTCGGTCGCACCGTCAGCGAAAAAGTCCATCTACTTTCCACCGCAAGCAGCCCTGCTGAAGCTCAAGCCGCTCTCACCGCTCCCCCGACCGCGAAGCCGCAGCCCAAGACTTTCAACCATGCTCTCGCTCGCGCCAGCTTGGCCGGCTCCCAGTCGCTGCACCAGCAACACACCGGTGCCGGAGAGGACCCCCTCGCGACCGCCCTCGAGAAGTACGCCTTGGCTGAGGAGCGAGTCGGCGAGGCCCGTCTTGCGCAGGACGCCCAGATCCAGAGTAGATTTCTGGCGGGCTGGACCACCACTTTGAACACCAACCTGATGTTCGCTACACGTGCGCGCAAGAATGTCGAAAAGGCCCGCCTGACTCTGGACTCGGTCAAGTCCCGACACAAGGGTACGACCTGGAAGATGGGCGGCATGTCTCCCCGTGAGGAGCAGCACCCTTCCAATGAAGAGCTGAGCGCTGAGGCTCAAGAGGAGATCGAAAAGGCCGAGGATGAGTTCGTCACTCAAACCGAAGAGGCAGTCGGCGTCATGAAGAATGTAAGTCACGCAAAGAGCTTGTCAGTCGCTACAGCTTGCTAATTGGCTGATCGCAGGTCCTGGATACGCCTGAGCCTCTGCGCAACCTCGCGGAGCTTATCGCCGCTCAGGTCGAATACCACAAGAAGTCCTACGAGATCCTGAACGAGCTGGCCCCCGTGATCGAGGGTCTTCAGGTTGAGCAGGAGGCCAACTACCGCAAGAGCCGTGAGAGTGGTTCTTAGATAATTGATACCCTAGATGCTACAAGCATTCACGTTGATGGACTGGTGCCGTTGCAGGATAATTGCAACTGGTAACCGTTTTGATGACGTTGAGATCTCCCAGAAGGGGGGAAGGGTGCATCAGGATTATGTTCTTGCCTTTACACATGTGGTGCGCAAATAAGGAACCCGTTTCAGGCCCTCTGTAGCTTCAGATGGATGGTCTACTTTAAGCTCTATTGATGGATTTTGGTGTGGTCAAGTGATTTAATTCTATCTACCATTTTGTTATGACGCGGCCATGAGGTGTGGGGTTTCGTAAGGCTCAATTGATACTTGGCCAAATCGAAGTCCGGGGTGCAAATCAGCTTAGATTGAAGTGCCAAATCCTTCTGTAGTTCCAGCCATTATCTGCCCGTTGTCTAGCGTCATTTCGTGAAGATTGGACGCTGGTTGGGCTGCGCCATACATGTCGCATCATGGCTCAGCCGCAAGCTGCTGCTATTTTGAGACATGCGGCCCAGAGGCTTGGTGACGATCTTCGGTGTAGGTACTTGATTGAATATGTCTGCCTACAAGCTAAAAGGTGAGCTATATGGTCTACGGCTTCTTGATCTTGACAGTGTAGCACGATTGATCACTCTGATCATTCTAGACTCAATGACTATCAATTTAGTTGCAATCCGCTACTATTTGTCGCGATGGATCCCAAAGCATCGTCGGGGCCGGGACCCACTGTCACCGTCACCAGCTCGGACGTCTCGCCGAGAAAGCAGCGTGGCAGCGTGAGGACGGCTTCTACCGCATCATCGGCGACGACAACGTCAACATCATCTTCATCGTCCTCGTGCTCGTCGATCAAGAACCGGGGTCAATATGACGGCACAGCCTGGCCAGCGCGCGTATGGCGCATGTGGCAGCATCCCAAGACGCGCGTGGGCCGTGCCGTCGCGGTGCTGTTTAGCGCCGAGGCTCTCGTCGTCTTGGTGGCCGGGTCTCTGCTTGTAGAACATCATCAGCGAGAGCAACGCGCGTAACACCGCGCTCAGCTCCCCATGTCCCGCGTCGCGGCGGGTAGCGACGGCGTCACGCAGGTCTACGGCCGGGCACCGTATCTGTACAGTCTACCCTTACAGATCCTACTCGTCCTCGTGTTGTTCAGCATCGGGGCTTTGCAGCCGACGGGTACGTGGCACGTCCCGCCCGTGCCGTACGCGACGTGCCTCCTGCAGAGCCTGCAGGGGCGCGCCGGGGCGCGCCGGCGGAAGGTGGTGCTGGGGGCGAAGGTGCTGAATGTGGTGGTGTCGGGGGCGCTGCTCTGGGTCTGGAGCCGCGTGCCGGGGGTTCACCGGAGCCACCTCGCCGCGGACTGGGGACTCGTGCCGGGTCTGGGGCAGCACCGCGAGCTGACACTGCAGACGGTGCTGGGGTACATCGTTTTGGCGTTCGATGCCGTGGCGATGGTCTGGGGGTACGGGGCGACGGCGGTGATGGCGTTCGCGACGGGGATGGGGTTCTGCGCGTGCTTCGCGTGGAGCGCGACGCCGGATGCGTACTCGATTGCGGAGCTGAGGGCGCTGGTGAAGGCGGAGGAGGCAAGGAGGGCGTGGTGGGATGAGGTGGCGGTGCTGGAGCCGGATGAAGGGTGTGAGGGGGGCTTGGGGGCGATGCGGGAGTGGTGGGCTGGGTTGGGGGAGAGGATGATGGGGTGGGCGGGACGGCAGTGTTGATGGTTTTGGTAGAGGGAGGTTATATCTGTGTATGACGAAATGAATGAATGAAAGAATGAGTGAGTGGGCGTGATATATGGTGTGAACGATGGTGTATGTGGTGGTGAGGACGACAGTCGATGCTGTACTGTATGTTGCGAGATGTTACAGCCTCCTAGTACGACAGTGCGTGTCGTAACCTAGCAATGTGAGTCGTGACATTGAACATCATCACGGAACGGAGAAGGCCGAGTCACCCCAAGTTATTAATGAAACATCTGAGGCTTCCCGTTCGGCTCACTTTCGATCCATAAGACAGACCCTTTAGATTGTCTTGATTATATATACATACAGAGGTTTGTTGATGGATTTCAACGACCAACATATATGAACCATCACAATTAGAAAGTGTTTTAACAACGAGGTCGGTCATCTCTGATGCTGCGTGGAGCGTAGGCACGGCCCTCGATTGCTGGTATGGCACCTCATTGTTAGATAGGCTGGTCGGGATAAAGGCTCACTGTACACGGATAGGTTCTTTGCGTAGGGTCCATCAGGTCGTGCGACAGTCATGCAAGGGATACATGTACCGGCATGCTCTCAGCCGTCATCCATGAACTCCGCATCATTCCGCAGCCCTGCGGACTTACGAAGCAGAACGGCAGCAGCGGAGATTCGTGTGACGTACCGCGTCACCGCTCTCACTAGCATTGGAACAGAAGCAAATTGCCAATCCTATAACTATCTAGGCACCCTCAGGCACTGGTGAACAAGTGCTGTTGGAATCGAGGTTAAATCTCAGTAAGCATCCACACTGATCCCAACACCTATTCCAGTCTGTTCTTCGATAATGGCGCATCTTGAAGACCTCGCTATCCCCAAAGGCTCGATGATCCTTGTAACCGGAGCCAGCGGTCTCTTAGGCTCGAATATCGTGGACAAATTCCTCGAATCTGGCTACAAAGTCCGCGGAACGACCCGGCATCCGGAAAAGCTTGCTTGGCTCAGCGATGTGTTCAACTCGAAACACGGCGAAGGAAGCTTCGAGTTGCTTTCTATACCTGACATGACAGCAGAAGGCGCATTTGATACCGCTGCGAAGGGTAAGTAGATTGAAGGTAATGGATTACAGAGTGGCATCTGCTTACTCAAATGACTGCCATATAGGCGTTGCTGTAGTCATCCACACAGCATCGATCATGACCCTGGACCCAGACCCCAACAAGGTCGTTCCAGGCGTCATCGCCGGTGCCGTCAACGCCTTGAAGTCCGCGTATCGCGAGCCCAGCGTCAAGCGCTACGTGTTCTGCTCCTCATCCTCGGCGGTCGTGGTGACTAGCCACGACGAGAGGTCGCATCGTCTCATCACCAAAGACACCTGGAACGAAGAGTCCGTCCGGGGTGCCTGGGCTGATCCACCGTATGGGGTTGAGCGCAGCCTCGATGTTTACGCTGCCAGCAAGACTCAATCAGAGCAGGCGGTCTGGAGGTTTCACGACGAGAATCGCGGCAGTCGTCTAGATCTTGTGGTCAATACTGGTACGCATTCGCGAAATCCGATTCATAGAGGGCTTGATATTGATGGCGGACAACAGTGCTGCCGAACATGAACTTCGGCAAGTCACTTGCACCAGAGCGCAAGTGGTACCCCAGCAGTTCAGGTCTACCCCAGGCGCTCTGGCAAGGCGAAGTCCTAGATGTCCATCGCGCCATGCCAGCCCGTAAGCAAGGAGATCCATTACAGTGTCTGATATCGCAAAGTTTCTGACGCTGGTACAGAATATTACGTCAATGCTCAAGACGTGGGCTATCTACACGTTGCCGCTGCGATTCTACCTGAGGTGAAAGACGAACGAATATTCGGCTTCGCCGGCCGCTTCAACTGGGATATGATCTTAGAAATCATGCGGAAGCATGCACCCGATAGGAACCTGCCGGGAAACTTTGATGGTGGCGAGGACCCGAACGAGATTGCAGGCAGGCCTAGAGCAGAGGAGCTGCTGAGGCAGCTGGGGAGACCAGGATGGATATCCTTGGAAGACACGATCCTGATGAATGTAGGATTGTTAGATTGATGGGACTGAATATAACTATGATTCGGGAGCCAATAGTAAACTTCTCGGGGTGGTTGCTCATGCGCTCATCTGGCGTGGATGCGTTCTCGTCCGCTGATGGTAGCCTCGAGATTCGACCAAGCGGAGAGCGGCACTCATTCATTCCCCGCGTATGCTTGAGACAGTTCATTCGGAGAAGTTGTTTCTTGGCAACTCGATTACCGACAACAAATTTGCTCGAACTTGCTCCTCTCTAAACTAAACTCAACTCTCACTGGCTCTGCATGCAACGCGCGACGATATCAAGAACCGCCAGAGGGTCCTACGCTGCCGTGCTTACTGATGATAGCTTGACGCTGTGAGTCCAATGTTGAGGTTCCCCGCATTGCCTGGGCTCAATTGACTCTTCGCTACGCGGCTGATCTAGAATGCAGAGTCATGAGAGTAGGGAATAGGAAGGATGCATGGACAGAACCTTGCTCAAGTCTGGACAAGGGCAGACTCCTTCACGTGAACGAGATCCGAAGGGTAAACATTCGATGGTATAAAGGTGCCAGGGTTTTCACCAATTCAAAATGCCCATACTCTCATTACCAAGTCAGAACATGAACCTCAAGATGTTATCCAACGCACGTAGTCTCATTACAGCATGGCTGTTGAGTGCAACGATCATTGCGGCGTCTCATGACAGTCGCTCACCTCAATCACATCGCCGAGGTTCGTCTGAATCAGCCTGAACCATACACAATAACTGACAGAGTAAGCAGCCGCCAATAACACGTACCCGGTGAACTATGGCGTGGTCGTCTTCCAAGCCATGCTCCTGCAAGACATGATCGGCGTTGTGGACCCTCTGCAGCTCCTGGCCAACAATTTCCATATGAACTTGTACATAATATCCGAGACTCTGGAGCCGGTGACAACGGAGCCGGCGAGCGCTACCATGAACCCGTATAATTCGTCATTCTGGCCCAAGATCGTCCCGACACATACCTTCGCCAATGCACCCGACGATATCGAGGTACTCGTTGTGCCAGGTGGGCCGGGCATCAGGGCGCCAGACGTGAGCGCGATCACTGACTTCATCGCTGACACATACCCGAAGCTGCGCTACCTGTTCACCATATGCACAGGTGCTGGCTTGGCCGCCAAGGCAGGCGTGCTCGACGGCCGCCGCGCCACCACGAACAAGCACGCGTGGGACACGATCCGGGCCATGGGTCCGGATGTGGAATGGGTCAGCCCGGCGCGTTGGGTGGTCGATGGGAACATATGGAGTTCATCTAGCGTAAGTTGTCGACTCGGGAACCTTCATGCTCTTGGGAGTTTGGATCGAAACTTGCTGACTCAATCGTGTGTCCAGGGTACGGCTGGGTTGGACCTGACGTTTGCATGGATTAATAGCACCTTTGGGCCTGAATGGGCAGACAAGGCGAGTGGCATCATGGAATACATGCCGAACGCCCAGGACTTTGATCCCTTTGCGGCCAAGTACAACGTCACGCCGACTGGCTGGTAATCAGTCAGTCTTTACTCATTGCTTCGGCAAGCCCGATGGCGAGATTCCAGGAATGAAGGAACGAAGAATTTGGCACTGATCATGACTCTGGTGTTATATGAGAATTTACTGTGTCTGTAGTGAAGGCTTCCGATGTTGAACCTGAGTAGAGGTTACCTACAGCACCAGGTGGCAGGGATTTGTTCCCGGGTTCGTAGAGCCTTCATATCACGCCGGTATTACCGATATATATGTGTTAGAAATCATATCCTATCACATTCGCCTGTCCACTTTTCCACCACATCTCAAGGTGTCGTCCTGGGAAGTTATAACTAGGTATGCCTCATCTTTGGAAAATTAGTGCGATCTAGTGTAGGTGATAAGATCTGATTAATGTGACTCGAGTGCCGTAGTCTCAACGGATGCTACAGAATCGATAACTTCATCGATCGTTCTTCATTTCAGATACAGTCCACAATAGAATAGGGATGTTCGCGGCGTTATCCTATGAGCCACTGTCAAAAGTGCTCGAGGCATCTATCTGGGATGTGTAAACTGTGTCGCGCAGCTCAAAATGCTTAGAATGACAGCGGATTGACAAAACTAATAAGGGCAAGTGTACAGTAAAGGGTTGCGCCTGATTGGCCAATTGAAGGCCCCATCACTAGAAGCTTGGTTGGCGTGAAGTCACGTGACCTTGAGCTCTGACGTTCCTGAAGCTCCAATCCTCCATTCCAGGTTGAGCTCCATTCAATCGGACCCTCGACGACCTTCAATTCCCGCAATTGAACCCCCAACCACACAAAACCGACACAATGCGGCGGACCCTTCGACTCTTCGCGGCCGTCAAGCCCGTCCGCTATTTCGAGGCTGGCAACCCGACCGGTCTGACCGGCCTCTACACCCACAGCACGCCGCGGTCCAGCCTGCTGGCCCTCTACTCGGTCACCCTCGACAAGCTGAACAAGTTCCCCGAGTCGTCGCTGTACCGCCAGTCCGTCGAGGCCCTGACCAAGCACCGCATGTCCATCGTCGCGGCCGTCGAGCCCCCGGGACACAAGGAGTGGAGCGAGCGTGCCTCCAAGATCCTCGAGGAGAACCCCAGCGCCTTCGAGTTCGCCGGCCCCGACAACAGCACCGGCAAGGGCCACATCTTCACCATTGGCGGCCGCACCTTCGTCAGCCGCAGCGACCCCCAGCCCCGCGATGAACGGAATACGGAGTGGGACGGCGAGCGCGACGTCGGACCTACCCGCGAGGGCCTGCGTGGGGAGGAGGAGAAAAATGCCGAGATGGAGGCCTTGTTCAACACGCCGGATCCGATGGCCAAGAAGGTCAAGTGGGAGCCTGAGCCGCAGATGACAGCTGATCAGTGAGTCCTGTGCGATGCGCACGAGGCGTCAACATGGTCTAACAATGGAGCTAGGGTTGAGGAAGTTCAGAATAAGATCGGTGCTGGTTTAATCGAGGAGGTCATTCAGATGGCAGAGAGCGAGCTTAAGCTCCTTGACGTCATGTACGATTCGAAGGTGTAAGTCACGCGTGTCATATGTCGTTATCCAGGATGACCCCTAACTTAGAGACAGATGGGAGAATCTGGAGGAGCAGCCGCCTGCTGGACAATGGGAGTACTTCGAGAGAGAAAAGCCTTGATTTGCTAGACTTTGAAACTGGAGTCGCCCTTCGACCCTCAATTCGCCAGCATAGAGCTGTGTACCAATAGAAAGACATTGTACATACGCCTGGCAACATTTCGGTGCACCGATTTACTTACCTGGCGTGACCGCTTCGCGTGCAGATACTGTTTGTTCCGCCAGGAACTCAGAAGTTTGGAATCAATGTGCGAGCATGTGGATGCGGTAGTATGGTGATACACAGTGAAGTCACGAGTACCGACATGAAGGCCCTCCATGTGAACAAATTGCTGGCTTCATTTCCTCTTCCTAACTTGGTATCTCTTGCCATTCGGAATAGCTTTTGCTATTCGAGACCAGAATTGACTATGCGGGGGGTTAAGAGTAGTTCCCAATCTGCGGGGTTTGCGGAAAGGCGCCAGTGTTTGTGACATAGGGCCGTGTCCAAGAACGTGGGCATAGGGCCGTGTCCAAGAACGTGGGCACCATGTATAAGCAAAATTCTTCATCGACAACTTTCCCACTGACTATGTCGAGCAACCGCAAACTTTCTATTTGCGCGATGTACTATTCGAGCCAAGTCGGGGAACTGCGGAGTCTTTGGTTAGTTAGGTTATTGCGAAGAAGAGAGATATGAATGTTTGATCTAGGCTGGATGCGCCCTCGATGTTGAAGTCCGATGGCAGTGCCGCTGTTGCGGACTGGATTTCTGAGTGATTGATCGCGACCGAAGTGATATATTTCTTACCGCTCTCCATCAGCCTCAGCTTCGAAAGTCCAGAAGGAAGTCCAGAAGACGAGCCTAAGGGCCGTGGATCGAAGCCATGCTAACCGTCTATCTCTCCACTCATACAGCGTAACAGATTCTTGAATGGTCGCCTGGAATGTGTTGTAAATGGCGTAGAGGGTTTTGCAGCTTATTGCGAGTCTAATCACGTCCGCTTTGGACGCGCATGCTTCTAATATCATCATTCGAGTCTCGGTCGAGAGCTTCTCTATGAGAAAACAGCGTCTTTTCGACGATGCCTATCTGGCTTGTCAGTGGTCTGACTTGGCAAAAGTTAGTACGAGATCAGAAACGTGTGAGCACTCACCAGTTGTAAGGATGAAGCCATAGTTGTGTGCCTGCTCGCCGAATAGAAATTTGAAGTTGTTGGGTAAATGAAGACAAACGAACCTGTGACGTGGTTCACTAGTTAAGTAACAATAACTAGTATAACAATGTCGGGAAGGCGCGTAGAGCGGAAACTTTCGATACAGGTGAGGTCAAGAAGTTCTGAATGCCCCTTCCCAATTAGATGTAACTCCCTTGTGTGATAGAGTTTTTGACAATTATCTCAAAGGCATACAAATAAGTGCATCCGCAGGAAACTGATTGAGTCGACTATCAATACTGGCCCCGATTCCGGGTAATAACTCAGTAACGAAAACGTCTATACAGCCATTATATGCGCTATCGACATCACTGAAGCCCTGCAAGGCTTAGTAAGCTTCAAAAGACTTGCAGATGCTTAAAAACAGTACATTCGAAGAAAGGATCACTCCAATCACGAATTCTAGCTCCCTAAGACCAAAACTGGAATCGAGAATTGCATGAATACACTGTTGGTGCTTATATGATCGACGTGAATTAGAATTAAAGAAAAAAAGAAGGGCAATGCGCATCGACTCTGAATAGCTCAACTGCAGAGCAGTGCATTCATGTAGTTATGGCCACCTGGTGGTGACGGTGTTTCGAGGCTTGCTGTCATTTGGCTGGGCGACAGGCGTCTTGACTATTGTTTAGCGGGACCCTTAAGGGTTGTTTTATTAGGGGTTGTTAGATATAAGATGCTAGAAGCTCCCAGGTATTTAGGAAAGGCCAGAGATCAATGCACTTCTATCCTACCCGCTACCTAGCGGCTGTCATATTGTAACTCTCCTTCACTCTGCTACCCACCTCCTGACACTTGAGTGCTTCATGCATTCGGTGGGCCGGTTCTCTATGTTGAAGCTGCCGTGGCATTTGAGATCAAGACAGTGAGTGTGGTATTGGCACTAAAATCTGGTAGGCAGAGTTTGATAGCATGTTGCGGATTAATTTATGCTCACTTTGACCCTAATTGGGCGGCCGTGTGATGGAACACTGATACGGCATGATAAGTCTTGACCATAATGTAGTTACTGCAAAGCACCCAATCAGAGGCCTAATGCACAGAACTTGAATGAGATGCTAGGCGAACCGCTAAGGTGCTCTAGGAAAACACATGTATGCTTTGATCAATATCAGGTCTAACTCGGGGGCAGACATCTTGATATCATGTTGCACTCACGCTACATATACGTTTTCAGAGGCATACGTAGCTTTCAACGTATTATGTACTGAACCTGATTAATCGGGTAGGCTTGTATGCTGCCTAACTATTGTATAGAGCCTGTTGATCTTCTGCACGATACCCGCCGTATTCACGAATGGGCTCCCATAAATATTCAGCTAACTAAGCGTTTTTGTATCGCCAACGATTGCTGCCGTATTTTATATTGAAGCACAACATTTCCGCCCCCACGGCCTCTACAGTTGTATCGACTCGGGACGATTATGTCCCAAGGACAACCACAAGGACAGCCGCTAGGCTGGTCGGCTTCGAGACTGGACTGGCCAGCGCTTCGACCGATCGAAGAGCGAGGAGGGTAAGAAAACACCGAAGAAGGAGATTGCGCCAAAGAAACTTTGCTTGAAATGTGCCTGACCGGGGAATCAATTCCGCCCCGATTATAGCTCTAGTTGAGTCGCATATCTCAACTACAACATCACCACAGGCTACCCTTGCAGCCTTACAAGTACGGGCGAAGGACTTATGTACATATCCGCATGTGGCATCTTCATACATAGCTTCATAAATACCAGCTTGGTTAGACCTAAGGTCCTGCAAATGGCCCATGCATAATGAAGGGGGTCTATGCTAGCAAATTTCCGAATCGCGTTCTGGACAGCCCTCCTCCATGACGCCGATGAAAGTCTAAGTCTCTAGGGTACGCATGTGTGAGTCTCGAGCTTCTCGACGAGTCAGACAGCTGACGATAACTACCAGACAGTGAGGCCTAGGCCTTCATCATGCGAGCTTCAAACAATCTAATTAGGGTTCCTCCCGTCCATGGACCGAACGAGACAAGATATTTCTGCCGCCTCATCAATCGGCTGACATGGTGGAGCTTGGCAAAGCAAAAGCCTAGTGCGGCACGGCTGCTGCCTTACAGGGGCGCTAGCGACTATATCACATTCTTGCAATTCACGATCCAGTCATATCCGCCAAGGATTTCAGCTCATGCAAGCTACCACGCCCTTTCTGCATGGTGGCGTTGCAATTTCGACAGAACAGATAAGAACCGTGGGCCCAGATTGCCATAGAGGACAATAGACAGGTTCACTACCGAGCATGCCAAAGCCGTTCGGTGAGTTTTGTGTGACCTCTGCAACACGCGTAATTCTCGCGTTGATTGGCGGCGCATTCTCGACACTCTGAGAACAATGGAGCCGGATTCCCCCAGAATACGGCCGGGCTGATCATGTGCCTGACAGTCGTTCTTTTGCGCAGAGAAGCAAGTCCGAACCGAAGGGTATGAAATGCCTAGGGCAACAGCTACGGAAGTTATCAGTGCCAGGGCGTCCAGCTTCCGCAGGGGTAGATCACCATCATGGTGCGGTGCGGCTGGAGAGGGGGGCGACGGTCTTGGGCCCTTGAATTGGCCAAGATACTCCGCGATGCAAATACCTAGGATGTATCGTGTAGGCAGAACATCGTAAAGACACTCGAAAATGGCTGGATATCCCAAGCATTCCCATGAGATGCAGAACTCGGAGGAGGGTTATGAGTGGAACCAGCAACCTCCGAACCAGCATCATTCGTATGAAGGCTCCTCCAACACAATCATCCATCAATATGGCAGCGCAGCTCATTATGAAAGTCAAACCCGATCTCCACTGGGCATGAACAGCCCGCAAGAGAAGACAGTGGACGATCTGCAAGGAGATCCTATCAACAGCCCAGGTCACCAATGGCAGCACTCGGGTCCCCAACAGAGTATTACACCTGTCGCGGCGGTTCAGCCACACTCCTCCCCGTGTCTTGTCGACAACTCCCCGATCGGTTTCGACGACCTTGAAATGCACGGAGACTACGAAGAGAAGAAGGCCAGCATGGCTTGGTGGCCATGGGGAAAGACAGCCGAGCAGAAGGCACGCGAGAGTGAACTGAAGAAGCAGAGGAAGTTACACGAGAACACACTGAAGCAGTTCAGTGGCAAGCGGACCTTCATTGGTAAATCTCACACGAAACCTACACGAACTACAGATCTCGAGCTGGGCCATGTCATCCACGACAAGCCCGAGATCTACGGTGGTGCCGTGAGGATTGACGAAGATGGAAAGTTCATCTACCGTAACGTGTTCAACCAGGACGAGGTCAAGTACAGCGACGTGGCTGTCTACTTATCCCCAACCAACTATCGACCCAAGAGGCTGGTCGTGCAATGCAGCGATCACATCTATCAGGATCAGAATGCCATGGGCGTCGATTGGCGACGAAAGAAGATCAACGGAAGTGTGCCCAAGGTTCTCATGCTGTCGGAATGGGCTCTGCGACCTTTCCAGAGGACTGGTGTCTGGGCTAAGATCCATGGATCCATACGTCTGATGTCTATCGCCATGCCGCTACAGGTCCTGCTGGCCTTCCCGGGGACTTCATCGTGGGAGAATGAGGATTATGAAGATATGTACCCCGATTTCCCGGCGTATCACTGGCATTGGGCGAAGCACGCCATCAACCCGCTCGACCAGAGGCCCGTCTCAACAACCAAGGCTGGCTTGACAAAGCTTCCGGAAACTGCCTCGAGTCGCAAGCGATCCGTCAGACCACGCAAACTCTACAGACGTCAGCAGGATGGGAACTGGGCTGTTATCGACAATCCCCCCTTAGATCTTCCCTACGTATTCATCAGCCACGCGAAGAAGTCCTTCCATATCGGCGGGAAGAACGGGGACGCGCTGATCCGTCGCATGGCCAAGGCCGCCACCATCAAAGCCGGCTACGAGGCCTGCTGGATCGACATGGACTGCATAGACCAGACGAACAGCGAGGAAAAGAGTCTGGACATATACCGCATGTGCGACGTGATCCGCTCGAGCAAGCGCGTCGTCGTCATGCTTCCCGACGACCGGGTGGAGACCCGGAAGATCTGGGGGACGCGCATGTGGACGCTGCCCGAGGCGCTGCTGGCGCCGGGAATCGAAATCGACTTTTTCACGCTTGACGGCGGGATGAGAACGTTGCACCTGATCGAGATGTCAGCGGAGATCTGGGATGATGCCGCCAACTCGGAGGATGCTGGAGGTGCGACGCGGCTGCTGGCGGAGCATTACGGGGGCGAGTTGGTGCTGAGTCGTCTGGAGTTGTTCACCACGGCCGTAGAGGCCTTTTTCAGCCGCTCGCTGCTAGACTATCATGGTATGACGCCCAGCGATGTAGCGTTAGCGATGATGGGCTTGCTACATTACCGTATTGACCACGACGACACCGACACGGTCTTCCAGTCACTTGCGAGACTCTCGCTAAGCAATGACAGCGACCGCATCCTCGAGCGCATGGTGTCGCTGTACCCATACCCGCCCGACAATACGCTGCCGAGTACCGATGACAAAGGCAACTCTTCTTTCAACCCGTTCTACACACTCACCCAGCCAGACCAGTATTCCACGCACCTGTGGGACATTCAGCCCTCCTGCTACGCCGTCGGGATAGCACACGAAGACAACACGGTGCTCCTGGATTCGTGCAGGGTGATGCACATCCGGTGGAAGGGCTTTCCGAAGATCGTAGTGGCGCGGGACCTGGGTTTGGGGAGGATGTTGGCGATGCTCTTCGTGACGGCCGGGACGTGGTGGTTCCTCCAAGGTTTCATGATTGCCATTTACTACGCGCCGCTATTCGGTATCAACATAGGGACGAGCTCACAAAGCAATGCAAATAACAGCGCAACTGGGACTTCGGATCCCACCAAGAGTGGCGAGGCGGCTGCTCTCGACACGACGGCCGCCATGGCGTTGCTTGTCGGATTGTTCTTCGTCATCGCCGCCCTGCTAAGTATCTTTGGTCCCGTCTCCGTCCGTCGCTTGTACGGCGGCCAAGTCCTGCAGAGCTCCAGCAAACTCGTCGGCTTTGAGGGAACCATGGCTCTCAACAAGCTCGAGCGCGTCGTCTTCGGCAACTCTCAGGGTCGTCTCAGATACGAACCGTCCTCGACACCCATCATGGCGCGGTCGCGGGACGGGATCATACGCATAGGCACGGAGCCGGCATGGGTTACCGAGGGCCGGGCTCCGACTCCCCAGGAATTCCCCTTGCCCGCCGGTCATCGGGTCTTCACGCTGGTGGACACGGGCTCGCTCACGGTCAGCATCTTCAGCGCCGAGCGCCCGCCTACCGTGGCGCTGCTGTGTGGCCATGAGGGCGGCATGCTGCGCGCTGTCCTCTGCAGTTGGCAGTTCGAGAACGACTGTCTTTACAAGGAGGCTGTCATCCGTATGTCCAGCAGCGTCTGGGACGCGGCGAATCTGAAGGGCTGGCTCAAGGTGTGCCTCACTTCCCTGAACCGGCAGCGCCGCATCGAGAGGGAAAAGCGGGCGGTCGAGATCAGGAGAGATCAGGATGAGCTGCTGAGGAGCCAGCAGCCGCGAAAGTACTAGAGAAACTTATACCCGGCTGAGGCCACATGTCGATTGTGCGACACGATATACCCATGAGAAAGGGCATAGTAGTGAACGGAAGAAGATGAAAAGGAGCGTAATAATGTCAAATCTAGCAAGAGAAACTGAGGTGCTAGGCGGGATGATGATCATTGGGGGGGTTTAATGGGACTGAGTACACTTCATACTATCTCTTGAGCTGATCAGCTGTCAACAATGCACTTATTATTACGTGCCTTAGCCCATGGTTGTGATGATTGAGTATTCAGAAGAATAGCCAGCAAATGGTTTGCGATCATTTGATGTGCGACACCGTACTAAGAGGATCCTATCAGCAATCATGCTTCAAGTGGGGCCACCTCACCTCACCTTTCATAACGAAATTACCTTTTGTTTTGGTTAGAGATTGAATTATCTTGAAATATCTTCATATAAGTTTAGGCATGACTGATCCGCTGTTGCTCGTAAATTGAACCCGTGCTCCCGGAATGAGTTTTCAACCGACATTGAGAAGCGGATCGGCCCGCAACCGTGCCAGTTCACAACCTCCGGAAAATCTCCATACTCTCGCTCATAAGTACTTATAACACACACAGCCGTCGACCGCAACTCACACCTCATCTCAGCAAATAACTCCCTTGCATCAACATTGCTTTACCTCACATCCGCCATCTCTACTCCTCAGACAAATGACCAGCGAGGCGCCCCCAGGGCTGGGCCCATTCGCCCTATCAGTGCCCCTGCACCGTCTCGGCGTGCACAGGCGCAGCAAGCATAGCAGAAGCCGCGAGGAAGGCGCAACGCGCCCTTCGCTCTCGCCCTCCCCCGAGCCCGCGCCTTCCTCTATGCAGTCCATATCCGACGGCGGCGGCTTCCCCTTCTCCTCGCGGCCCCTCCCCCCGGACACCATCAACCCCCTCAGCCACAGCCCCGACACCCTGCGCCAGTTCGCCGTCGCAGGGCTGTCGCCGGAAGACGAGCTGCCATCCCGGCTCGTGCCATCCTTCCCGCACAAGCCACTGCCGCCAGAGTACTTTGGCGAGAGGAGCCGACGCTTCAACGCGAGGAGGAGGAATAGGAGCGCGGCCAGCAGCGGAGCTATGTCGAGCGAGGCGGGGGAGACGACGGACGCCGAGACGGACGCCGCGGAGGATCCCCGGCAGAGGACCGCGACGCCGCGGCAGCAGTCGGAGCGCATGCGCCACATCGGCGTCGTGACGGCCATCATGCACCGCTGCCTCAACGAGGGCGACGTCCGGCGCGCGAAGCGGGCCTTTGGGCTCCTGGTGCGGACGAAGGAGGTCGACCTGCGCCTCCACAACCTCTGGGCCGTCGGCTCCGAGATCCTGATGCGCGAGGGCGAGACGGACGGGGGAAGCGGTCGGCGGGAACGGAGGGGTGGCGACGAGCAGGGATCTGGAGACCGGCCGGGCGCGAGCGCGGGTATGGAGGAGGGTGGCGACGGAGATGGAGACGGAGAAGCAGGAGACGGACCACCGCCGCGCTGGGGCACCGCGGCCAACGTCGAGAGAGTCCGGGATTACTTCGAGAACCTCATCGCGCAGCACCCCTACGACCAGTACCGCCCCCACCTCACCAGCGCCCTGCAGTTCTGGCCCGCGCTCTTCGGCATCGAGATCTACAACCTGGACGCCGAGTTCCAGCGAGGACTCTACCGCCTCCATGTCGAGGCAGAAGAAGAAGATGATGATGACGACGACCGCCACCATCACCAAACCGCAGACTACGACCCCGACAACACACACATGTCCTGGTCCCAGGACAGCGACGACGCAGGACCCGACCGCCGCCACCGAGACCGGGAAGACGAGAGGAGGGCCCGCCTCTGGGCCGCGCAAGACGTCCTCCGCCGCGAAACCCAGATCGCCGCCGCGCAGCTCGCCGCCCGCATGGACACCTGCATGGAGAGCCCGCCCTACGACAAGCACTGCGAGCTCCTCCGGCTCCGCGCCAACACCTCCCTCTTCATCGCGGACCTGTACCTCCCGGCGCGCATCGTCGACAGGGACGCCGACGCCGCCGCCGCCGCCGCCGTCGTCGACCGCATGCGAGGGCTGTCGCTCCGGGACAGGGACCTGCGGGCGAGGGCCCGGGGGCCCGAGGAGCACGTCGCGCTGAGGAAGAGGGCGGACGAGCAGGAGAAGGCGAGGGGTTTCTTTCAGAGGATACTAGATACGGGTGGGGAGGTGGATGGCTGGGTTCGGACGCTCATGGAGGCGGAGGAAGAGGAGAGCGTGTCGGAGGACATGTAGCATATCTCTTGAGATATCCTGATATTCGCACATTTCCCGTGCTTTTATGATATGCCTCGTCGTCCCGGGCTTGACTATGGCCCAGCCACGAGAGTACAGAGTTGGACTGGCGCGGGTGCAGTAATGGATTGGCCGAATAAGCTAAGAGAATAAATTGAGAATTTTATTACAAGGACGACAGAAGCGAAAGTGTGCACAAAGCCCCCAGGTAATAAGCTGAGAGATTTGCACTGCATGCCGCAAGTCTCAAATATAACATACCATATATTCCATAATGTTTTCTGAACTAGAAAAGCACAATCGGTGAAATCTTAACCGCGGAAGGAATAGGGGTCAGGTCACGTCCATCAGCTTTTCTAGCTATTCGTAGCATAACTACGCCATGGTCTTGTACATTGGTTTTGGTAGCATCACAAACAGATCTTCCTAGAGTTACAACAGTTGTTAGGGTTATCAAAGAGCTCGTTAAGAAAAGTAAGCCCGCGCCATCCATGCATAATTGAACATATTCTCGAAATCCCCAGCCCGTTTCTAGCTGCCTACTCGACGATGAATCCCATCTAGCTAATGAAGCACAGGCATCCCAGTCCCAAATAGAATACAAATAGAGGATACACGGCGATTCCGACCCGATTCTTGACGACACCGCTGCCGCCAAGGATACTCACGCCCGCGGCGAGTGCCCAGGCGACCAGGACGAGGTAGACGGGTATCCGCGCGATGGTCGGGAGACCGAGAGCCGAGAATAGTGACGCGATGACAAGCGGGAAGAGGGTGTACCCAATGATACAGACGCTCTGCGCAAAGGAGCTGTTTTCCCCAGTCAGCAGCACTCTCAATTTGCGCCGTAAAAGAATCCGTCCATCAGGAAAAAAGGGGAGGAGCTAAAACTCACATATTTCCACCCAGCAGCTTAATCTGTAACGTCACAACCGCCTCCCCAATCCACACCATAGCAAACACACCCGAGAACACCACCTCCTTCTGCTCTTCCTGCGCCCGGAAGCTCAACAGCAGACTCAGCAAGAGACAGAAGATCAACGGACCCCACATGTCCCAGTCGCGCAGGCCAGGCGTCATGTTATTCTGGTTCAGCAGCGTCTCCGGGTCCATGACGCGCCCCGCCAGGCTCTGCAGCTCGTCGCGCGCGCCGCTGAGCCCCGCGCCCCGGATCGTCGCGTACGCGCCGCGCAGGCCGCCCCCGAGGCCGTGCTCGCCGCCGCCCTCCAGCGAGGACTCGAACATGCTGCCGCCGAACAGGTACCGCGGGTACAGCACCTCGCGCATCTTGCTCCACACCGCCAGCAGGTCCCGGCGCAGCGTCTCCCACACGCTCTCGTCGATCGTGCTCTGGGCCGCGCGCCGGTCCTCGCCCGGTATCCGCGACGTGAGGTAGGACTCGTCGAGGGGGCGGGAGGACGAGGAGGAGCCGATGTTGCCGGTCAGGGGGGCGCGGTCGTGGGTGGAGATGGGGTCGTCGAAGTCGTTGAGGTCGGCTGTGAGGGTGTTAGTGGGATGGTCGTCCTCTGCCCTGCCTGGATCTCGGGTGGGATGGGGGATTGTGTGCTTCTTGCGACGGGAATTGCTAGGAAGTTTGGGGTGATGATAGAGACGGGGACATACCATCATCGGGGTCAATGAGGTCTTCATCGTCCACCTGCGGATCGCTGTAGTGGTGGCTTGATGAGGCCATGGCAACGGCTTATGTCTTCACAAAATGACTCTGGGGGGCTAGGTATGTCGGTAGGTAATGTACTCCCCCGAGAAGCTCTCGATAACTTGACCGATAGAGGCAGCAAACTCTTTGCTGGAAGTCTCGGATGTGAAGTTGTGAGACACGATATATTCGATGGATTGGGCTATTCCGGTGTTGGAACTCTACCAGAATTCATGCATGACTGCCAGATGATATTCAGAGGTGACGACGGAAAGCTTCCACGCTGTCAATTGACGTTTCGTACCTAGCTTCAGGTGGTCCAAGCTCCTCGGCCCAACGCGTCTACTCTAGCGACGGGCAGTGACTCGGCCTTCCACGCACCGTAGCTCACCCCTGCTGCTATCCGAAATGTCCAAGATACCACGTACCGACAACGTGATACCCCAGTGAAAATTTGCAGATTCGACCTCGTAAGCTACGCTTATACAATTCAAGGGTTATATCAGACCTTAGAACATTGATTTTAATACCTACGGGAGATCTTGAGATTCAACCTAAGCACTGTCGAGGTCTCCCTTGCCAGTCTTCTACAATATCAATACAATTGGCCCATCGGGCAGGACCCAAGATTGCAGAAAAATGTGAGTAGTGTCAATTATCCGCAGCGAGATTCTCTCGAGCTCGAATCTGAACAAATGGGTATCCTATATCTGATTTCTAAACATGAGTGTGATGAAATCCTGCAATTGTCCGAATTTTTTAATTACCGCCAATGCAAATGATGTATGTTTATCCTCTCTCTGAGCCCATCTCACCCAACGACATCTCTGTCGATAATTACAGTATCCCTGGAACGTGCATTGACATCTTCCACGCTCTATTTGACTATCTTCGACGCCTTGCTCAGAGCAGGGTGGGGATTCTCCTCGACATTGTTATTACAGACATAAAAATTATGAGTCCGGGCTATCGGCGGTCTTCGCATCCTCGCGGATGTCTCTTAAAGCCAGGTATGTCGATGATCTCCAGGGTTATGGTCTTGTGCCTGCGTCGTGGGGATCGACTGATTATTGGTGTTTTGATGATTATAAGAAGCCGCGGCCTCGACCCATGACTTGGTAGGTGGATGGTTGTAGTATGCTAACGACGGCGGCGGTTGCGCATGTGGCTCTACTTGAGTATATCTCCATGACTCTGCAGCCGCGGGTGCGTGTTGTGACGAGCTTGATGGCCACCCCCTGCCGCCCAATCCAGCAGAAGTGCTGTAACCTTGTGGCTCTTCGGTAACGAAATCGGGCACGTACGAAATTCCAGCAGCAGACTCTGAGTAGTTGATCGATTGGTCTTTAGTTGTGGGACTGGGCCATCGTCGAGGAACTCGTGGTTCGGGACCGAGATACGATGTGTTTTGGGCATAGGGGTCCCAGATGGGTAGTCCGTCTGCTGGCTGCGATTCTCCGCCTGGATTGCCGTGGCTGTACGCAGCCATATTACCGTTGATGCCAACCAGTGCCCAGGCAAAGACAGCTACGTCGCGAATGGATCTCATGAGCTGGTCTACCGGAGGACCACCCGAGGCCTTAACATGTTCTTGCAGAGGCATGAACTGGGGCAGTAATGGCGGGCGGAATGTGTAGAACAACTCTGGTGGATAATACGGTCGAATGGGCTGTTCGCCCCAAGGTGCCGCAAACAAGCCATTTTCGAAGCCTACTGGGAGCAAGGGTGGGTGAAGTGATGGGATCGGTGGGCGTGCTCGTCTGAGAACGACGACGAGCCCATCTGAAGTGCACGAAACCACAGCTTCGAGCTCGACTGTGGGTATCGGTTCTCGATTGCGATTCCGTCTAGCGGAATGTGGTAACAGATCTAGCCTAGACTGCCTGGTCTGTGCCGGAGTGTCATACACGTGTCTCGAGGAAGCAGGCTGGAATACTGAAGCCGAGGATGATGTACTGGCCTGAGAGTCCACTGTCATTGGCAAAGGTACCTTGGATGGCTCGGGACTTGTGGCCTCCGTCTTTATCTGTGTTTCTGATATCGTATCCGAGTCCAAGTCCATGGCATGTTCGAGGTAGGCGCCGCCATCTGAGCTGTCACTGCTTGGTAGACCGTCCTCCCTGGGTTCTAGATCTTCTTCGTCCTCCTCTTCTTCCTCATCGTCATCTTCATAATCCTCCTCTCTTCGAGGATCCCGAGACCAAAACCGAAGGTAGGCGATTGAGTCGTTAGCCTTGGCGCTTTCAAGACATTTGATGGCATCGGCCAAGCAATTCTCGGCGATGCACTCGTAGAAGCTCTTGTCCTTGAGCTGGTCTGGTCTGACGCCAAGTATCGACGCCACGGCATTGGTGGCAAACATAACACCCAGAGCCCTAGTAAATCGGTTGAGAATTAGGGCGGCACGGGGCTCGCGCTCCATCGGCTGCATCCTAAACTTTGGCGAGAGGTGTTCCAGCATGTGGTATCGAGGATCCCGAGGCGACGAAGAGAATATACGTCGAATCTGAGGCGCCTCGATCGCGCGTCCTAGAAAAGAGTTAGCCGAGAATGCTTGCCTACAAACGAAATGCAGGCTATGTGCATACGCTCGCTTTTCGCGCCTCGTCGGTAAATACTTGTGCATGCCACCAAGACATCGTGCACTATGGTGAAGCAACATTCGCAACTTATCCAATGTCCATCTCGCGACCTCACCCTGGCATAGTGTAGCACAGCTGCCTTGTCGAGCGAGACGCCTCTACTATGCACCGACCGAGCAAACGGTACCTCATCAGGATGGAAATAATCGAAACATGATTTGCCGTGAACTTCCTGCGGTTGGTATCCCAGGATGTCTATTATCGAGTCTGATGCAAAAAGAATATTGGCATCGGGCGAGAGATCTGTAGATGTGAGTTACTCATTCGCCGAGACCAGACGCATTGAATACAGATTGCGGGGGATTTGTGGTCGTAGGAGGACAGAGGGCAGGCATAGCAGGACGAACTCACTATGTATTGTCATAAATGTATGCTCCATGGAGTCGATTTACTTCCCAGCAGCTCTTTATCGCAATTTTGAATTGGATTAGAAGAAGTCTTGCGCCTAAAAGCCAAGACTTGATCGTTCATATACGCCTCTGTCGAGGATCTACTCTGGAGGACACCCAATTTCAATTCGAGTTGAGTGGCTGTGACGTCCAAAGTCCGGCTGGAAAGGATGGAGACGGCAGGTTCCGAAACTGGTGTTTCGCAGAGAAGAAGTGGGAGTCGGCTGTTCACGACAGTTGTGGAAAAGCTTCAGGTGGACGAACTAACAAGATGTCTCTGGATAGCCGAGTATTGTATTACATAGATCCCGCCGTCGCCGTCAGAAAGGTAGATGGGTATGACAAGTCGGCCCTCAGGATAGGTTCGTGTAATGTACAGAGGGCCTGGAGAGATTGGGGAGGCGGATTTCTGCAGGGAATACACTTGGAGGGCTATCCCGTCAAGCGTCTTCTACATATGTCGTGACCAGTGGCCAGAGTCGTAGTGATGGTGCTGAGTATGCGTATCACGACAGTTTTACCTGGGTCCCCTCGGGTCGATGCAGTCGCGGACGGTACTGGAACGCTATACCACAGACGGCGGTAACCACTAAGGATGATGGCTTCCAAGTGAGGCGGGGCGATTAGTGAATAGGTACCGGACCTGATCTGATGTTGAAGGAAAGACTTTGTTCAACCCGGCGGACAGCAAGCTGATATGAAGATAGACAAATAGACGGGAATAGCGTGGCAATGTATACGAAATGTGTCAAACAAGTAGGCCGAGAAAACTACAACGACTACCGGTCCTTCTCGATATCTCGATGTCTGACGTGGTTTGAACGAGCGGACTTGGAACCGTGGAGTGGACCAAGGAAGATGCTTGAGTCGTGCAGATGTGGGAGATGGCTTGAGCTAAGTAGGTAGAAATCTTTGTAACAAAAAAAATATGACGACAATAATGATAACAGTGGTATTGGGGACAGCAAACAGCCAGCGAGAGTAGTGTGTCGTTGTCGTTGTCTTTAAAAGGCTACTTGACCCAAGACATATCAGAGACGATCCTATTTGCCAATTGACACAGGCAAAGTAGAGTGCAGTATAGCGCAACGGCAATATTAGGTACCCGTTCAGGCGCGTCTATGTTGCTTTTTGGATGGGTGTTTGAGTTGGACTGCAGCGCTGGGGACGATGTAACTCGTCGACAACCTGGACAGCGGGCAGTGGATATGTAGTGGACAGTGGACAGTGAGTGGATAGGGCCATGGCCTGCTGGTATGAATTGTGCTTTGTATTTGGGGGGGGGTAAGCTGGAAATGCCCGGTCCAGCTCTTTCAAGGGTGACTATCGAGTGGAACACCAGACGCTTGCAAGGGCGGGCAGCTAGGCACAGTATGTACGTAGCTATCTGTAGCTGTACGGAAGGTGTAGGCAGATGAAGAAGTCTCAGGGCTTGGCGTACTTGCTGTAGGCCCTCGCAGCCCGCTCTCAAGCCTGTGGCACGTGTAGGCAACAGAAGTAAGGTTGGCAACTTGGCTCACGGCCTGCAGTCGAAATTGATCCCTCAGGGTGCTGACAGCGGCGTACAGTAAGGCACGCACATGATAGCAGGTGGTTTGTCACCAGATGATAGACCCCTGAACCCGCTCTTCGTTGTCTTCACAAGCCCAGGTCTGAGGTCATTGGCGGGCATTCTGCGTGCAAAATAGCAACTCCAGACTGATTACTGCCCTGCAGAAAACACCTCTTGCCTTACATAAGGGCACACCTAAGCTATAGGTAGACAGGCAGCCAGGTAGTCAAACCGGTAGATTGGGTATAAGTGATAGGTACATAATTGAATACTGCTGGGATATCTGGCTGTGCTCGCCATGGATTAACCGTGTTGAGTTGAGTACCAAACGTACCCTGGAATCCTAACAGCACGGGAGGTTGGCTGACGAACTGGAGGAGGCGCTTCTGGACCCCAGAAACTTGTGGTTCAGCTCTCCTCCTGACGACTGACCCAGCGTTCTAAGAAATGTACCCGCTCAATATTGAGTGACCCGCCTGAGCCAGCTGTTTGATACGATGACCAACACCCAATGACCCAACGACAAGCAGCACATGGCTAACCGTTACACGCCATTTCGACATAGTACATACATAGCTGAATATGGCATGCGCTGAAATCCCCTTGTAGCCCACCAAGACTCCGCCGGCTGGACGTGGCACACGGGCGTAGTGTTGTTGTGATGTGAGGCAGCCCAGCCGAGACACCTTCTAAACCAAGTTCTAGAAAGCGAGAGACCCTGCTCATCAGTCATTAGGATTGCCAAACACGTGAACTCGCTATGTCGACTTTCAAGAAGTATGCAGCATGTGTATTGGACAGAACTCGCACGACATCCGAACAGAGTCCGAACAGATCCGAAGTTGAATTATCTCGAATAAGAAACGACAAGAAGTTTAGAAGTTCGGGCGCAGAGTCGACAAGAACTGCGGAGCATGTGCTGGACGCTTTGGGAATTGCTTGCGAGTATGTGAAGGTAGGGACTCGCTGCAAGGGTTAAACGGGAGAATTGTCCCTTTCGAGTTCTGACAGGTCTGGTGGTTACAGCGAGCTGGAGCCTGCGTCTTGTCCCTGCTCGTCCCTGCTTGTCCCTGAGCAGTGAACCCCGGGGCCCTTTGGGCTCTGGCGTTCTCTTCTCTGAACCCGAACACGGACTGACAGGGCTCTGGCAGGGCAGGCCAGGGCAGGCCTTGGGGAAATAGCATGTGCATTGTCGTTGATTGTGCGCCCCGAAACCCATCTCCAAAAATTGCCCCATTTTGCTAGCACAACCAGGTCTTGGGGATCGACTCCAGGATGAGGGAGACGGGATGCCCAGTGGCGCCAGGGGTTTCACGGGACTCTAGGATCATCCCAAGAAAGTCCGACTTGTCCGAGAGGCATTGTTCAGAGGAGACCCGGCCTTTGGCGCATATCATGCGATCAAAACCCTTCTCCTATGAATGTACTAAGGGATCGCTGCGGCATGGAATAGTCGCGACCCTAACGACCGTTGAAGCTTTGCCAGCACAGGCCTCTGTTCAGCGCGCCGTTGAGCACAAGTGCGGTTTTGACAGCTACATGACTCGAACAATGCATCAAGAGGTCAGGAACAGGGTCGAATTCGATGAAACAGTAGGAGAAGAATAGCCATCAGCTGTCTAGACAGCGGTCCAATGTTGGCAGGCCGTTACCACTTCAGCCTTGTGCGCACCCGCAAAGTTCCAACGCCTTCAGACCTGTCACTTTGCCGCTGCCTGGGCTCACAGTCTCGTATGTATCTCGTGCATCTTTGCTGAAGAATACTCCCAGTTCCCATGTTCCTGTTCCCGTTCCCCAGAACGCCCAGCCCTCAGACATGGGACGGTGGAGAAAGGTCCGAAGAGACCTACAAAATCCTTGTAGAAAGACAGGGCGATCACCACAGGACTGCTAGTGTGCACGGAGCTGGGAGCATCCGTTCTGAATATAATGATACTAGGTATGTATTTGCAAAGTTGTGGGCAACTGACCCTGCCCTGCCGTGTAATCATCACCACGGTGGGTTCACAGTCTGGAAGGTAGATAACTATACGGAGTTTTGACAACCATTCAATGGAAGGATAGGTGGGCTCTGCACAGGAAGCGCTGGAATGAGCTGAGTCCTGACGGATGTCGCCGGTAACAATGTCGAGGACGAGGAAGGTCTAACGGGAGCAACAGAAAGCAAGCTGGCGTCGTACTAGAGATGGGTCCGATCCACGAGTCTGATAAAGAAACAAGCATGCATCGCGAGGAATACATGAAATCGACATGTGCACGGAAAGTCTAGACACTTGCTTCGCCACGAACTCCTCTACCTATCAACCTGTGTTCTGGCAACTCTCGGCTCGCCCGTTGGCGTTGGGATTCTGCGAACTTGCCCATGGTTCTGTATTCACATGTGGGCGTACATACAAACTTTGAGGCTTTCCCATTATAGCAAATCCCTGTACATTGACGCTGAAGATGCCTATCTATAACAGTTCGGTAAGCCTTATAGGTTAGTCAGATTTTACACCTTGCGCCGCAGGAGCAATACACACGCAGCGACATGCAAAAGATACCATGGTAAGCCAGCCAAAAAGCTTCACGGCGCTCTGCGGAGGAACCCTACCTCCCAGTACTATGCGCTGATCGATAGAGAAAGTCTTCAGGGAACGTCCGTATCGGAAACAATCTGGGGGGGGAATAGCACACACCTCACGTTTCTTGTCTTCACTTCCTCTTTGATACAGTTGCGTGCGCAACTGTGCGCGATCGTAAAGCCTAAAGAGAAAGCCGTTGGAAAGCACGCAAGAGATGTCAGAGCTCGACGCGATGCTCCGAATGTGTACCTACCTACTCCATGTGGCTGCCATTCCATCCCATGCCGTCCTGCCTATCGTCCCATCTGCAGGGCGCAACGAAAATGCACCCTCAAGACGGCAGGATGGTGGAATACCACTCCCTAAGGCTTGATCGTCCACGGAACGCGAGTTTTGACACATGCATCGGAGCCAATGAAGCTTGGGATGCATCATTCGCCTTTCCAATGCACACGGCGCTTGCCGTCTCGCACGCCAACAATGCTGCCTCCATGCCCGTCATCAATGTGTCGCAGACTCGTCTGCACCCGCACAGCCATTCTTCCACGCGCCTCGAATCCTGAACTGCCGAACCGAACTTCAGGGGGCGCTCTGCCGTTGCATCTCGGTACCTACGGTAACTCACCTACTCGAAACGGCTAAGTTTCTGCACCAGAGGTAGCTGACGAGCTGGAATATTCCGAGATGACCCAAACAACATCATCTCCTGGCTCAACCACTCGTCAATTCACCTCATCAGTGGCGACAGAATTTCCTCAACCATGTCACGGAATACAACGTTATCGCGCTTAGCAGTCTTCCACATATGGAAACCTGATCGCGCAAATGCATAAGTAGAATGTATCAAAATCTTCTATGGTTTCATATTGCCAAAAGGCGTGTAGGTGAAGTTGATGCTTTGCCCATGCAAAAGAGTAAAACTGCTGAAATTTCCCAGGAGGACAAAGGGCACTAGCTTGGCAGCCGGGATGGGCAATCCACGTCTGACATAGAAAACAGGTAGAAGACGGGACTTCAAACTTGAGCACGTGTGGGTGATGACCGTTGCAGCCGCATTGCTTATTCTAAGAGCACTGAATGGAATCATTCGGCACGTTTCCAGCGCTCAGTGCGCTCCTAGCTTCGTTGACCCTGCAGCCAAACTTCCATTGTTGAAATAGCTGCACTAGTGCCTACCTAGGTACATTTTAATTTGTATGCGGAGTAGATCTACACAGTAACAGATGCAGTTTTTGCGCGCCGATGATTGACAATCACTACCTAGGTACCTATCTACAGCCGCAATCAGGAAAAGAAGCTGAGGGAGTATTTCATGCACCCGGAAGGTAATTCCTTAAATTGACAGGTGAGGTCAACAATCAACATCATAATATAGGTGTTTTATTACGTAGGGAGGCCTAGATCAATGCTCTTGGCAACTTTCTCCGACCATGCTTGATAGTTACTGGGAGCACTAGTGAAGAAGAGTAAGCCCGTTCTGTACGAACCCTGAGTCTTCTGCATCTTACTTCAAGGACTTATTATTGTGTAGGTCTCTGATGACAAGTCTCCCTACCTACGTCAACTTGGGCACTGTTTACCAATTATGCCGGGTAGAGAAATGACTTGGCAGGTATTCACAGGGCCATGCTCATCCTATTTTACACCCCATACTCAGTACAAACCAGGTAGTAAGCTTGCATCAGTTGTGCAAGTCAAGACGCGCTCTCAGCCACAGTGAGAGTGGGCAGCGAACTCAGAGCAAAGTGTGGCGCACCGCAGTAAGTCTAGAGTCGTACATGAGTCGCACCCCGGAGGTACTTTTGGCAGTCGCGCACAGAGGCTCATACGTATTGCGCTGAAAGAAGAGGGTCGTGGCAGCCCCGTTGAATTTGATTCTGTAGCGGTCCACAGACTGAAGACTTGAGGCAGGAGGCTTCTTCGGAGGGTCTGCTATATCTTTACTTATTCCAAGTTTCGACCCAACGCCCGCAAGACCACCCATAACCCTGCCAGCATCGCGATGACCAGGGCGACCAGGCTCAGCTGCACCTTGTTGGAGCTGTCTGATTACTGATCCGAAAAATACCAGCACCCGACACAGCACCCGTCTGTGGCACACCGCCGCTGATCACTTGGGTCATCAATCACATCGAATTGATCCCACGGTGGAAGCCGTACTCTGCGGTAATTGTAGAAGCAACGTCTCCAAAAACGGCTCAACCCTCCGTAGGCCCAAGCTGCTCGGACAAGCTCGGATCAGGACCTCCGATAGTTCAACCCGCGTTTCCATTCTGACGTCTCCGGGTCCCACGATTTCGAGCTCGCGCTCGTATCGTCGGACCTCGTCACGACGGCCCTGCATAGCGTCCGTCCACACCGTTAGAGCGGGTCTGACCGGCCTTGACTGAGGGCCTTTTCGTCCATGCCGCGATCTTGAACCCGATTGACCGATTGGCATACCGTCGAGGTGTGAATGTGTGTGTGGTGGACTACCGATTCCCCTTGCAGCACCTGCAGAAGGTCATGAGTGCAAGCCTGGCCATGTACCACAATGCCCTCCACAATCAACAACGATGAGTGGGATCTACCCCGTTTGAAAGCCTCAATTGGTTTCGAGGTGAGGCTGCCCTCCCCTATCAGGCTTCAACGGCTCTGAAAGTTCACTGATCGCCTTTTACCCGTACAGGATGATTTTCAGTATTTGTCGTCAGACGACCAAGATACAGGTACTTGCGGATGCTGTTGAACAGAAGCCATGAGATCATGTTTACTAATCCGGACGGGTAGAGTTCTTCGATGTCAAGTTTTACCCCTATGCCGATGAATCGCATGACCCAGTATTTGCGGCTGTCAGCAAGAAACATGTATATTGAGAGACCGAGTCCAACGTTGAGCGATGCATGTGATTAACGGTATCGAATTAGGTTGTCATTTATCGACTGTCAGGCAGGCTCAACCCCCCATACGAGCTTGTCCAGCTGTTCAGAGATGACGATGTACGTGCCTTAAGCTTGTAGCCTAGGCCCCGTGCTGATCTATAGTAGAAAGACGCACTGAATTGCAGCTGCACGTGGTCCAAAGACCCCGAGACAGAAGTACCTTGGTTATGCGTTGCGGGCAGGGACGCCAAGATCAAGGTCTACGATGTTGTCCGAGGGAGACTTGTAAAGGTTAGTGGCGTATACCTTTAATGCAATGCACTTACTGATATCCGCATAGGTACTTATAGGCCATGGAGGAGTAAGTATCGGGATTATTGGAACCTCATGCATTTGACTGACAGCAACTCGAGGAAATCAACGATCTCGCCACCTGCCCGACGAATTATCTGCTTGTCGCCTCCGCATCCGACGACACTACCATACGTATCTGGAGTCTCGATCCGGCCTGGGAGAAACAGCCATGCGTTTGCCTACTGGCCGGAGAAGGCCATTCGGCCCATCTTTTGACTGTAGTAGGTATCGATCTGCCAACATGACGAAGCCTGGACTCATCTAACGGACATCAGGCGTTTCATAGCACGGGTCGCTATATCCTCTCGGCAGGTCATGATAATGTTGTCTGTTTAGTATGATCGACCCTCAATACTTTCTGGATTTTTCATCTAACATACGGTAGTGGACTCTGCCAGATCTTCCACCTGCTGCCACGAACAAGAACCCCCCGCAACCAATAGTGATCCACTATCCTCATTTCTTTACCTCGGAGGTGCACAGTGGTATTGTTGACTGGCGAGTGCCTTTCCTCGCCCCAAGTTTGAGTTCTCAAGCTGATAGTTTACCAGTGTGGCTTTCTTTGGTGACCTCGTTTTATCTCGAGCTTGTCATGAGGATATCATTGTTTTGTGGAGAATCGAGGGCTTCTCATCGAAGGATCCTCCACCTGACATCTCAGATGCCCCAACGACGAGCGACACAGAGCGTCTTACACGCTCTGCCTTTGCACCGGCTACTGCCTCGGCGAACCCTCCTCAGTATACACGGCTTCTCCAGTTTTATACACCATGGTGTGGCCATCAATTTTACCTACGGTTCAAACTGTTCCATAACAAGGATAAACATCCCGTTCTCGCCTTCGGAAATGCGCACTCGACAATATTCTTCTGGGACTTGGCCCGCCTGATGAGCTATCACGACTTCATCAACGATGTCAGAGACCCAGGTCGAGATAAGACGCAGCCAATACACCGACCAGGATGGCTATTGCCAATACAGCACCGGCACAAGGGCGACACCCTCAACAAGCTGAAGGATGCCGCCAGCGATAGGGACTCTGTCGGGTCCGGGCGGACTGGCAGCGTCGACGTCGAGACACATGTAGACCTGAGCGCCGACTACAGCCAGGAGACGCTGGAGTCGTGGGAGGGCAAGTACGACATGACGCGGGTGGAGGAGCCGATCAAAGCTCACGCACAGAGCAACATCACAGTTAAGGATTTCGTGGGTCGCCAGGTTGCGTGGAGCGCGGGGGGTGACTGGTGCGTTGTGGTCGGCAGCAAGAACCTGGCGATCATCTTGCAGCGCTGGTATAGGAAGGATAGGGGAGATGATAAAGAGAAAAAGTAGTTCATTCGTAGCTGAAGGCAATACGCTTGTGACACGTGTGTTGGGGCCTATCTGCAACGTATGGCCTTCGAAGTACAATGCACGCTGGTGAAGCGTCCAGTTGGAATCAACCCAGATTCTTGATGATGAACATTTGAATCGCGACCACTAGCCCCAACTCAACCTTATTGATCGCAAGCCTCCATTTGCTACCAAACTACCATCCACAGTAGCCTTCATATTTACGAGGTAAGATCAATCGACATGCGACTTGCTCCGCACTTACCGTCCATCCAGTGCCGTCTAAACATCTATACATGAATGTCTGATCGACCGGCATCCCGTCCGGGCCGAGAGTGGCTGGAGCAGCGAAGACTGCCGTAGTAGCGGCGATGATGGTGAGGAAGTACATGCTGGGTCCGGGATTGCGGAGGTTATGAGGTTGGGAGTGGAGAGACGTGTCGTGGTGGATCTGGGGTGGAAGAGGTTGTCGAGATTTCGCTGGTGCTGGTGCTGATGAAGAGGAAGGTATGAAAAGCAGGACAGATGGGTCTGGGGAACAAGATGGATTCTTATAATCATCGATTGCAAGTCGGAAGGCTATGTAGGTAGCCTCGCTCGACTCCAGGTAAGGGGGTGTGCGTCTTCAAGACCAAATGGTGAATTGGACATGGTCGCCTGGCTTTGTATCGTTCATGTTCATGTCGGAAAATAGGTGCCAAAGGATGTTGGCGTCAACCACGGCGAAGATAGTGTACCAGCCTGGCTTGGACTCCTGCCAAGAGCTCCTCCTATACTGTCAGACAAGACATACTCTCTGCCTCAAACAAATGACATTCCAGTTATAAGGCTTGCGATAGCGCAACATTTCAATATAATGTTTTCTTGAGTTGGATTTTTATTGCTGGAATCAAGCCATATGATATCAAGTCTTTCCTATTCGTTGTTCTTCGAAGGCATATTTGCACGCGCTAGGATGATTACTGTCTATACCAGCGGTTGCACTCATAGTTACCTCTCACGGCTGCATGGGACACTTCGAGCCTTGGTGGGTTTAATATAGTATTAGCTATCACAGAGTGATATATCTCAAGCTCTCAAACTACCAACGCTGGGTCAATTAAGGAAAGTGCATGAACGATGACCAAGTATTATCTCTCCATCCCTTTCCCTCCGTCTCTTTCTTCCCCTCCACACCACCTTCACTCCGCTCCAAATCAAGCCATGATTCGACTGAAAGTGTTTTGCCTACTCGCAGTAAGGCAGGTTGTTCGACTCGTAAGTGCAGCCCGTCCCCTTGGGGCAGATGCCGCCGTCCTAGTAGGCACGAGTTAGTAGAGTTCGCAGATCTGCCAACCACCTCTCGTCTCTCATCCCCTCTTGTTCTACTCCTTCTTTTCATTCTCTCTCTCTCTCGCCCAGACATAGAGAAGAAATCATGGAATAGCATGGAAGCGCTGGCTAGACGGGTACTCACGAGCCAAGTGCTGTCGACGTTGCAGACGAGCCAGCCGGAGCCGTCCGGCTTGCAGGCGTAGGTCGCGGGCGCGCACTCGCCGTAGTTGCGAGCGCTGACGTCGGCTGGGGCAGCTAGGGCGGCGGTGGCGAGGGCGAGGACGGCGAAGAACTGCATTTTGATCTTTGGTAGTTGTGGGTTTAGGTTGTGGGTTGTTCTGTGGTCTTAGGAGCTTGTTGGTAGTGTTGGGAGTTTGCTGATGTCGATGAGGGACGCAGGAATACACGACAGTTTACGGGATGATGAGGACCTCTTTATAGACAACCGACTTCACGGTCTTCTATGGCGGTGTCCCGCATCACATAGCCTGTCTAGATTTACCAATTACGTCCAAATGAGGGAGATATCGCGATGCCGTGCTTTGCCTAGCTCGGCGCCTCTGCGGCGGCGTCCATCTCACCACATCTCGCGGCCGAAGTCATCTGAGAACCTCGTATTGAGATCCGAGCTGATGGCAGATCTTGACCGCATCTTAGCTTGTTCCTCACACCTCGAGAATACTAGCCCAACGGAGGGATGGCGTGCTTGCATGCATGTGTATTGTAGACCATGAGCCTCGCCTTCTCGCGTACCTGAGCAGTCCCGTGCCAGTTCTCCGACTGGAGGTTCTTCATGTCTCAGATTCCGGCGCTACTGGTCCGACCATCACACTCGTCCTGATCCTGCACCACAAAGCACATCTGTATACCTACTTGACGAGTCCTGTACAGAACCCAGCGGAATACTTAGCATGAAAATCACGTACCCCACGTGAGCCCGACTTTCGCAGTCGGGACGTCATACCGGTACTGAAACACCCAGCATCACAGTGCTTCGGCCACCTCTGCGTAACACAACACTTCAGCCCTACGGCGCTGACCACCTGACCACCACCATTACCACCACCATTACCACCACCACCTCACACTACGCCCAACGTTATATGCCTAAGCATCTGGCAGTCTGACCCGAGTCCCCGGACTCTCCATCCGCATGAAATTCATTACCCTGGTACCCCAGACCAGGTAAGCAGGACCCATCTCCCAAGGACAACGGACACATACAGAGGAAAACTTCAGTTCTAAAAATAGCATCCCATATCCCCAGTTCCCGGTGGGCGCGTGCATGCTCCCCCCATATACCTACCTACATACGTGGTGAGACTCAAGTGCGCCCTACCCTAGCGTGCGGCTCTGTCGAATCGCAGAAATGCGGGGAAGACACAAAAAAAAAGAACCACTTCTCAGCTACCTAAGTACATATGTATGTAATAAGCCCCAGAATACGAACATGGCTTGTTCCACCCCCTCATCTTGGCAGCTGAGATACGCCAGGTAGTTCATCCTCCCCCAAAGCTCGAGGCGTCGAGGCTGATGGTAGGCCCATGTAATGTAAGACCCGGCGGCCGCTTCTCCGTTGGCCTTCTTATGAAGTAGAACCAGCTACCTTAGGTACTTCTTACACACGCCCGGTTGATCATCGCTGCATTAGGTAAGGTGCGGTGCCCTGCCCCAAGAGTGCTTGACACGCAGTACCTACATACGAGGTCCAGTAGTGTGATTTGGAGCCTCCTGATAGCCTTTCTTGCCCAAAACGCCCGGAATAGAAGACTGAGAGGTTTTGGCTTTTGTGGCTTGACTCGCAGCTGCCAATGTCTTGCGAAACTGGAAAGTAGACTGCATGATAGTAGATTCCTGACTTCTACGTACTACTTCACCAGCCAACAGGCATGGTTCGCCGATCTTGTCCAAGATCGCAGCACCACGTCAACCCCAAAGAGCAACTCGAACGTAGAGAAGATCTCGTTGAATTCAGGCATGTACTGCTCAAAACCAACTCAATTATAGTATCTTATCTCATTTCCGTTATCATACTATTCAATCAACCTCGATTTCACGCTTTGGGAACCCCTGCTCATTACGTCCCTCCATCATCCATATACAACCCTCCGACAGTCTCACCCTCCCTGCCTTACCCCCTCACCGCCCTCACCCGCATGAAAAAGACAGAAGAGCCGGTATCAATATCACCGTTCATATTCCATCAACAATTGAATTCCATGATAAAACATATAAACGATGCCGATATGAACATGACAAAAGCCATAGGTACCGCCACGACTATCCCTCCTCACCTCACCCGGCCCTTCTTCTCTTCACAAGCCGCCTGTCCGCCTCCAAAGCTTGCTTCGTGAGGGTATCGAATATATGAAAAACCCGCCTATCAATAAACGAAAAACCGGCATCTGCAACGCAACAACGACAGCACGAACGCCACTCCGCCGCTCAAACTGCTACCTCATAAGCTTTGTGTATATGTGAAAAATCATGTCTCTCCGTCATCATATCATGAAGATTGTTCGTCTGAAACAGGCTTGAACAACCATGCAAGACATGCCAGGCCTTCGTTATTGCCCCGGCCCAGGTTCCTCAGAACCAAGCTCAGAACCGCTCACTCTTCATTACGACCGTCATCCCATCTCCGTCTCTCCCCTCGCAGAGCCGAGTGCCCCTATCGTCTCGGGACTCCACCCCGTCCAAACCCACCTCCTGTGTTCCAACCCTGGGTGACGCTCTGTTTGACAATCATGGCCGCCGCCGCTGCAGCAGCCATACGCTCCTTTTGACGGTGCCGTTCCTTGAGGTACCCGGTGGCTTCGGGGCGCATGCGCAGTATTCGGAGGATCATATCGTCAGAGGGGTCCGCCTGGGCCTCTTTGCGTTTCTCCTCCTTGGCGCGGCGCATCGTGCCGAGGTTACGGGACATCATAATGGACTTGCCTCGACGGATTGTGCCCATCGACGCGAAGGCTGGGCCGGCCGGGGTCAAAGATGCGCCGCCCAAGGTTGGCGGTGCTGAGAGGCGGTTGCTGCTGAGCTGGCCCTGGAGCTGTTGCTGTTGCCGTTGTGCGGTGGCAGCTGCCATTCTCTCGCTCGTACGGATCAAGTTATCTGTACTGTCGAAATAAAAGAAGTTGAGCGTGTTGAGCTCGTGATACTTAGGCGATCTGAGAACCTCGGCGGGGACGCCTAGTACCTCGCCGTCTTCATCCTGCGCATTGAAGAAGTCGAAGAGGAGCTTGAGCCACTTAAACACAACGTCCAATTCACGCTGATTCAGTGGTTTCTGTGTAGATGGCTTCTCCGACAGCGGAGGAACCACGAGCGCCTCGATAGACATGAGTACTTCTTTCCAGAGGCGCGTCATAACGGCGACCATTGTCGCATCTGTCAGCGTCTCCTTCATGGTAGCGAAGTTTTCGTTGAAGTAGTCGAATAGTGACTGAAGAGCATTCTCGATATCGGCCTCAGTAATGGTAGGTAGAGTTGATTGTCGTTTAAAGAATGAGTTCATCTGGGATGCGATGTTTCGCCCCAGTAAGCCACGGAGCGCTTCGTAAGAAAGAGAAGCAGTTATGTGTCTCGAGAGCTTTAGAAAAGTGTAAGTATCAGTAGCTGGCTTTGATCAAGTATTTGGAAACTTACCTTGTCAGTGATCTTGCGGACCATGTCTCGCTCTGTTCTCTTTAGGTGCCTGAAAGCTTTGCCAAAATAGAACTGGATATCATCACGTTCTCCCTCCATGCTGACTCGTAATAGAATTCTGCCCTGGGTGTCGAGATCAAGCCAGAACTCTCTTGGCAGGTAATCACTAAAGTGTATTGGGTCAAGTTTCAGGGAGGTACGTCCCACGAAGTCATGGTCACCAAAGGTATCGTAGTCCCAGATTGTAGCCACAATATGTAATGCTCCCGAAACAGTAACGTCGACTGACTCATCCCATCTGGGACTCAAGCTTCGCATGATGATCCGTGTTTTGTGCAGACGCTTCTGATATTCATCCACGAGTACGACGTAGGGGTCACTGGTCCCATTCGGATCGCATGCCTTGATTTCTTCGGCTTCAACGATTTTGATTGTGAAGACGTACTTGGCCGGCCGCTTGACCTGCTTCCTCGGCCCATCAACCTTTGCGAGGATCTCTGCACATGCATCAACATTCATTGACTTTTCGAGCTTGTCTAGCTGCTGCATGGCCCATTCAACGTTGTTCAGCTTAACCAGTGACTATCATGATGTCAGTAAAATCGCTCTCGACCAGAGCGCAGGTACGAGCTTACCTCGGGATAGAACTGGAATGGCTCGATTTTCTCCTTCGTGTTCCATGCATCTTTAGCGTACTGCATAAACCTGCCTTGGGTCGTCTGGGCTACCGCCGCCGCTTCCTTTTCGCTCGGTCGCGGTGTGTCCATTTCCTTTATGAAACGCTGATCCACGACCTCGCAATACCGAGCAATGCTGTTGGCGAAGATCTTAGCCAGCGCAGTCATGAATCGCGCGTGGTGCACGTCATTATCCCACTCAAGTTGGAAGACTTGGTCTGCTGTCTGATTGAACAATTGAAACATGTCGATGATCGAGTGGCTATGTCGCTCCGAGTCCAAGGTGATATGCCCAGGTCCCTGCCCACGCACCTGGAACTGATCTTGCTTGATTGCCTCCTCGATGAAGCCCTCTGCACGGTCTTCAGCATTGTGAATCCATCGCCATACGAAACCAACTAGCAATTCTTCAACGTCGAAGGTGAACGGCCTGTTAGGAAGAGATGTTCGGTGAATGCGTCGTATTTCAACGAGATCCCTGTATAGGTCAAAGCCGTCCTGGAAAGGCAACTCTTCCCCGTGATCTGAGGCAACCTGCACAATCCTCCTGACCAGGTCATGCGCGTCATCCTCGAAACTTGGGAAAATAGTCTCTGCTAATACAGTGAGGGGGTTGACCCCCATAATTTCTGGACTTTTCCTGTACCTCTTTTGGATTTTCTCACAAAGCTTCACTACAGAATTGCCCAAGTTCTTGACGTGTGCAAATGTCCAATCCTCTTGACTTTGGGGGATTTCCTTATCAAGAAATCCGCGATACACGTTGGCGGCCTGCTCTTGCATGCCTGCCTCAAGGATCTTGGCAAACTCTAGCACGTCCGCTTCTTTCCGCGAAAAGCTCGGGTCATTGAAAATGTGATTCTCTAACACATGAACGGCTGGCCCAGCGGAAGGTGGCTTCTGCTCGTAACAATGCATGAGCACGTCATAAAGTTCTCGCAACAGGGCATCATTCACTGTTTGCAGCGTGTGCTGGTAGATCGTGAAGTCTGACATCGTCCATCTACTTCGGTCTATTGTTGCGAGGCTTTCGTTAAAGAGATAGATGTAGGGAGGCTTTTTGGTCTCTGGTGGTGGAATTTTGACGAGGTCGAAAGCAGTGTCCAAGTCGATAACTGAATATAGGGTATCAGTAAACCGCCGGGCAGCTACCTCTATGAAGACGACAAGCCGCGTAAATTGAGGGATCCGCCAACGGACACAAAGCTCTGTAAGTAGGTCTATGGACTGCCTCGAGAATGGGCCGTTTTGGTCGTCATCACCGTGCATAGCGTCGAACTCCATGGCGTAATTCGAGATGACCTTCAGGAACTCGCGGGCGTCTGGTGGTATGAAGGTATAATGAGTCTCGTCCACGGCTCTAATGCTGGTCATGTCATCGTCAAGCGTCATGGAAGCAATCAGGCTAGGGTCGATACCATATATCGATGTCCTGTTAGGATTAGAAAGGGCCCGGCCCAGGTCAGAATACGCCTGGTCTTCATTATATGACGACGAAGGACTGCCCGGCAATGGCTTATCAGACGCCGAGGCACCTGTTGACTTCTTGGCCAATTCGGGTTTCGCCGTGAAGATCTCCATCATCATCTGCGATAGGAAAGGGGCTTCGGCTTTCTTCCACTCCTGATACGCTTCGTCGACGTCAAAATCCTCGCTCCGTAGCGCGCCCCCCATGTTAGCATTAAGCCGATGCTGGTATGCCTTGAGATCTTTCAAAGCGGCTTCCTCCGTCCAGTTCGGCCGCTGGGCGTCGATGTGTGTCTGCACATCCGAGTGCGCCAAACCAAAGATTTTGGCGACTGATTGGACCATAGGCATATCTTTCACATCATAACTTAATGGCACCTCAACCTCAATATTTTTGCCCGAAGCCTGACCAGTATCAATGAAGAGGTTTTGATCGTTAGTGAGAAGCTTGTTTTCGAGAGTACTCAGCCTGCTCATAAGTTCGGGCTTCTCTCTATCCTTACTTTCATCGCGCAAAACGTTGGTCACGAGTCGCACGAACAACGCAACATGTCTATCGACCAAGAGCTTCCAGGAGTCATCCCCCGGCACGTGGCCGAGACTGCATGCCTTCGTTGCGGCTGAGTAGAAGATAAGGACCAACGATTCGACTTTGCGCTCCTTATCGACGTTCTTTCGAAACCCCTGATCAGTGAAGGCATTGTAGGCTTGTGCGAAAGTCTTCTTGACAGCAGCATCATTGAACCCCGGCAGCCTCTCGATGCCCATAATGACGCGCTCCATACGTTTCTCCAACGGACCCCGGAAGCCATGCGGAAGCTTAACGCTACTAGAGTTGCCCGGCACGAATTCCTTGACCAAGTCACCTATGTTGGATGTATGGGTTCGAGGAGGGGGCTTTGGCGCAGGAATCCATTGCTTTCGCTTCGTCTTTGGCTGCAGTAGATAATGCAGATAGGCGACTCGGAGGGCGTAGGTATAGGCATCGTCATGGTTCACAGCGAGGGTCCGGGCACTTGACCCGGCGCGGCTCCGCCGTTTGGCGCTACTATCGATACTCTGGACGCTGTTGAGGCGACGGCTGATGTAGGAATTTCTCGAGGCCGACGACATGATGTCGGTGGTCGACGTGCGTCAAGTCGAGGGTCTCGGCGGGGTTCGGTCATGGGCAGGTCATGCCTCCACCGATGATGGCTGGCTGGTTGGCGATAAGTCGGTGAGTCGCTAATGTGGATGGAGGGTCGAATGCGTATTAAAATGTACGTGTGTTTCTCGGCTTCGACTCGTAGAGTTGCAAAGTTGGTATTGGATAAATGCCCAAGTAAAGGGAAGACACTTAGGAGGTAGACAAGGAATTGGAATACTGTGTGGTTCGGTGAGAGACAGATGGGTGGAAGAAATGACGACGGCGGCTAGCTTGGACGGACTCGAAATAGATTGCAGGTGTTTGGGCACATTTGACGCTTGCGAGTTTGGGGCCCTTTTCGCTTTGGGCTTTATTATTAGGTAGGCCCTGTGCCTTGTCCGGTTACGATATGGTGGACGGTGATCTGAACGGCTATGGGGGCACAGTGACATAGACACCAGGTACCTACGTACTTAGCTACCTGAACGCGCTGCGCAGCGGTGGTACCTCTCGCAGTCTTACCTCCTGCTATGTACTGCTGCACTGGAACCCCTTGCACGGCCGGCTCTGACCCTGGACCACCTAAGGTTGACGCCCGCAGCCAGACGTCATTCTAGGAGCATTTTAGTACGGCAGGAAAGGGGAATTCCCATCGGAGGGGTTCTGCCGCGCTGGCTCCTGAATGGTCAATACATACCACCTGTTAATTTGATATCAGAGTGAGATTGCCATTCGAACAGCGACTAACAAATCAAAACGAACACCACTACGCAGATATCTGCTGACATATACCCAAGGACATAACGTATGAGGAGCTCATCGGTTTGACAGCTCATCACGTATCCGATCCTTATTGTTTGCAAGTAAGACCAGGTTAACACGGTTAAGTAGATGTCGAGTCAGCCTCAGCGTGCGCATTGTCTACCTGATCCAAGTGCTTCCCAGTCTGTCCATTGGTAAACAACGTAGAGTCGGAGGCCGTAGCTCAGAGAACATATTAGAGCCTTGTCGAAACTTTAGTGTTCTTTCGCTGCTCACGTAGCAGCGTGATTGTTTTAGATGCATCATCTTATCACAGGCATATGCCATGTTAGCGCATCTACCCAAATCGATAAGATGACATTCTCCATCATTTGGAGACGCAAAGGACACCGAGCGTGGACAGAGACGAACGTCATTCTTCGTTGCGCGTTCAGAGAGGACAGGGAAACCTGAAGTTGTTTACCATCATAAGTCAACAGATCCACCAAGCGTCCACTTCCGAGAGTAGTTTCTTCGCGCAGCCCGAAGCTACCTCCTAGCCGTATTTGGGCTATTCTAAAGACGAGCCGGACCAGCTTGACACCTGAAACGCCCAGTTCAGTGATGTTGACCGAGTCCCGGAAGATATGCTAGTTGTAGTATAGAAGAACCCTACAGCAAAATGAGTTTTCCCAGGTAGTTGGGTTCAATGAAAAAGTAGTTGTGGGGAGTTCCTAACGAAAGCCTACCCTATTAGGTACGTCCTGTCAACACGTTAGAATAAGATAGAGCTGGTATTCTCGAGTTTCAATTCGGTCATCTCTGATAAGCGCCTACACCTATCTCAATTCAGAATAGATGCTGCCGATCGGGCTATATCTGTAACGGCCTGCCCTGGTTAGTTGTAGCAAAACGCCATGGATTGATTACCCGCGAAATACTCTAGTGTCTGACTGAGGCGTGTTCTTGGGACTCAATAGGTCAATCACAGAACATCCCTTGAGATGCTCATCAATTCACGCTCCCTGGCCAGAGCCCTAACTAAATAGAATTCAGCTAAAAAGAGTGGAATAGCAATGACTTATAGCTCCCATTGCTGTTTTGAGCTCAGCAGCCCGAAATCAGAAGTACGACTGAGATTCGGGATCAAATCCCATACCGAGGTTAGTTAGCCTCGCAGGTGGCCGTAAATGTGATAACTAGGTATGCAGTTTGCATTCATGGATCGTCGTGGCCAAGAGAGATCCTCCATTGTCTCAGGTCAATTCAGCTAGCCCCTCAAGTTTGCAGGCGCATACATGCAGATGCGTGTTGCGTCTTCAGACCGCGCTATACCAGTGCCTGCTCTACAACTCTAACGACATACGTTACCAGAGGTCGCTTGACGACATTTGACTCCTGCTCGAAAATCGGCTCAAGTGAGTAAGTTCGAGTGAATTGATTGCAGTCACTGTTCTTCAATTCCAATGCGCACATTGCCTGGTTCCAGAGCAAAGAATGCCGCACTACCAAGTCATCGTCATCATCAATCGAGTCGTAGGATCGAAAGAACAGAAAACGAGTATGTACTGTGATAACGCCGGCTACTACTGAGAGATATGCTAACCAAACTGAGTCACAACCAACGCCTGAAATACCTACTTCCTAACGTCAACCGCCCAACTGCCAACCGCGGTCCCCTGGTGCCTCCAAAAGAACCCCTGTACCTGCCTAGAAGCGGAGACAACCCCGCCAAAAAAACACCCAAGCCCCATCTGATCCTCTCCACCATCCTCTAGAAATACTGCCTACACAGATTAGACGATAGGTCATACCTAGTAGTAAGGCCCCGGGTACCTGAAGCTGGCAGCATATCAGGAGAGGAATCGTGTATTTCCCTGTCGCAAGAAAGTCCCTCAAGTCCATCACTCACTCCAGGAGCGCGACGAGTTCAAGAACCAAGACCAAGACCAAGCCGACCCAAGACCACCTGCCGGCGCCGTCGTACCTACAGATTAGATCCATACTCCTGCATGCCATCCTCCTCGTCATTCCGTGCCTTTCGAGTTAGCAGTAGTCACCAATCCAATCCTCTGGCCTCTGGAAGTCGCCAATCCAAAACGAGTCTCCGCAACTGCGCACTCGTTCATCGTCTGCCTGCCGTGCGCGCCTTGTGCCTTGCCCACTCCTGTCCGCTGCGACCACCAACCGACTACTACCGCCACCTTTCTCTCCTCTTACCTCCTCGACGTCTTGCGACTCGACACGGCGCCGCCTACTTTTACAGGACTAACCAACTTCAACGTCGTTATATGTATAACCCTCACCCGCATCCATATCCGCCGTTCTTGATTCCGCATCGCGACCGTTCCGACTGATAGACCACCCCTCCCGACCGGCCCTTAGTCTGGCCGCAAGGAGCCCACCATGGGCATTGTAAGCAGCCGACCCGACGATGGCGCTGCCATCTATCTGCGCGACCAGAGCCGCCGTGAGTTCTGCGCTCCCTCCCAAGATTGCGTCTGCACATGCGCTGACTCTCTCCAGTGTCCATCTCCTCCCTCATCATTACTTGTCCCCGCAAGCGCTCCATCGTGACCGTCGTCCCCAACTCGTATCCTGCAACCCGCGCCACCGCGACCCGAGCCTCGTCCGACCTAGGTCCAGTAGAGTTCGTCCAGGTGCGTCGATTCGAAATTTGCTACCTGACTCCACGATCGCCTCGTTTCTAACCACCTCACTCCAGGACCCTGAGCCTTCTGTCGTGCCGAATTTCCTCCTCAAGCTGAACAACGACGATGAGCTAGTGTTCAAGTTCACCTTTGTCGTTCGTCAAGAGGATATCGGAGCAAATACTGACACGTGTATCAACGGTTTGACCTACGTACATGCCACCACCAACAGAGAGGTTGAGAACCTGGTCACTCGCGAATTTCACGCGGACCCTAATCTCCACAAAAACGCCAACGTTGAGCTTGTGGGCGACTTCAATACTGGTGGTAGCTCTTCGGTGAGCTTTGAGTGGTCATGGAAATGGAAGCCTCCAAAGACGATGGACGATCGGGGCGGGGGGTGGCGAAACGTTTGCAGTGTATGTGATCGCGATATCCTTTACACCGCGCCCTTGCTCATATGTGTAGTTCGTCGAATACGACCAGAGGGCCCATCGGCTAGACACTCTAGCTTCCTTCACCTTTTGGGTCTCCAGTAAGTCTCACCTCCATTGGCGGTCTTCGAAGGTGGTAGGTAGACTGATGACGTGGATAGATACCTCTTATTTGCCCAGTCATCCTAATTCCCCATCTCCAGCTTTTCAACTGGCGGTGCCTCCAAAGATTCGCGTTGCGTCTTCTCAGTCCGTGGATTCTCGGATCAGCGAGCAGGATGAGCCAACCTCTCCCTTGAATCTCCAACACGAATCCACAGTCGCTGTCTCTGCACCTGCGCAAATTTCCAAGGATGCTGTCAAGCTCGACATAGCGTGTCCGAGACCGGGAGACGACATGGCGGTCAGCGACGACGGGCCAGTGTTCCGAGCTACCATAAAAGCGCTAGAACAGAAAACTGGCAACATGAGGACACAAATGAAGAAGGTTCTGAAGAAGGCTGACCAAGCGCACGCAGCTCAGGTAGAGGCGAACGACGCGTATGCAAACTTTATGGACGCCCTTCGAGAGGCTTCTGCTACAAACGCCAACGCAGTTCAGCCTGCCATCGACCATTATTTTGACAAGATCGCTCGGGAGATTCTTGCTTACGAGCGGCAGAATACAAATAATCTGCAGAGGATTATCATCGAACCTATTAGCAAGCTTTATACGTACGATATCAAGCAGGCAGAGTCAAAGAAGCGCGACTTCGAAGAGGAGAGCAAGGATTACTACGCTTATGTGTCTCGGTATCTTGGTCAACGACAAGACTCCGTCAAGACGAAGAAGCTTGTTGAGAGCGATAATAAGTACCAGACGAAGCGGCGGAACTTCGAGCTCAAACGATTCGACTATTCCTCATTCATGACGGATCTCCACGGCGGGCGCAAAGAACAAGAGGTCTTATCCCACCTCACTAGATATGCCGACATCCAAGCAAGAACTTTTTTGACCACTTCCAAGAAGGTGGAGGGCCTCTTGCCCCAGCTTGAAGCTCTCACTTCAGAGGTTCAAGACGCGGACAAGGAGTTTCAGTATCAGAGACGTGAGCGGGAAGAGAAGAGGAGAGTACTGGAAAAGACCAACGTCCAGTATAATGAGCCTGAAAGTGTTATGGCAGCCAGCAGCTTGCCTGCGACAAATAACTCTAACGGCGTGCAATACACCTCAGACTCGGAGCTGGGCCGAGCGGATAGCACGGGTTCACAACTGAAGGCGACCCAAACAGGTAATTCTGGTTCCATGGCCGGTACAGAGTTGTCCAGGTCCCCAGGCAGTCTTGGACACGCGTCTTTGCATAGCCCTGCGCAGAGCTCCAAGTTCAAGGGTATACGTGACCTCGAAGAACGTGATCTCGCGCAATTGGCTATTGCAGAGAAGAACTCGGCACATCGCAAAGAAGGGCTCCTCTGGGCACTGAACCGCCCAGGGAACCACGTCGATCCTCTGAATCTAAACAAACAAGGCTGGCACAAGTGAGCATCACCTAGTATAGTTTCGTTGGGTTCTTCTGCTAACAAATTCAGGTTTTGGGTCGTACTAGACCAAGGGAAGCTATCCGAATACAGCAACTGGAAGCAGAAGCTCGATTTACACATGGATCCTATTGATCTTCGCATGGCTTCAGTCCGTGAAGCACGAAATGCGGAGCGGAGGTTCTGCTTTGAAGTCATCACACCACATTACAAGAGGGTATATCAGGCGACTTCGGGGGAAGACATGAGCAGCTGGATTGTGTCCATCAACAACGCACTGCAAAGCGCAGTCGAGGGCCACGGGCTCAAGGAAAAGCCGACTTCGCCTGGGGAGTCGCATAGCCTTAAACGGGACATCGGCTCCATCCTCACGGGCAAAAGTATTTCTCTAAACCACGGCTCGCATGGAGGTTATTCCGCTGCAAACAGTGCCTATCCGTCGCGCCGAACGACTGTCGGGGCACGGCCCTCGAGTACTCGGGGGCCGAGCAATACTTACGACGAGATTCCAGATAAGCTATTGCAAAGCCTCCGCGACAACGATCAAGGGAACTGCTGGTGTGCGGACTGCGGTGGTGGTTCAAAGGTTGAATGGGTCTCCATCAATTTGGCCATTATACTCTGCATCGAATGCAGCGGCATTCATCGGTCCCTAGGAACCCACATCAGCAAAGTTCGGTCCCTTACGCTCGACATCAAATCTTTTACTCCCGATATTATCGAGCTGTTGTTACTTGTAGGAAATAGAGTATCCAATATGGTATGGGAAGCTCGACTCGACCCTGGTCTGAAGCCTAGTCCGCAGGCTACCCGAGAACAACGTTTGAGGTTCATCACGGCCAAATATGTTGAAAAGGCATTCGTCGAGCCAATTTCGGCAACACTTTCTCGATACCCGACACCCGACGATACACTTCTTGCGGCCATCAAACGGAATGAGATCCAGCAAGTTATATATGCACTGGCGCTTAAGGCTAATCCTAACGTCCTCGACAAATCTCGCGGGACTCATCCTGTCTTTCTGGCGCTTGCGGCAGCTGATCCAGCATCCCCGTCTCCTACAGCAATCCCTTCCGGTCGTACCGAGCCGGAAACTCGTGTTATCCCATTCCCTGTAGCGGAAATGCTCGTACAGAATGGCGCTGACATACCTACCACCATGCCCGCCTTTCCTCTGAGCCGAAGTGCTCAGATGTATATAGACCAGAAGCGTGGTCGTGTTGCGGCTGTGGAGGCATCGGGCTCTTCTATTCCCAGCCACCTCAGCCCAAGTGCAGGCGAGCGCCCGCAGCGTGATAAAGACACGCGACTTCAAAAGCGTATCAGTGCCGGCGGACGCTTGGCCAAGTCACCGATTCCCGAACGATAGAAACGACGGAAGTCGACCACTTCCCTTTCGTCTTCACCGCCCTCGTCGTTACAGACTGGGCAACATCGACTTCTTCGTCGACGATCGCATCAAGCGGCCTCTTATTCCAACTCTTCTACTTCAGAACGATAGAAACGGCAATCGAAGCGTGTCTTTTTCCATATACCCTGTTTGAGCATCTCAATGCCGTCTTGTCTCCCGATTCCTTGCACCCCCCTGACGGTCTCGTCGTACTCTCCCGCTTGCTCGACGGCACCAGTGACGTTTCTTGGTTCGGAGGCTGATGAGCGTCTATATATATCACCGAAGTTGGTTTCATGCGATTAAAAGGCACCGTTATTTGGCATAGCAGTGGCATGGCATGAAGCAGTAGAACATATGGAGCCTTATCTAGGGTGTTTTGTGCAACACGACACCAATATTTGTTCGTGTATGGCGTTATAGGAGCATCATTGGGAAGAATACGGAGATGGGAGGCCCTGGATTGTTCGTCCACTTTGAGGTCTCTGAGGTCTGGTGGGGCGTAGTTCATGTTTCACGATTTGGCGGGGCTCAAGATTCAGGACTTCCAACTTCGAGGGCCTTGGTTGGATGGAATGGCGAATTGAGTTGGGGAAGAAACTCTCAACATAGGGCTTGAAGGGAATGAAAAGGGAATGCATCATTGATAACGACTGTACTGTGGCGGGCTCTGGATCTGAGTTGGGAATTCAGCCAGAGTCCTAAGTGAGGGGGTTCGTGGCTGGCATGTACCGGTACGGTTTGGGACGTAACTAATGTTAATTCTCTTGTATAATGCAGGGATGTTACTGCGAAACGAGTATGCTTTTGAATTCTTGACCTGGGCTTATTAGTGCTTGGGTTGACTTTCGCGTGGTCCATGAAGAAAGGACCAGTGCATTTTTGCTTATGTAATATGGTTGGCGTCTCATATGGCGGTCGTGGATAGGTCGCAACACTTATTTGTCATGTAAAACTAACCAGAGGAAGGGTGCGGAATGGATGTCAGCGGAGAGGATCGCAGTTGATGCGTTGGACCCCCACCAGTGTGCCTACGTGTCGCTTACGTGGTTAATAGCTATCCTGAGTGGTAGTTTACAAAGAACTTGGCAAACAGCTTCTCCCGCTCTGTGTCTTTGATTATTGTTGAACGAAGTGGCAGCTATCGATCTCTCTTGTTGTTAACTGGCAAGGATGGCTTGCTTGGAACTTTTGGCGCAATCTTATTCACGTCTAATGATTTGTTTTCCTGATTTGTGAGAGCCGTCTCGGCTTGGGGTGTTCAGAGTGGCTCTTTATGGCATTATTGTTCGCGACTTTTTAACTCTCGGTCACCTGTCTGGCGCAAGAGCGGATTGTAGGCTGGGTTTAGTAGCTCGTTTTGCGTTAACGCTGTCAGAAACAACATCCCTATGGGGTCTTATTAAGAGATACGGTTCGATAACGCTCGACTATGCGGCGAAGCGTAGTGAATCCGGCCATGTGGGATTGGAACGGAGATGTCTGTTTGAATAGGGGAACCGCGCCTATGCTGATGTAATATATTCCGAAGTAGACTCACTAATGATGATCCTATAGAGACTATGTACTTCTTTGTCCTTTTTTTATTAATGGAAAATTTTTCTCCATAGATCAGTCTTGATGGTTACTTGGATTATCTTGAAGCAATTTTCCCAGAGACCGAATCCCGTTCCAGCCAAAGTATTCCGGCATTATAATTCTCAATCCTCAAATATCAGATGTCATGGATATAATTAGATAAGATGGTGCATGGACCAAGCATACTCTATATTGTGATAATGATAATCTGAATGGAGAACAGATAGTGATTACCTCTATCACGGTCCAAGATTATATAATAGGAGGTAGCCTGAGATTGCAGGCTGCAGGATAATGGGGCAGGGTCCAGGTGATGGGGCAGCCGGAACAAAGGACGGAGGAGGCTCCGGCATCTGATATCAGAAAAAAGAAGTTGCTAGACCTGAAACCATGGTTACGAAAACAGCTGTCACTGGAACAAACAGCTACGTATTTATGAAAATGAGTTTCCTTACTCACTTCTAGTGAGTAAAATATATAGTTTACTAAGTTAGACTAGTTACATAATTATTTTGTATCTTTCTTTCAGGTCAATGCCTCGCGGCGAAGCAAGGTACTTGAGGCTTCGGTAGGTTTTAATGACAGGTGAGAGTACCTCCACTGATGTTGCCACGGCGACGTGATAGTAATCATCCACCTCATCTAAGTTGTCGAACGGTTTCCACGGTGTCAAGAGTTCTGCGGCGAGCAGAATGCCTGTCAGAAAGCGTGGACAAAGATACCCTACCGGGACTCGGCTTTCTCTAATCAACGTCGTAGATGTACTCAGTGCCGTATATCTCACTGCACGTAAGTCTCGGCGCCATAGGCGGCATCACAGCATCAGTAGGCATCTCGCGCCGGGACTGAAAGTAGCCCTCGTCGGCGTCCGCGCCAACATAGGTGATGGGATATACGCTTGGCAGTAACTTCAATCACACCTCGTGATGATCGACCGCCAGATATGGCAGCGCGTTCATGAGCGCGATGGTCTGGGGACGTTATTTAACCCACAATGACAATTGACCTTCCGTCCTACGGGACACTCACATTTCAGAACTGTTCCCGTACCGATAGCGGACCGGACTGAGGAAGCACTACACGAGCCACTCTCACCCCAGAACTTGATAGTTTGCGTGATATAACCCGATATCTAGAGTACTTCATGAAACCCACTCGTACCGTGGCCTGTACAATAGGTTCCTGCTGAAGAAGCGGTAAATATGCGCGATTTGAATCCGATTCCGTATAGGTTTAGATCACTAGGGATCCAGGTATACTGAGCATCTGCTCAGTGCAACCTTCCGCTATGTGTCTACTTGAGCCTTATACAAGCTCAGGGTGCGCCCAGGACACCACGAAGAAGCAGGTGACATGACATACTCTACGTCCCAGAGAAAGACCCGGGAGCGAGTGATCTCGTGGGTCGTACCCCAAGCCCAGAAGGACATATCCAATCGTATTGATCAAGCGGAAGAGCCTGTCAGGATGTTAGCTCTGTCAACTCACTCCTGATTCTGCGCTGAACGACACCACTCACAAGATCGCCGCAAACATTGCCAATGCGAAGATGGGAAAAGAATCCAGCTTCATGGCTTCGCCGTCAGCGACCTGGGCCGCGGTATAATATACGCACGGAATCCAGAGCACCACCGAGCCCGACTCAACCGCAATCCTCACCCACGTATTCGTGATCTTCGGAAACGGCAGGAGGAAGAGATACAGAATCGCTATAGAGAAGCCGAGCTAGGAAAACATCAGCCAAGCCCACAAGACACCCCATCAAGACCTTGGCTTGCGCGACCTGGAATCGCACTCACCGTAGCCGGCACCATGACCACCGGCACCTCCTCATAGTTACTCCACGCCACGACCCCCGTGATCATCCCCAGGCAGAGCTGCAGGACGCCGACGCTCCAGTACGCCGTCCACACCGCGTTCCGCACCCACACGCACCGCCCGTGGTAGCGACTCAGCTTCCGCCAGCGCGTGTCCATCCGCGGCACGAGCGCCCACCCACACAGGTCGCACAGCACGCCCGGCCGCGGGGCCCCGAACCCCGCGTCGGCGAACACGACGACGTAGCCGTGGCGGTCGTAGTACCCCGGCCCGCGCGTCTTGCGCCGGTAGCAGCGCAGGCACGAGGTGCGCCAGCGCACGGCGGGCGACCGCGTCTTGTCGATGAGGATGCCGCCGGTGCTGGAGCTGGAGCTGGAGCTGGACCCGGGCCCGGAGGCGGAGGCGGAGGCGCTGAACGTGCGGCCGTAGCCGTGGGGCGCGTACACGAGACACTCGCTGCAGACGTGCATGAGGTCCGTGGAGAAGGTCTGCCCGTAGAGCTTGCGGACCTCGGCGGGCGTGAGGTACTGGTGGTAGAGTCGGCATGTGCGGCGTAGGTTCAGGAGGGCGGGGATGGAGTCGAGGTAGGCGAGGACCATGAGCTGGAGCTCCCAGGGGAGGGAAGTCAGAGGTGAGAAGTTTGGATCAGACATCTTGCGGTTGTATTTCCATGGCTGGAGGCTGTAGGTTTGCGCGCTTGGCATAGGCATGGTGGCGTCTGGGCTGTCGTCAAGAGTGAGTAACCATCTACATAGGTTGTGATGAAATCCAGTTGTATTATCCTGAGGCTATAGTATCTTGGGCGCGAAAATGAAAGTCTTTACAGAATCTCGACGGTGAAATCATGATGGTATTCCGAATCTTGTTTACGAACAATAGCAGATAGCTGCCCTGGAATGAGAAGTTTCGACCTCATCCCCTTATGGTACTGATCGGTCAGCTGAACAACAATGTACGCTAAGGCATATTAATCGCGTGGGCCCGTTCGCAGCCAAGTATCGCCGGCGCTCAGCTGCGACGAATGAATCACGAAGCTGAGTGTCCGGGGTTCCTAGCAAGCTAGATGATGGCCATGAGCTGAAGTCAGGAAAGCGAGGGCGTCGTGGTTGCGCCTCTTGAGCGACAGTATACTAGGGTTCGTATTGCGCTCAACATCGCGACTAATTGTCAAACATGTGTATGTAGAATTTCACATCAACTCACACCATCTCATGTTCGGGTCTACTCCAGATTTGGATCCTTGATACTTCCAGCCTTGGGCACAGAATTCGCCAGCGTCCCGCACTTGCCGCACCGACGGTTCTCCTCACTGCTCATGAACTGCTCGATGGCGCCCTTGATCTGCGTGCCGAGGTCCGTGCAGTGGAACGCGGCCTCGTGCACGATGTCTCCGCAGCCGTCCTCCTGGCAATACCAGCGCATCCGGTCGATGGAGTCGGCGGGCCGCCGCTGCTCGATGACGACGCCGACGGTGTTGGCGAAGCGCACGGGGTTGTGCGGCGTGTTGCCCGGCAAGAGGAACATGTCGCCCTCGCGGATCACGATGTCGCGGAATCGGCCCTCGTCGACAACTTTAAGCATCATGGCGCCTTTGTGCTGGTAGAACCACTCGGGCGTCTCGTTGATGTGGTAGTCTGTCCGGGCGTTGGGGCCGCCGACAATCTGAGAAATGGTGGTCAGCTTCGCTTGGGTCTGCCTGAGAGACAGCGGGACAGTTCGGCAGAGGTACCATGACAGTGAAGCCTTCATTGTATACACAGTAGTTGTTGACCGGTGGCTTTAAGAGATGAGAGTTCTCCTCGAGCCTATCCGTGATTAGCGGACTCTGTACCTTGTGCCGGGCAGACAGACGGACGAGGTGAGGAAAGCTTACCATTTCGGGATGTTGACTGGGACGGATAGCATATTGTCGTTAATCGAGAAACATGTAGTTCCGAAGAGGAGAAGAGTTAAGTCAATAGAAATGCCGAGCTGCGTGACTATGGCTTGATAATAAAGTATCGCTCTTCACTCAATTATTATGTCTCCCTTCTTCCGCAACATCCCGCACGAAGCCGCCGGGCCCGCCCCCAGAGCCGAAAGCTGGATGGCCGCGGACTGCACGCACCAGCTTAGCTACTCCATCGAAAAGAGTTATCGCTATCGGATGCAGATGACGCTGTGTATGTATGTATGCAATCAAATGCCATTCCTACCCCAGGGCGTGCTCATAGTGAGCCATTCGATAGACCCCTTCTCCCCTCCGCTAGAGTGTCACAGCATCCCTGCCGAGACGCCTTGAAGCTGCTGAGAGGTACGAATGAGCTCTAGACCCTGCCCAGAGCCTGCCCTCGACAACAAGCAGCTATTGACGCCCTCGCCCGTAGTTCCCACGATCCGACGACCACCATCTCATTCTGAGCGAATTTGAGCATATTCCTCGACGACCGCTACACCTTATTTCACATAATCATCTCCAACCCGTCTTGTATACACTCTAGTCGCAGCTTATTTCCATTGGCCGGCGACAAACCGTTTCGACAGCTTCCTGACGACCACTTTGTCCCTACGTACCTACGCCTTCGCCATTCGATCGATATCTGTCAAGATGGACATGCACGATCACGCACACATGGACCACTCGGCCATGGACCACGGCAATATGGACCACGGCGATATGGGCGGCGGCATGCCCATGTGCAACATGAACGTACGTCCCTCACCCTCCACCCTCACGCCCCATCAAGACGCGTGAACCCAGGCATCGCGCACTCGCAATGGGGGGAGAACAGAGTAAATAAGGTCTATCATACCCTACCGATGCTAACACCACTGGCGGCCAAAAACAGATGCTCTTCACCTGGGACACCACGAACCTCTGCATCATCTTCCGGCAGTGGCACGTCCGCGGGCCCGCCTCGCTCGTCTTTAGCCTGCTGGCCATCGTGGCCATCTGCGCCGGGTATGAGGCGCTGCGCGAGGCGACGAGGCAGTACGAGGCTTGGATCGCGAGAAAGCAGGAGGCTGCCCCCAGTGAGTAGCTCCAGTTCCTTTCCCCCCTGCAACCCAAGCCCCGAACCCCAGAACCCAAACACCACGAAGATCCCAGGGGAAGAGAGAAAACCATACCGTTCAGGACGAGGAAGAAGCCTTTTTCTATCAAGTGTACGAGAAGAAGAGAAAGACGCGTTCGGAGAAGAAGAAGAAAAGGAGGCAAAAAAAAAAAGCCCAAAGACAATAATCACCTTACTCACCCTCTCTCTCGCGCGAACCGAAAAGACGACGACCTCCTCGTCCGTGACCGTTCCCATGATGAAGAGCAAATTACTGAGAGCACGCCGTTCCTCGGGCTAGGACGAAGTGGCGCCCCCACAACCAGCGGCACCATCGGCCAGCGTGCCCGCATCGTCAAGGCCATCTTGTACGCCGTGCAAAACTTCTACGCCTTTATGATCATGTGAGTCTCGCGATCTTTTCTAGTGGGGCTATTGTGTTCTGTCATCATCACGAGAAGAACACGCAGAGGGCAAGGAAAGCACAGGGAGGAAGGGGCCCGCTCATTAGAATGGAACGGTATAAGCTGATACAAGTCGCATAGGTTGCTGTTTATGACGTACAATGGCTTCGTTATGATTGCTGTGGCTGTTGGCGCCGGTGTGGGATACTACCTTTTCGGGTCGCATACGCCAACGACGAAAGAGACGGCCTGCCACTAGAATAGGCGCGTCGAGTTTAATGTTACGACCTGGGTTGATCACGGGAGAAGCGAGCAGAGCATGTACGTGAGCGTTGACGGCATTTCGAGCAAGCGTGTAGCAATTTGGGACCGTTGTATTGGTTGGATATCAATGGTGGTTGAAACATCTAGAATCCGCATAGGCCCTTTTCTGGCCTTGAGCAAATATGAACAATATTCACGGCCAAGCCAGACCGATCTGAACAGGTTCACATAGACATGCCACTCTGTACACACACGTAATCGCACAGCCCCACTGCGTGTGTACATCTATATCTTGGTCTCCGTCACGACCTCCTTCGTGGCATCAAGCCCCACCTCCTTCTTCTGCTTCTCGGGCAGGCGTCCCGCGCCCTCCAGCCGCGCGATGAGCCGCTCGTCGCCGTAGTGCTGGTTGTGCTCGAACTCGGGCTCCTCGGCGTACGCGACGCGCGCCGCGTCGACGAGCATGCGGCCGGTCATGCCCCAGACCAGGAACCGCTGCACCGTCTCCTCCTCCTCCTCCAGCACGTCCGCCAGCGCCGCCTGGCCCCCCGCCCGCGCCCGCGGCTTCGTGACGCGCTGGTCGTGGACGGGGACGTGGAAGTTGTGGACGCGCCAGGGCTCGTCCTGCCAGTGGAGCCAGCGGCCGTCGTACCAGTGGCCGGGGGGCATCGGCTTCTTCTTGTTGTTGTTGTTGTGGCCGTTCCTGCCTGTCTCTTCTTCAGATGATGATGATGATGATGATGATGATGATGATGATGATGATGCGTCATGAGGGACCTCGTCGGTGGCCTTGAGGAAGTTGTGGAAGGGACCAGAGAAGACGGCGGCGACCTCCTTGGCGTCGAGGCGGGGGATCATGGACTCTTCTACGGTGGGGGCGCGGCGGTCGGGGTCGGTGTCGGTGTCGTGGTCGTGCTCGGGGCCGCTGTGGAGGAAGGCGACGCAGGGGCGGACGGCGAGCTCGGTCTTGGCGAGGGAGCAGGGGAGGCTGCAGAGGGGCTCGATGCGGAAGGGGGCGGGGATGCGGGCGTCGTCCTGGGGGAGGCCGATCTCCTCCCAGGCTTCGCGGCGGGCGATCTGGTCTGGGGTGTGGGTTAGGGAGAGGCGGGATGATGGGGATGACGGGCTGGGAGGGGAGGTGGACGTACAGGGTGTTTCTTGTAAGGAGTCGGCTTTCCCACCGGGGAACGCGGCGTGTCCTGTATTTTCGCAAGAGCGCACAGGTCAGATGGGTCTCCTTCTCTCGGACATCATCGAGTTGTGGGTAGGTAGGTAGGTAGGTAGGTAGGTAGGTAGGTAGACGGGCCTCAATTCACCTACCCGAGAAACTCCGCAGGCTCGCGGCCCGCATCGTGATGACGACGCGTAGGTCGCCGCGGCGGTCCGCGAACAGCAAGATCAGGACGGCGGCGCGCCTGCTCACCGGCAGTCGGTCCCAGGTCGGGAAGGGCGGGGGCTTGTAGGCGCGCAAACGCGCGATGGCGGCCTTTTTATGTGCGTGAGCATTGGTCTGGGGTTTTCTGTCTATGCGGCGTGTGGTACGCGTGTATGTGTGACTGGGTATCTGCTACCTGGGCAGAACAGTCTTGTATTTGGAGAAGCCGCATTGTGAATAGAATGGCCACAGCAGAAGGAAATTGGAAGATGGGGTCATATGTGATTACGATCGAGCCATGGGATACTGACCGCCGATATTGCGTTAAGCGGGGCCATGGTGGAAGCATCCCAGTAATAAGAACCGTCGTCGGATGCCTCTGATGACGAGTGTTTCTTCTCTTGCCGTTCTTGGTTTCGGTCCTGTGTGTCGAGGGAGAGGGCGAGATCGGCGGGTAGGTGCGTCGAGGGGTCGGTGGCCGCGTTCCGGATACTCTGGAGGATCTCGGCGGTCTCGATCTCGGTGAGAGTGGGCGGGGTATCGGTACCGGTCTTGGGGGCGGTATGGGATCCGTCGTCGTTGTCGTTCTTGCGTTTTCGGGATATGCGTTCACCGCCGTTGGGATTGCCGTTCGTGGTGAGGTGGTCGTTGTAGTTCATGATGGAAGAGAAGGAAGGAGACAGACGGGGGGGGGGAGTGACTGAAATTCGGAGAAGGGATGGGTGGTATTCCGGACTGTACGGTAGTGGTTCCTTTCTCGTTGGGCTTGATCCGACGTTGATCGGATTGGAACCCAGGGACTTGGGTGGCCCCACTTGCCTATTTTCGGGTATTCGAGGCTCAGCAGCTTTCAGAGGTATATCTATCCGTCTTCATGTTATTTATTGTCATCATGCACCCGGGTCATATATAATGGGGGCCTGAATATTGACAACATGGTATGAAAGTAACTCTCGAATATTTCGGGGTTCGTTTGTCTCTCTATGCTATAGGTACCATACATCGACGAGTATCATTGTTTTTTTTTCTACCTGTATAGTTGTTTTACTGCCTTTCTTATAGTATAAACTCACTCAGATTTTATACATAATACGTGCTTGAGAATGACAGTTTGAGTTCATTCTCCCGCTCCACTCATCCGAATCTGTCGCTTTAGGTCTTCCCTTCGCTTCTCCTTCTTAACTTCTTCATTGCTGAGTCCGAGACCATGTCCTAGACCATGCTTCGCCTTCGATAACATGTTCCTGACCTTCGGGACTGGCGATGGTCGCCCAACACTCTCTGTATGGCGAGGTTCCGGTCGAGCAGGTGAACCAGCCTCATTCTTGTATGAGGATGAGGGTCGAAGAGCCTTGCCGAAGCTGCCGAGACTAGAGACACGCTTATGCTTCCTCATGATAGTGTCATCATCGTCATGATCGAACACACTTTTCCGAGACGAATCATCATCGATTTGATCGGGAAATGGCGTTTTTACATAATCGCTCTGAACGGGTCGCTCACTGAGCTTCAATGGTGGAGGCGCTGGCCGGTGATGACTGGCGTGGCTCGTCGAAGGCCGATTCGAAGAAAAGCTATCAATCAAAGGTACAGCGAAAGCTACCTTTTGACCTGTAGTAGTCGCAGCTCTTTTTTCTCGACCCGGGCTTCTGCGCCAGAAAGTATGAGATTTAGCAACGCCGCGACTATTCACATTAATAGGGAGGAAGTCCCCAAAATAACCCGCGCCGCGACCGACATCCGGACCCGGCTCACCGAGCCCACGAATATCTAGGCTGGTGCCACCTACAGGACTTCCCTGGTCACTGTACCGGAAGGCAGACTTCTGACCCTCCCTGGCTTCTATCTTGTGGACAGAACATGACGAGTCAGAACTCTTGGTGGACTGCGAAGCAGCACTGGTCCAGTCTGAGGAGTGCCGCTTTTCTGGCTGAGTCGCCGCTTGCCCGCGTGACTCAGAATAATTGACATGCGATAGTCGATCTGGTTCTGATAGCGAGGTCTCTAAGCTGTAGCGAGATCCGGTCTGCTCCATAGGCGAAACGATGTGTGTCCTCCACGACTCGTTACCCGAACCCGGGGTCTTGATGGGACTAACTAAAAAGCCATCATCCGTGTTTACGGACAGCACTCTATGGTCTGGGTATCGAGGCTGCGGTGAGACTATTTCTCGCTGCCTTGTATCTTGTGATAGGATAGTGTCAAGCCGAGGCACTTGAACCTGAGCAAATACGTTCTCATCGAAGATACCGGCACAGCTATCATCCGAGTATACAGAGGAAGAGACGGACGAGGCACGAGGAGGCAGGGGTAAAGCCTTAGAAACATACTCTGCTGTATCTTCAGGCGGAGGAAACGGATGGTATGGTTCTGATTTCCAACTTTGTTGCTGCTTTTGAGCGGGGATTTCATCGCTGTGCCCCTGTTGGGACGACATCTTCTTGAATTCACCTAAGGTATTTTTCGGTCGAGGCGCGACCCGTCGAGAAACAGGAGAGGCTACATTGCAGGCATTTCATGTCTAATTGTTAGTTTTGCGCATACTAGAGACAAAGAACAGCAGCTTGCCAACAGATCTTGTTGTTTCCGGCTCCATAGAATAAGTCGATGATTGACACTCTTTATTGTAGCAATAACGACAAAGACAGGCTGCCAAGGCTAAAACCAACCGTTCCGTGGATATCCAAAGGGTCCTTGTGTACAGATTGACCTCGAGCTAAAAATGCGAAAAACTTCACATCCCATCCCAGGAATACCATAAACCTGAATATATTTCCTGATGACATACAACACTGTCGCATGACTTTGAGTGCTGCCTAGGGAATCTGTGCATGCATCGAGCATTGCGCAGCTGACAAGCGGAAAAAGGAATGAGAATCGCGATTATGATTACAGGTTGTGGCATGCAAACCACGACACTAGAAATATACTTATGACGATAGGCGGTTTAAATGAAGAACTCGCGGGGCTATTCCTACGAAGTCTGGATTGGAATGATTCATGAGCTCCTGTGACGTGACAAGTAAAGCCGCAAACAATATCCTTTGATGTCCGGAAAAAGAGACGATGCGATGGGTGCGGTATGATGGCCCGGATAGCCAAGGGGCGTGACGATGGCAGGTGAAGGGGCTCGCGGTCGCTCGTGGTGTTCATGTGGTATGATATCATGACGCGATTTGGAAATGGATATGAGCTTGTGCCAGTAGGCAGTCATGGGAAAGTGGGATGGTAAATGGATGGGGAACGCAAAGGGAAAGTGCACTATGGTGGAAATGACTCAGCTCAACGTCATTTGACTCTAGCCAGGGCATTTCATCGGGATGACTGCGATCGCAAGACCACGACCAGGCATGGACCGATCAATCGACAACTCGGCGCTCGCCCCAGGTGACAATGGCGCGTAGCGGGAGAAGTCGGTGGGAAGTTTTACGGGAGAGAGGGGCGGGTGCAGAATTTCAGATGATTACAAACCGTAGATACAGGGCTATGGATATATTTCACATTATTTTGAATACGATGTCACATGGATAGTCACACCTAAGAGTAGCCCGTTGGCATACATGTATATCGCAGGGTGATTGAATTTGACAGATATCAAGAAATCACCTATACCAGTACCTGTCGATGTGAAGGTTCTGGTTGATGACTCCGTTAGTCGTACGAGTTTCGAGTGTGATGCATAAGACATCTCTTGATGGGCTGGGACTAGGAAGGAATAATGTTTTCAAGCTTGTTCAGGTTGCTGGTGGATACCACCGGTCATGACCAATGGAATACGTACCTTTTTAGCCATAAGCTGGGCCTGCCGCCTGCACCTGCATCTGCGCCTGCTTCGACCCATCTATGTATGTATGTACCATTCTTGCCATTTTCCATCTTGGCCGGCTGGCTGAGACAAACAGGACCTGCTGTTTCCTGTCAGCCGTTCATGAGCTGCTACTGCGGCCTACCGCAGTGTGGTAGGATGCAGCTTACCTGATTTTGGCTAGAGCGTGTGCCTAGAAGGCAGTTTTAGTTGGCTGGAGCCTGTAGCTCGCAGGTCTTGCAGGCGTAGGCGTGCACGTTCAATGCTCACCCGGCGAAGAGGAGGAAGGTTGGATGTGGCAGCAGGCAGATGTGACCAAGTACTTTTGCTCTTGCTGTTGATTTGCTCTTGCTGCGGTCAGTCCAGTCCAGCTTGTCCTGCAAGGAGGTAGGGATGCCTTAGTGGAGTCTGCAGTAACGACCCCTACTATGTGCTACCTGGTTCTGTAATGGTCTTTCCTGGTAGTAGTTGGATAGTCGCAAGAATAGTACCACCGCAAGTCGCTGCCTCTATTTTCCTCGAGACGATCCGTAGACCAAACGACGTAGCTAGCTTGACAACTTATTCATCACCTCGGATTTTCTCGCCATTAACTCCAGTCCTCGTTTTCGTCAACAAGCCCTCATTTGCTACTCCAGGCTCCTACCTCACTCTTCCCCAATTTCCCTGTGCAACATCTCACTGTGACCCGCGCCTCGTCTCCATACTAGGCAGCGCATACGACATCACCTAGATATCCTTCGACACAACTTCGGCCCGCCAGTATGGCTCCACGCGAGAAGAGTCAATTGAAGCGCCTACGAGTATGTTTCCTGTGCTCACCGATCTGACTGTCTGCCTAAATTCATCGCTATTCACAGGACTCCCCTGCCTACAACGACTCCGACAACAAGAAAGTCCGCCGATCCGACCGCCTGTCCCATAAGCCTGAGAACGTCGCCCCAAATGGAAAGATTAAGACTCCGGTCGACATCCACAAGCAGCTGCCTTCACCGCTCACCAATCTATCCGGTAGCGACGGTCTGAATAAGGAGTCGACCGCCGAACCCCCGGAAGGCCGTCCCAGCCAAGTCACCCATCGCACACCCGAAGACACCTACTCTCAGGACCCCAGTCTGTCATCTCCGCCTCAAGACACACAAGCTTTCCCAACCTCTCAGTTTGTCGATACCAACGCCGCGCTATCCGATCAAGTTGATGATGAGGTGAAAGAGGGAGTGTGGGGTTATCTCTTCCCACTAGACACAAGACATGGCGGTAGATGTGTCGTGCTGAAGAAGCGCTCTTCGTGCCCAATGCCCGACGACGTTGCCGGTTCCATATCCGATCCTCCTGACGATAGCAAAGCACTAGAGCAGGAAGAAGCGTACGAGAAGTCCAAAACCTCGAACTCCAGCTCAAGAGGCTATCTTATTGGGCGACACCCTGAATGCGGTATGTTTTGTCGTCCATTTTCCTACACAGGCACCCATCTAATGTATGATAGATATCGTTATCGACGATCCCATAGTTTCGAACCGTCACTGTCTGATCTTCACCGAGAATAAAGGTGCCGATTCTGTGGCTATCATGGAAGACCTTTCAAGTAATGGCACCTTCGTGAACGAGTCCATAGTCGGGCGAAACCAGCGGCGAGAACTACAAGAGCAAGACGAGATCGCAGTGATGGACAAAGCTCGCTTCATCTTTCGCTATCCTCGAACTCGGTCTTCCAGTGCCTTTTTACAGCAGTATACTCTGCTCGAGCGTCTCGGAAAGGGCCACTTTGCCGAAGTTTTCTTATGCGTGGAAAAGTCTACAGGTCAAAGATATGCTGTTAAAATCTTCACTAAACACCCAGGCCTGGAGGAACGGTCCAAGACGGATGGGCTGCAGCAGGAAATAGCGGTTTTGATGGGCGTTAGCCACCCGAATGTTCTTTGCCTGAAGGACACCTTCAACGAGAACAATGCCGTCTACCTGGTATTGGAGCTCGCTCCTGAAGGTGAACTGTTCAACTATATTGTGATGAAGCAGAAGCTATCGGAAGATGAGACTAGGAGACTCTTCATCCAGCTATTCCAGGGTATCAAGTATTTGGTATGTATATCTGCTCTGGTGGGCTTAGGAGTTTCGCTAATAATTGCGACCTAGCATGACCGGGCCATCGTGCACCGAGACATTAAGCCAGAGAACATTTTGCTCGTAGACAAGGAAGCGCATGTCAAGCTTGCCGATTTTGGTCTTGCCAAAATCATTGGTGAGGAGTCCTTCACGACTACTCTATGTGGCACTCCTAGCTATGTCGCTCCTGAGATTTTGGCTGAAGGACGACATCGAAAGTACACTAAATCTGTTGATGTGTGGTCGCTCGGAGTGGTCCTGTACATTTGTCTGTGCGGATTCCCACCCTTCTCAGACGAGCTTTTCAGTCGTGATTTTCCCTACACTTTGTCGCAGCAGATCAAGAGTGGTCGCTTTGACTACCCTTCACCATACTGGGACTCAGTCGGTGATCCAGCTCGTACGTCTTACTACTACTGCCCCGCGTATATCGCCGATCGCTAACCAATGTAGTTGACTTGATTGATCATATGCTGGTGGTCGAGCCCGAGAAACGCTACACTGTTGACGAATGCCTGTCTCATCCATGGATAACGCAAAATACGACCATCGTGGCTGACAGCACTGATGGCCTTGTTGCTGCAGTCGGCGGCTTGGACGTCCATCGAAGGGGCGTCGTCCGCGAACGAACGCTTCTCAGTTCCATCAATTCGGTACACCTAACGCACAAGGTACCGCTAGGCACCAAATCCAAAGAGCCACTTAAGGTATACTCAAAAAACCCGAGTGTTGATCCAAGCAAAACCAACGTGGCACCGATGGAGGCTCGACCTGCAGATCAGCGGGATGCCAAAGAATTCATGGAAATGGGAGGCAGGGGTGACCAAACACTGTTTGGCAACGATGGTATGAGCTTCTACACGGAGGCTGAAGCTGACATAGCCAAAAATGGCAAACCAGCGGGGAAAGATAAGGCAAATGGAGGCTGAGATATTTGCCACTTGGGTTGGTTGAATATATCGAGGTCCTTTGTTGTACTAAATCGGTGGCGTTAGGTCACTGGGACGGCTATCACTGAAGATCTGCAAGGCGTCATTGTTCTACTATGAGAAGACGACAAGGTTGTTGATCATGTGGCATTTTCAGAGCTTCTAGGCTCTCGCCTAATCTTGGGTTATGGATTTGATTTCACGGTGGGATAAATGTAGATGGGTGTCTCGCATCTTGCCCACTCTACAATTGCTATCTACCAGTCGGAGCGATATGTATGGGCTTGTATATATATACACATCTACTTGGCGCGAACTTGACTCATCGCGAAAGACATGGATTTGTGCCCGAGTTTTGCCAAAGTGGGCCTGATCTATGGCTGCCTATATATTATATAATTTTGCCAATGTATATATGGATTAGACCTATTGGGGGATACATTTAGAATGTACAATGGAAGAAATCAAGTCGATCACAGTCAATGATAGTCCAAATTAATAGGCGTGTATGTACAATCGTCCTAGCAATCCACAATGAATGATCTCGAATATTAACAGACGGCCATCGAAACGGGCGAGGTATCAAACGACATCTGCGTATGAAACCCAAAATCCCCGCCCCTAGTCGCCGATTACATTCCATGGGCAATGAATCATGTGTAGAATTCCTTTTGCCTTGCCCTTGCCCTTTCCTTATCCGTATGCCCAACGCCGTGCTGTATGCAAATGTACCAATTCATAGAAGCTCGTCGAACCGCGGAGGCTGGCGATAGTAGTCCCATCAAGCTGTGGCCTATCGTGGTTTATGCTGAGCATTTCATTTCCTTTCCTTTCCTCTCTTCTCCATTGCGTGGGTTTCCCTCCTGCGTCATCCTCGTATCTCCATTCTCATTTTATCCGTTTTTCCCTGACAAGCTGTACTGCCCCTAAGGGACAGCCAGCCGCTTACATATCCGCCGTCTGGAAATTCACCCACTCACACTTGCACCCGCCTGTCCCGCCATCGATGCCACCCAAGTCATCATCGGGATTGTCATTGAGGCCATTCACCAGCGTACCTCCGAACCCGCGATCGACCTCGACCAAAGACACGTCCGTGCGGTTGATCTGCGCGTTGTCCATGACGCCGTAAGAGAAGTCCATCTTGAGATTCTTGTTGCCGCCATGCATGTCCAGCGTTACCGTCACCGGGTAGGGCATCGTGCCCGGCGCCGTGGCTGCGTCGCCGTCTTCGGGGACGGGGCCGTTATTGAGTAGTGGGGAAGAGGGAAGGCGCGTCCAGATCTGGACCAGGAAGCGGGACTGCGCGAAGGTGATGAGAGACTTGGCGTCGTTGACGGATACGCCTCCCGAATCGTCGGCGGGGTCGAACGAGGTGCTGTTGGCCATGTAGATGTCCTTGTCGTAGTGCGTGTAAAAGCCGTAGTGCTCACTGGGCAGGCCACGGTCGAAGAGACGCACAGGTTGTTGCACAGGTTTCGGAAACAAGCGCGCAGGGGCGCCTGTACCATCACCGTTGAGGGCTGGTGCCGGCAGGATATCTGATAGGTTGAAGGCCGCGGTGCCGTTGCCGCCCGAGCCGTCGATGGCGTTGTTCTGGCGCCGGGAAAGCATATTGGGACCGACAGTCGCGTCGGCAGAGTCTAACACGCTAATAAAAAAGGGCGTCGGCTCGCCTTCCTTGGTCGCTGAGACAATGTGATCTGTTGTATTGCCCAGAAAGCGGATCTCGGCGACAGAGGGAGGCTCAGGGACGGGCATGAACCCAGGATCCGCGAGGAAGTCGCGCTTGTCTGAAGCCGAGGAGCTCTTGTCTTCATTGGAGATCTTCCAGAGGGCTTGCGTGTTATTGTCATATTGAATCTGGAAGATGAACTCGGGCTGGTTGGCCGCAAAGGACGACTTGTCGTCGTGCTCGCCATTAGGCACAGCGCATGACCATGCTGTGGATGCTGGATGGGGAGTACTGCTATTCTTGAAGCAGCCGGATATCGCAACGGAATTATTGGCGCCAGCGACTGTCAGAACACCGGTGGGAATAGGAGGGAAATCGGTTAAATTGAGCCAGTAGGATGGCACTGGGACCCCTGATGTCTGTTCTGCACCCGAGGGAGCTGCAGGATCAGCCCCAGTCACGGAAGACTTTCGTGTAAGTACCACTGCAAGAACCACAATGAGGATTATGACAGCAAGCAGGCCACCAAAGGCCGCAAGACAGATTCTCCTTCTTTTCCTACCTTCTCTACCACTGCGACCGAAGCAGCCCTCAGCAGGCATGCAACCGCGACCACGCCAAAAACCACCGGCTTTCCTTGCTAGGACATCCTCCTTCTCATGCCGACGTCGCTCACGTTCAGATCTATTGAACCGTCCCGGGGCTCCCAAGAAGTGATCTCCAGTGGCATATGATCCCGGAGCTCGGTCAGGCAGGACTGCGCCGGGTGCATCACGAGACCCAAGAGGTGTCAGGGGTATATCGGAGAGATTGGGTGTTCTTTGTGAAGTCATGGTACCGGGCAGCCCAGGCGTCATAGGACCTGGGGAGGGAACTCGCTCGTTACTGAAGTGTATTGGAGGGTGGACCGCAGCATACTTGACCTGCGGGGCCGTCTTCGGTGCCTCATACGGCGGGGGCTGGTCTTCTGGAGACCTACTTCCATTCTCCTCGAGCAATATTTGAGCTTTCTCGGAATGGGTCTCGGGCCGGTTGTGATCAGCTGCTTCAGCCGAAGAATCGGTCGTCAGGACAGTGTGTTGTTGCTGTAGAGGAGCTGGAGTGGTAACAACCAGACTCGGAGGTCCTAGCGGGGCCGCACGCTTCTCATCTCCACCCTGCCACCATCCCGAAGGAGCTGCGGTACTATTGGAAGGCGAAAGGTTTGAATTATTATTGAAATTGGTGGGCCCGGTGAGACCTGACGTGTCGGACTTTGCCTGCTTCTTCTCATTAGATCCGCTCCACCAGTCCTGAGGTGATAGTGAGCTTGAGCCTGTGTCTTGAGGTTGCTGCTTGAAAGGATTGTTGGATTGGGCCGAGAAGGGAGTAGTGATATGATCCCACCATCCTTTACTTCGGCTCGAAGCGCTCTCGGGACTAGCTATGGCAACTCGGGGTTTGTGGGATTTTCGCGCAGCCATGGGGCTACCATCCTCCTCGAAAAGTGTACACGGTGTCCCGACATCGTCATCATCCTGTTCTATGAATCTGGATTTAAGGGTTGCTGGCAAAGCAGGAACGGGCGGCACATTAGCCGTTCCCGGAGGGCCTTGGTGGTACATGCTCGATTGCGAATAAATACTTGAAGCAGCTCGAACGCCACGGAATGGCGATTCGCTGGCTTCTGTGTCTGGAGACCACACGGAGCGCTGTTGCTGTAGCGGGGTTGTCACTTGTTTATTGTGGCTATCCGCGTTGCGCGAGAAACTGTGCATGCCTATCGGGGTCTCAACCACAGCAGTTTGTGGACTGACCTGGTGTGATCCGGCATCATCTTCTGGTACTGATAGGCCAATTACTATTGGGCGCGAATCTGGCGATAAATCCGAACGCCTGTCCTTGGTCGCTTTCTTATCGGACTTCTTCGCCTTTGAATTGCCTGGCCTTCGCTTCAGCCACGCGAAGCTCCCAATAGACGGAGAAGAAGGCTTTCCCTCAAGTGCTAGTAGGGCGGCGGCGTCGACGAACTTGCCTCTGTTCTGATCGAATGCTGGCTCGGAATGATTTGGCTGCACAGGCTGCGCTGGCCGCGCAGGTCTGGGGAATTGAGTCATATCGGTCACAACCTTGATGCCTGCCATGGCATTTTGTGCCTTTTGCCTTCCCTTGGACTTGACCCGGATTGGTCTTTGAATCGATTGGCGCTGTTGCAAGGTACGGGCGTTGCTGCGGGCGGTCGTGGGCTTGCTCAATTGGGCGGGCGTGGCACTTGAGATATCTACGAGGAGACCACCCTGGGTGGCCCGGTGTGTGGACTCATCATCACTTTCTTCTTCCCAGTCTTCCCATTCATCCTTCGCTTGTCGTTGCGAACTTGGGCTATCCGCCGATATACTGAAGGGATTTGTCATAATTGGGTTAGGTGTCGCCATGTTGGAGGAGGAAAACGGTCAAGGTGTAAGTAGAATAGATCTCCGAAACTCAAGGAACCAGCTTTGAGCTCTGGGGGGAAGAAGTAAAAAGGTATAATTAAAGAGAGTGTATAATGGGTATGAAATGAAGGCGTAATCTACTATACGTTGTCGCGTCTAAGGTATCGTGGTGGGCTTGAGTATACCAGTGCACGGAGGCATTAAGTGCGATGGTGCTGTTTGGTATGGTGAAAGGAAGGCGGCTCAGATGCAGATGCAAGGATGTCGAGGCAGGACAAAGGAAAGACTCGAGAGCACGACTCTAGTAGAGAAAAAGAGAAGACAAAGGCGGCATTGTGCTTCAGAGAAGCAGGGCCAGATAGTTAGTCTTAAGAGACGGCCAAACAATGAGCTGCCCGTGAATTAGGAATGACTGGCGGAAACGAGCTCATTGTAGTCTCCACGCACGCGCAGCCATGGCCACGGCCGAGACGCATGCCCGGGTAGCCAGTTGGTATCCGGGACGATTCAGCTCGAGTGCTGACTGGCCGAGGGGTGCATCTCGCGTGTTTGCCCCCATGGAGACGGCCTGCCTTGAGCGCGGACTAGAGTACCATGGCGAGCTTGAGCGGTTGCGGCTGCTCTGATGAGAAGTCAAACCGGAGCATCTGGATGGTGGACTTTGCTCGTTGACGCAGATGAGCGTTCGAAATAACCGCCATCAACTGCGGATGTGCTGCTCCCATTGGCGCACTGCTTCAAGCCAAGACTCTGCCACAGAATTCATTGGACGCCGACGTCTTTCCATCGCGGCTACACCCCTGGCGACCCCATCATCCACTTCTTCCCGAGCCTGTGCCTGAGCCTGAACCATGCAAGGGTCTGGGCCCGGTCAATGTCGTGATGCAACATATCATTTCGGGTTTACGCAATGGAAAAGAGCAGTTGTCCAGTCATGTTATGATCTGTGGCTTGCTTTGGCTTCTGTAACTTGTGAGAAGGATGTTGGAGAAGGTTGAACAAAGTCAACCGTGAGTTAGTAGTGAAGCTGTGCTGTCAGGCCATTCCTGGTCTGTGCGCACTTAGTTTGTATATGGGTTGCACCTCCCACTGTTATTCCTTGTGTGCCTCTTTCCCTACCACATCTTCACTGACCAACTGATTGGTCCATTGCTTTATTTGGTATACCTCCAGTACCTTAGGTAGACTTCGGGTTCGTGTCAGAGCACTCTTGCATTCTCAGAACAACCCAAACCACTGTTGCTACTTACCGGTATCATGGATCCTGCTGGGCTTGCTTCATTAATGCTGAAGTATTGACACATACTGTACCTACAACATGTATGCCAAGACAATTAGTTAGCTAGCTACTTTTGAGTATATTCATAAGTCGTGGCACACACCACATTCACCACATACGACCACAGGATCAGGACAACTTGGCATCCCGTCCGCTCTGCCCGAAATAAGCCTGATACCGCCAGACTAGTAGTTGCGTCGGTGACGAGCAGCGAATCCCTGGTGTTGTATGTTTTTGATTTTGCCAGCATTTGGACATTTGGCCCACAACTAGTAGCTTTTGCGTGGTGGGATATGGGTTGGTGACGAGGCGATATGGTGGACCGGACTATTAGACACCTGTGAGGAATTTTGAATAGGTAGGTACTAAGGTACTGAAGTTTGGACCTTGTTCTACGATGCGCGATGCCTCCGTCATTTTTGCCAACAGTGTCCCGAGAGCGGCGTGAGGATGATCGATTACGAAAGCTACGATTAATGTCGTGCGAGAAAAAATAGAACATTCTAAGCTCTCAGATCTGGTTATGGTTTGAGCAAGGCATACCTCTATCCAACACGCCGGTTTAACATGCTGGTTTGGAGTGTGCAGCCGGCCGTATGCTACAACCTATCCTACGATATGCCCCGGCCCTGGACATAGAAGTGAAAGGCCAGTAACGAAAATATGAAGTGATACACGCGGCAGCCTACTGATTTCATACATGATGCTTTGAAGTAGCTAAATATAACAGGACAAGGGATGGTCAATTTTTATTGAAAACACCTGACTTTATACGAGTGCTAGTAAGTAGCTACAAGATCCGTCATAAGGGTGTTTCATATCCATCGAAACAATGTTTTAACTGTGATTACCTAGAGTTCGCGACCTGATGAAAGTTCCAGCTTGTCCGACCTGTTCAGAGGAGATGGAGGCTAGGCGGCCGCATCGAGAGCTTCCTTTCCGTTCGTTTCAAATGATCCCACGACACATCTGTGCATGCACCACGACTCGCGAATCGTACGACACACGAACTGCAACACAGATATCCGTCACTTCTTCCCCTCCCTCTCCTTCTTGAGCAACAAATCCCGCATAGCCGCCCTCGCATTCCGACTGCCACCGAGCTTCGGCCCCTTCAACACCTCCTCGTCCTTGCGCGCCCCAGGCTTCGCCGGCGGCGCCACTGGCTTCTTCTTCTGCTGCCGCTCCGCCATTGCGTCCAGGAATTCCCGTCGGAATGCTTCCGCGATACGGTCGTCAGCCGCGCCGTCGTCGTCGTCTGGTCCGGTATTTGTGGCTGGTGGCGGCGTTGGGGCCTCGTAGACGTCCACTAGATAGTCATTAGCACACACCATAGAATGGCACTAGCAGGGCCTGGCAGATTAGACACTCACGTCTGTTCTCCCGTAAAATCTCTTCCACTAGCTGGTCCCTCTTGACATCATCGCTCGTGCGCCGATTCCTCGACCGCCAGGGTTTCCCATCTCGTCCCAGTCGCACCTTCTTCGGCCGCCCGATCTGCTCCTCCGCCTCGACGGCCTCGCCGCGCAGTATCCTACGCGTCATCGCCTCGTTGCGGCTGCGTACCTCATCGCCGAGGTCGATCTCCATGAGTTCGCCATTCAGCGCCGTATGACGCGCCGGGTCCTTGTTCTTGCCATCAGCTGTGTTCATCTTGGAATTCGTGTCGGCAATCCCTGGGACGCGACTAGAAGATGGGTGTCCCGGCACGGAAAAGGTTTGATCGGGCGCGACGGTGTGTCTCTTGGCTAGTTCGGCTTCTATGTATTCCTCCCTTGCTCCATCAGCAGCCGCACATGAGAAAGTCATAATATCGCATCGCGATTCCGATGCTATTTCATTCAACAAGATAGGGAGGAAGGGCGCAACTCACATATGCTTATTCACCAACTCGCCCGCCAGCCCCGTCTGCGGCGCAAAGCGCTTGTTCACGCCTGCGGCGGTATCGAGCACGCGGCCCTCCTCCTCGCGAATCATGCGCATCAGGTCGTCTTCGTCGCCGCCGGGGGCCGCTCCCAAATCATTGCGCGCGCCGCCGTCGCCGCCAAACTTGACGCCCCGGAACTTGGCCCTGCGCGCATTGCGGAGCCGGAGCGCTTCCGCGACGGATAGTCCTTGCGCTGTTTCATCAGCAGCGGCGTCGGCGTCTGTCGCTGGCTCTACGAGAGGGGAGTCGGAGGGCTGCGCTGTGGATGCAGGCTGCGCGGCAGGTTGTGGTGCTTGCGATGGCTCGCCGTTTGCGTCGGTGCGCTGTCTGTAGAACTTCCGTTTCTTGCCCCTGAACACGATGGGCTGCGTCGGGTTTGCTTCGGTCTCGACGGGGTCCATGCTGTGATATAAGTATGGTATTTGCGCCAAATGAATACCTAGGAGGTAGGTGGCAGGGTGGGTAACACCAGGTGTTCGAAACGGGATATAGATGCCAAAGTCTCAGACTTTGGTGCAAGGGAAGGAAGTGGCTTTGAATGTTGACGGTTGAAGGTGGAGCTTTCCCCAGATCTTACGTATGGCAAATTCCCCGAAGATGCCCCGCCTATCGGCCCAGCCCGCTCTGATAAAGCTCACTTGCATGCTACTAGGTAAGGAAGGTACATACTTACCTACTTATACGACCCGATTAGCATTCTCATTCGATATCAGATCTGAACCCCAAATCATAAGTTGCTGCACCATGTCGCAAAGAGTGTGTATAAATGAATCTCGCTACTATGAAACCTCATAATCTGATAACTCACAGATCTACTTCCTCGTCCACGGCACCGTCCAAGGTCTGTCTGCCCCTCCACCTGATATGCCTACATTCACCAAGACTGACGTCACCCATCATCCCCAGGCGTCAACTTCCGCTACTACACACAGAAGAAAGCCAAGGAGCTCAACGTCACGGGATGGTGTAGAAACACGGAAAACGAAAAGGTCAGAGATATCGCTTTTCTTCATGTGTCTCGTCTCATCTTCATCTATCACATACTAAATATTTGATGAGTTCATCACTGACACCGTTCACGTGAGCACAGGTCGAGGGTGAAGCCCAGGGCGATGAAGACTCCATCAAGCAGTTCCTCAAGGCCGTCGACCAGGGACCGCCCGCCGCTAAAGTCATGAAGCTTGACAAGGAAGCGCGCGACGTGCAGGAGGGGGAATCGGAATTTGAGGTTCGAAGATGAGTTTTAGGTTGTAAGACACGTACCTCTTTTTGACTTGGCATTGCTTTGGGCTTTTACGACGTGAGGAAACAACTACTATAGATCACAACGGAGATCGAGCATGAGTCCGCGATCAAAACACACGTCTGCCGGATTGTTTCGGGTGCGTAAGCGAGTGAGCCTAACCTGCGCTTTGGGGTGCCTTGGGGTGCCTTGGCCTATTGGACAACTGTAAAGACGTAGGGCTTTGCCCGCGGTAAGAGAAGTGAGGCGATACAAAGTGCAATTTCTCCACCATTTATATAAGCCCGTGACACGCCGTTATCTACTATGTCTAACTTCTCGGGCTTCTCTTAAGCATCAGCATGATTTATTACAATGAGCCAGCAACGCCTGCGCGTATGCATGCTAGGAGCATCGAAACCACCTCCTGATCAGACCAGATGCAACGACCTTATAGACCCTCCCAGCGTCGACCGCGCGACCTCAGGCCTCCTTGACTTTACGCAGCACTGCCTGTGCCCGCGGTTGGGAAGTGTATCAGGCTCCTAGACCTCGAGCGCTTGCCGAAGAAAAAAGCACCCGACTATACACCGTTGCTCGGTCGACTACGTGTGGTGAGGCTGGGGGAAAGTCCGGCGTTCGCCGCGCTCTCCTATGTCTGGGGTGGCTTCTCCACGCCGTCGGACCTCTTGACGATACAAGTACGCAACAACGACACAGTCGAGTTACCTATCAGCGTTAATTGCCGTGATGTACTGCGAGCCCTTCGTCGAAAATATGGCGCCGTGACCATATGGGTCGACGCAGTCTGTATCGATTAGAGGAACGATCACGAGAAAAGCTGGCAGATCAATCTGATGCGAGAGATATACGCATGGGCTAGACCAGTATACATGTGGTTAGGCCCCGGGACGCCTGAGTCTGAGCGAGCACTGAGATGGCTGTCCCGTACTTCCCATCGATCGCTCTTCCTTGACCTCGTCGATTTCGCGAGCGCTGAAGGGGTCTTGTCTCGATCAAAATACCAGATCAAGATTCTTCTCGGATTCTTGACCGTCATTGTAGAAAAGCTGTTTGAACGACAAGTCGCGCAATTTTATATATTGCACGCAGTATTTGATTGCATATCCGGGAAAAGGAGCTTTCGTCAAGGTAGGTTGAGTGGTGCTGGGATAGATCATCTATTCGACGACTTATATGGCAGCAGGAATTTCCAGACTCAAACGGACTCTACGCGTGGACGATCTGGAGGACTTAGCAGCTAATGACTGCTTCTCGAGGGCCTGGACGTTTCAAGAGCTTATTCTTGCCACCGATGTTGTTATCATGAGCGGTTCCACCGCTCTTAGTTGGGATAAGTTTGGCGGGTTTCAGTCGGCGCGGAGTGTCTCAACATCCATCACTCCGATAAATGAATCACTGATGGGCCTCATAAAGGTTTGGATGAATGTTGAGAGGCAGGAACACTGGAATGGAAACCTCCGTAATCGAAGTACTCCAGAAGGCAGATCAGCCCAGGTCTATCAGCAAAGAGCAAAAGCCCATATCTTGTCATCTCGCCCTAACTTGATCCTCTTTCTCCGAGTCCAAATCTTTATTGGCGGTCTCATTTCGACGTTCATAAGCTTTTTCATGCTGTTGCTTATTATCGGTTTCATTCCCGCCGCCTTGGAGAAGAAGCTGAGACACTTCGCCTTCTCTATCGGAATATGCTCCTTTGCTGTTGGTATTGTCGTTGCTGCGGTCGAGACCGCTTACGATTGCTTCCACGCCCTAAATCGCCGTGATAAATCAGAGAAAGGTTCCGAACCTCGAAGTATCAATTTTGGAATAGATCTCCCCAATGACTCTGAGGATCATCGAGAGTCGGGAAACATCTTTCTCGATGGAATTATCCATGCAATCAGGGAACGACAGTCGACAAATCCTAGGGATAGATCGTACGCTTTGTACGGTATGTTCCGGAACCTTGGGATTGGTACATCGGCACCGGATTACGCAAAAACGACAGGGCAAGTGTACCAAGAGTTACTGACGGATCTGTTGCGATGGCGACCAAAGCTTCTCAATCTTCTGATCGACGCGAATAACTCGTCACTTCCAGGTGCACCTAGTTGGGTGCCTAATTGGAGTACAGCGGCCAGAACCAATTGGATAGGATCGCACTATTTATACAGCCAAGGAGAGCCCCGGCTTATGTCGACGTCACCTCTGGCTACAAGGTTAAGGGCTTCTTTCGTAATGATCAGAGGTAGCCAACTGACGGTAAAGGGGTGTATCTACAGTACCGCCACCCTTGTCTGCAATGCAATTCAACCTTTGGATACATCGTCGCTCCGTCAGAGTGAGGTTTTGTGTCACCAGCCTTGATTTCAACTGCTTTGTCTCTAGCCCAATGGATATCGTCCATAGCGGGCGCAGTGCTAGACAATGCCGCTTACGTCCATATTCACCAGGTCGTATCAGCAGTGCTAAGGGGGCCTTCCGGGTCGGAATATGATGGCGAATCGAACCTCGATTTCACCAGTCCAAGTTTCGAGAACTGGATCAGGGTCATGACGACAGTGGACCCAATGATTCTCGACTTGGCTTTTCAAGGGCGTTCATCTGAGCGAGACGACGTCCTTTTGAATCATTTTTTGGTTCAACCTCAATTCGGAACTATCCTCAAATACACAGCTGACATTGGAAACCATTTGGCAGGGAAGAGGACACTTTCCATCACTTCTGACGGATATGCGGGTACGGGGCCGGAAACCATGTTGGAAGGTGATGCTGTTGCGCTTATAGCCGGTGTCCCCATGGCGATGGTCTTGCGAGAACAGGATCATGCTGTATCCACGTATAGCGTGATCGGCCCCGTCTTCCTTCATTGGCTACGAATGGACGGGTCTGATATGAGTGTCGACACGCTCATGGATATTCACCTCACATAGTGCTGAAGCAACCAAAGATGCTCTTGCCTACATAGCTCAACATTTCACTGTGGCCGCTGTTCGCGGTAGCTCTTAATCAATAAATACTCATGCGAACCGTCTAAGCTCTGCATGGCATGAAGGGGAAAGCGAACCGAGCGCGTCTGGGTTTCTCACCACAGCGCCCGCACGATAGCGTCGCCCGAATATGTGAGCGATCGGGCACTTCGCTACGACAAGGAGAACAATGTGCGAGTCACAAAAAGGAAGATTTCCGGCGGGTCTCACTTCTCTCCCACATACATCGTACTCAAAACCCCCTACCCTTCCTCTTGATAACCGGTTTCTTCACAGCTCCAGACTGCACAATCTTCTTCCCCTTTTCCACAACTGCAGGTTTCTTCGTACTCCTCTCCTGCTCCGCCTTCTGCTGCTCGTCATACTTGCGCTTGTCATCCGCCATCTTAGCCTCGATCTCCATCTTTCTATTGAACTCGGTCTCAGTGATGCGCTTCTCGCGAACCGAATATCCCTTCTCTTTGATCGAGTAAAACACGCCACCCAGCTCAGCCAGCCAGTGGGGGTCCACCGATGTCACCACGGACATATATTCTTTCGATGTCAGGATAAGCTCATGATAGACGACATAGTCTGGGAGGAAACCTAAACCGTAGAGCGCACTTGTTGGGTGGAGCTGCACCGTGACTGACGTTCGCAAGTTGATGTATTCTCCAATACCTTTAACTTTAGACGCCTGATGGTAGTAGCCGGAGCAGATGCATTTTCGGATGATGTCCCAGTCTGTACCGCAACTGACCATGTCCATCTTCTGCATTTTCATAATATCGAGTAGCTGGTCGCGAATTTCCTTCGCCCTGCGCAAAGACTTAGGGTGAAGGAAATGTCGAGTGCACCATCCATCCGAATATCCGTTGGATTTCCACTGCGAGTAGACATGAAGAAAGGTCAAATGATCCGACTCGGGGACAAAGAATTTCTCTCTGGCGGCATCGGATTCTTCTTGGCGTTCTTTCGGTCGATAGAAGACGTTTGGGACCGAGAGCATAGAGACAATAGTCACCATTTCTTCGCTGCAGCCATACTCTTCGGACATAATCAATAGCTTTGCTAGTGATGGGTCCATAGGAAAAGCGTTCATCTTTGATCCCAGATCCGTGAGTTCACCCAGATTATCTAGAGCACCCAGAGCCCAGAGATCAAACATCGAGGTGGTGATGGTGTCTTGTGGCGGCGGGTCCATGAAGTCGAAGTCAAGTAAGTCTCGTACACCTAATGACTTGAGTAACAGGACAGTGTTACTGAGATTCGTTCGCTGGATTTCAGGAATAGTCTGGATATACAATTCATCTTTGAACGCCTTCTCAGTAAAGAGTCGGAAGGCCTTACCAGGTCCCGTTCGACCTGCTCGACCTGCTCTTTGACCAGCATTGGCCTGTGATATTGGCGTTATTTGAAGTGTGTCCATACCCATTCGTGGGTTATACACTTTCAATTTCGAGTAGCCGGCATCCACCACATACATGATACCATCGACAGTCAGACTCGTTTCGGCGATATTGGTGGCAACAATGCATTTACGCACTCCGGGAGGCGCGCGGTCGAAGATCTTAGCTTGTAGGTCGGCAGGCATTTGACTGTAGATAGGAAGTATACTGAGTTTTGGAGGGTTGTTGAGGGCATCCAACCGGTCTCGTATAAGGTCACAAGTGCATTCGATGTCCTCCTGACCAGTCATGAACACCAGTATATCACCTGGCCCCATGGAAACGTGGATAGACAGGACTTGTTGCACTGCTTGATCGACATAATCCTCGACCGGCGAACGATGAAACATGGTATCGACCGGGAATGTTCGACCTGGAATAATAAACTCGGGCGCGCCACCAAAGAAGTCGGAAAATCTCTTCGAGTTCATCGTAGCTGACGTGACGATCAGCTTAAGATCACGTCGCCGTTGTAATATCTTGTTGAATAATCCCATCAATACGTCAGTGTTCAAAGCCCGTTCGTGAGCTTCGTCCATTATAACGCAGGAATACCGATCCAGATCTCTTTCGTTGAGTGACTCGCGAAGTAAGACTCCGTCTGTCATATACTTGATCACGGTATCTTTGCTGGTGCAGTCCTCAAAACGGATAGCATATCCGACAGTGCTGCCTAGCTTTATCTCCATTTCTTCCGCCACACGCTTTGCTACACTCATGGCAGCAACTCGACGCGGTTGTGTGCAGCCAATCATTCCCATCTTGCCGTAGCCATCTTCGTAGAGGAACTGTGTGAGCTGCGTGGTCTTTCCAGAACCCGTCTCGCCAACCACGATGACCACCTGGTTATCCCTAATGACACGGAGCAAGTCCTCGCGCACGGCAAAAGCAGGTAGGAACTCTCTTTGCTCCTTCAGAGTCTTGCTCTGACTGAAATTACTCGCACCATCGCTTTTTTTGAGATGCTCGCTAAACTTGTTTTCTCCGGTTTTAGCAGTATCGTCCTCGGCGGCAATAGGCAAGGCACTGTCTCCCTCGTCTTCTTTCACACCCATCAGATTCCCCAAGGCTGTCCCAGCCATGTTTGTGGCTTCTTGTGCTTGGCGTTGACGCTCTCTCTGTTGTCTTCTCTCTTTCACAACGCGGCTGCCCTTTCGGCTGAATACAGCCATGTCGCTCTGGTAGTCTCGAACGGCCGGGACTGGCTCTAGCTGCTTGGTAAAGACCGTTCTACCATCCAAGAATGGAGGCTTTAGGTCATGAACCAAAAGATGTATTCTGGTCCCCTCGTTATCTTCGTCGAAGTCATCCCCGAGACCTCTTCTTTGCGCCACACCTGAGGTGAGCATGCGATTTGTCTCCCACGCATCGTTGTCTTTTTGCCTCTGCAGCTGTCGCGCGTTCATCTGCCTGCCCGCCTTCTTCTCGACCATAGCCACCTCGCGTTGCTGTTGTTCGACCCACGATTCATCGTACGACCCGAATGGATTGTGGGAATCATCGCCGAACGTATGTCCACCCGACTCGTCGCCACCGTACCAGTCACGATCGAGCGCTTTCTCATCTTCGTCGAATACCATATCCTGACTGTCGGATTCGTTCTGCCTGGGCGTCGCTGGATAGCTTGATTGGCCGCGCGGCGTCGAAGCGCGAGAGCTGGAGCCATTCGCAAAACGATTATGCTGCCGCGACAATGTATGGCTTCGGTTTGGGAGTGACGAGTAGCGGTCATCGGAGCGAAGAGGATTGAAGTCTAGTTTGCGCCTCTTTGGGCTGAAGCTCCCGTCTTCTCTGTCCATAGTGAGCAACTGGCTTGCTATCTCTTCAATAAAGGCAGGGTTGTAGTTTCGAGCGAACGACGTCACAAAGTAGGGCAAGTTGATGCGAAGATACCTACACAGCAGCAGGTAATCTGCTAGCCTAGACGAAGCTCCTTCCACTGCTCAACCGACGTGTTGACGATGGTTGTTATCGATAACGATAGCCCCGCTAAAATTTCCAATACCATTTTTGAACAATTCAAAAAAAGTTGGCGGGGCTACTGAGCTTTCTTTGATGTACTACGCAAGTGCAGAAGGACTTCAAAACAAGTAGTCCTACATGCCAACATGAATTCCATGATTACCACTACTGCATGGGTGCCGCGGGGGTTCGCGGCACCTTTCCCCCAGAAATACAACTTCGACGAGGCCGAATTTGAGCGCATCGCCGACTTAGCTAAGCTCCAATTAGAGGATGCGAACGAAGATCTAGAAGAAGCACGGGCCGATGAAGATGACGATGAGGGTGTTGACATTAGCGCTGCGTCAAGCGGCAAGGAGTCATCGGCTCAAAAGAATGCCGCCGAGGAGTGAGTTCCCTTACTCACATTGCAGCAGATTAAGGCTAACTGAAGATAGTGTTGACATTAACGATGCCGACCTTAAGGAGTACGACCTCGAACATTACGACGATGACGAGGAAGAGATAGAGGGCCAAAGTTTAGACATGTTTGGAAACATCAAGTCACTTACTTATTACGAATCCAACAAAGAGGACCCCTACATCACAATACCGGACGAGGAAGATGAGGAAAACGAGGATCGAGAAGAACTTCAGATTCTGGCTACCGACAATCTCGTACTAGCCGCTAAGGTTGAAGATGAGCTTGCGCACCTCGAGGTCTACGTTTACGAAGACGAAGCAGACAACCTTTACGTACACCACGACATCATGCTCCCCGCGATACCCCTCTGCGTTGAATGGCTGGATTTACCAGTGTCCAAGTCCAGTGTTGACAAGGATAGCTCTGCCAACTTTGTCGCGATAGGTACTATGGACCCCGACATCGAGGTATGGGATCTTGATACTGTCGACTGCATGTACCCAAACGCAATCCTGGGACAAGGTGCCAACACGCAAGAAGAGGAGAGGAAGAAGAAGAAAAAGAAGAAGTCGAAGAAGGCCAATGATGAATACCACGTTGATGCTGTGCTGTCGCTTGCTGCAAACCGGAAACATAGGAACCTTCTCGCATCAGCTTCGGCTGATAAGACCGTCAAGCTATGGGACCTGCACACAACGAAGTGTGCCAAGTCGTACTCTTACCATACCGACAAAGTCTGCTCGCTGGCGTGGCATGCTGTAGAGTCGACAGTGTTACTGAGTGGTAGCTACGATCGAACTGTTGTTGCTGCCGACATGAGAGCACCAGAGGCAAAGGCTCCGAGATGGGGAGTCGAGAGTGATGTTGAGAATGTTAGATGGGATCCACATGACCCAAACTTCTTCTACGTTTCGACGGAAAATGGCATAATACATTATCATGACATTCGCAACATCCCATCAAACCCATCTGCGAGCAAGCCAGTATGGACACTGCAGGCGCATGACGAGTCCCTGTCGTCTTTCGACCTTAATGCGCACGTTCCTGGGTATATGGTCACAGGTTCAACAGACAAGACAGTCAAGCTATGGAATATTCAGCCCACAGGACCGGCCATGGTTGTGTCTCGAAATATAGATGTTGGCAGGGTCTTCTCCACACAGTTTGCGCCAGACGCCGAAGTTGCCTTCCGCCTTGCTGTCGCTGGTAGCAAAGGAACAATGCAAATTTGGGATACTAGTACGAACGCTGCCGTCCGTCAGGCTTTTGCGCACAAAATTGCGAATAAGCCAGGCGAGGCTGTCAAAGAGCGCCTGATCGGTGTAGATCAAGGCAACAGTTCGGACGATGATGATGACGACGATCAGGATGACGCTGAGTCCATGGACGAGGACTAGAGAATGTCGGTCACTCAGACTCCTTGCGGCCGAAATAGCTGTCTTTACTTAGGGTAGTGATGGTCCAACGGTCAGATCCTGGAGCCACGCCGTAGCATTCGTTGGGTCGTAGACGGTAACTTTGCACATCCACGTGCGCTAGATAGCCGCGACAGCACGTGGATTTGGGTGACTACGGCGACGAGCAACTTCGTTCTTCGATGAACGGGTGTTGTTAAAGGGGAAATCCGGGAAGATTTTATGGAGAGGAAGCCATAGGATGTTTGATCACCCGGTATTTGTGTGCGAGCTAGATGCCCTGGTTGAATACCCGCTTGGGATTGCCCTATGTTATACCCAAAGTCAGTTAATTAAGTCTATTGAGTGGTTTGCGGGGATCTTTATTCATGCGGAACCCATGAACATCAGCCAGGTCCCTGTGGATGTTGAGAACGTCCATGATGCGTTCACAAGTAGGCTACAAGAATAGGTCTGATATCCCGAAGGCATCGCAGTGCCGTCACAATGCAGACTGACGATCAAGAATATCCGGCATAACGGTAGTGTCCTGTCACGCCGAGATAAACTGCATCAAGATGTGGAGACGGCGTTGACATCCGCCAGCTGCCTCTTGGTACAACGATTCATGCGCCGAGAGGCAGTGCAGGACACCACACTGCAGGCATCCCCAGCGGATTAATCAAAGGGAGACAGTCATGCAAAACATGGCCAAATGCACCTAATAGTACCTACGTCAGTTGGACCATACCGCTACCCGCGCATGTAGGTACTGAGGGGAAGGCCATTTGGTGCCCTCTTCACGGATGGACCGTTATGGTGTGATAGTATCTGGAATCTGGTGACGACTCATGTGAACAAAAAAAAAAGGCACATTGACCGTTGAATGGCAGGTGTTGCGCTGTTGGAGGCTAAGGCGGCTATCGACGTAGGCACGATACTGTAACGGTAAGCTGTGTTCCGCCTGCGCGCGCGCAAGCAAGCAACCGATCGGCGAACCGAACACCTGCAAGCTCTATCCTGTGGATAGAGACGAGAAGGTCGCTCGGTGGAAGGCTAGGTACCCACGGCCAGGCCATCTTGGTGAGGCCCACCACACCGAGAGGGATAATGAGCAGCGAGCGAGTGAACGAGCAGCAGACGGCGGCTGTTCCTCGATTGCTCTTCGGCAAAGGCCCCTAAAGGGCGACGGGTGTGTGGGTGGTGACAGGCGACAGAGGGAGAGGTGAGGGTCTGGACAAGAGGCAACGCAAGATGAAACACTGGGGAAGCCATGGCCAATGAAGCTTGGGAACATCAGGCCAATGAGGAAGGACCCGCGCCATCCAGCGCAGGCTTCGTCGGTTTCAACTGCAGGAACCCTGGAGACGGGGCCAGTGCCGGGGTCATGGCTGCCAGCAATGCTCTCTGATGGGGGGAATGTGCTTTCCCTCCACTGGAAGGGGCCGATACATACATAATTGGGGGAGGACAGTTCCCAAGAAGACGCTTTGGGCAGCGGGTTACGCTTGCTGGTGAGCCATGATTCGATATTGAGGATGCACGGTGGTTCCCGATAAACTGAACCCTGGTAGGGAGCACAAGTTTGTGCAAGCGCATAGACATGCTCATGGGCACATTGGCAGGGTGCCACTGTGAGCTGCTCATTTTAGGTGCCTCTTCCCCGGAATATTACAAAGTCACAATGAAATGGAATGCTGAGTCGGCTTACAGGATCAACCAACAGCTTTTCAAAATAGTACGTTTTGCAGGCGAGATAATATAACCATTGCTAATTGATGATGGTGATTACCTGAGCTGTGCGTGCAGCAATGGATGCCTGCGTGGTGCTTCTAGAGGATGACCACGTACATTAGGCACATACATAATCAGGTGTACCCTGCATGCCGGACCGGTCATGTACATATATGTATGTATGTATGTATGTAGTATGTAGTGGTACGCAACCCAGTCACTATATTTTCGCCCACGTCACTAGTGATTATACACATGAAGTCGGCGGATTGACCGAGCTGGAAAGGCAGCCAAATGTTAGCTACATGGGCACGATGAGCTGCATTGAGCCGTCTTTCCTTCAGCTTTCCTACCAAATTAAAATCTGCCTGGGGTGTTGTTCCTGCATAGAATCAACGTGGTGGCAACGCACTTACTGGTGTAGTCTCTCTTAGCTCTTTTCGCGGAAAGGAGTGATTGGCCAGGAACAGCAGTTGCTCGACGGAAACCGGACCCTGATTCGCTAGCACGCTTAACGCCCTTTGGGCACTCTGCCAGGGGTATGTCGTGCTAAGATATCCAATCTGCATCCCCTGTCCAAATCCGTCCTTCCCATTCTCTGTGCTATTTTCGCCGCCATGCCTGAAGCAACCATCATCGGCAGGGATTGAGGCCTTGCCGCCGATCCTCCCAGCGTCTTTCCTAGCGACAATGCTAAGTTAGTCTGAAGGGTGAAGGACCCGAAAGGTGGGCAACGCGCACACAAAAGAAGTATCGTGGGTGTGCTATGTGCGGATCAATGAGCCGTCCTTTGCGTGAGAGGTGTAGATCAAGGGAATTGGAATGGACCTCGTCCCGACTCATCGTATTGCTTGCCTGCACCAAAGTCGTCCCTGGCCTGCGTCTGTGCTGCCCTGAGCTGCCCTGACCGAGGATACAACCACTAGCTCGGAAAGCCGAGGGCCTCAAGGGCAGTAAGTAGATGCGCCGGCTCGCTCGAGTAAGGTATTCGAGACTGCGCCGGAGGAACACTACTCTGCTGTCTGAGTGTTCTGAGTAACGAACAGGACTAAGGGAAATGTGACCAGGCAAATGGCAACTCGAGCAGCAAGCCGATGGTGGGTTCGAGGTGGAAATGCTGGCCTGGGCGTGGATGCTTGCTTGCCCTTCCCCCCCAAACAACCCTGTCAAGGCCCATCTTGGCGCTGTCCAGCATATATAGATACGAAGTGACATGGTGACAAAGATCGGGAGAGATGAAAGAATTGGAAGAGGAGAGAGGTATTGCTCCCTCACCCTGCCCGCCTGCCTGGAGCTACCAACAAGCCTGCAGGACCTTCATCCCGGCGCTTTATCACTATCGTTGCCCTCAATCTGGGTCCTCTCATTGATGTTCTTGTTCAGCTTCTCTCCTTCACACCTTCAACCCTTCCATTCTTGATCGGCTCCGGCTCCTTTCCTTACTATCTTAACGAACCCGACTGGGTCTCACGATCCTTCTTGTTGTCATTCGATATTCGCTCTCTTGCGCATCACTTGCGCACTGATTAGAAGACTCTGGCCCATCCTCACAACCTTTACCTTTCGCAGGTCACGAAATTTCGACTTTATTTGAGGAGGATCAAACATCAGTCCTTCCCTATTTCATCCATTCATACGTCAGACGAAGGCCACTACGCAACTCATCGATCTTGTGATCTTGGTCATCGTCACTTGACTCAAAATCAGGAACCTGGACGTTTCACTGTTTCTCTTCACCACACACAAGCTTCGCCTGATCGATATCCGTCGTTCTGGAGGCCCACCGGTTCTGGACCTATCTATCGGATACAAGCAACTCACAGAATTGGTCTGCAATTCTGACTCGATCATTCGCCTTGACGTTGCTCGTAACGGATATCAAGTCTAACCTTCTGATTCGATCCATTGTGTTCTCTCAGCTTGCAAAAAAACAAATAGAGTTTGCATTACGTCGACAACACTCGGATTCGATCGTTACGGTCCATATACCATTCTTTTCTTCGTTTTGGCGCGTCAGATCTCCACGGCTTCTGATCGCCTTTTAACCGCCTGAACTTCCACAGAGCACCGTCTACCGGGACCAGCACTTTCTCTTTGGACGATCAAGCGCATTGTCTTTTTCTTCCTGATCTGACGTCTTTCTCGCGAGGCGCATTACCGTGTATCAACCGCATTGCATCAGTCAGTACCAGCAGTGTCACGCTTTCATTTGAAGACGAGACAACCGCGTTGCACCTCTCGAGTGAGTGGGAAATAGTACTACTACCTTGCGGCTTGAGTACCGTACAACGACTTGGGACGGACCGGGTAGAACCTGATCTGATAGGGTCGCTGTCGCCTGTCTCGGGAGTAAAAAAACCCACCTGCCATTTCAGGGTATCATTCAGGTCAACTGCTGGCTGCATGCTGCACCCCTCGACACATCATAAAACAGCTGGCTTTGCACACGCACCCATCACCATCACTGCGCGCAAACTCTTATTTGGCTGCTTATCTTAGTCGCCTAGTAATTGGAACAGTCAGCGGGACAGACCTACGTCTTGCCTCCGTCAGTATACCTGCATTCCTACTCCGGGTTTGTCACGGGTCCGACGCTTGCCAATCATCCGGTCCACCGAACGTCTTTTGGGTGTGATACCTGCAGCACACCACCTTCTGCGTACCTATCTCGTTGTCTTCACACCTGCCTTTGCACTAGGTTTGGCGCTTAACGGGAATTCGCAACACCGAAACGGCAAGCGTACCTTGAGGTGCTTAGAGTTGCTTTACTCATATATCCATTCCTTCAACTCATCAACGTTGGACCCTGGTTGTCAACGTCCTCCCAGCTTCTACCTGCAGTAGTCAGCCCTTACCACTCTTCACTTCCCCGATCGGGAACTTCGTCCGTACACCTTAGGCCGAGTCCCACTGCCTAAACTTCACCTCCGCATATACCCATATCGCAACCATCGCTTAAATACAGTAGGACAACATGTCTCTCGCGCGCGCCTTCACCACCAGGCGTCAGAAGCAGAGCTCGACGGATATGGGCATGCCGCATCGAAGTAACACCACGGCCAGGGGCCACGCAAATGCTGGCTCTATTCGCAATAAGATTTCGGGGCCGACGGAACTTACACATACTACGAACATGCTCGCCTACAATGCTCCGGATCTCTATCCCAAGGCCGAGACGTCGCCCACAAGTTCAGCCAAGTCCGACGACGAATCTTCGGATGGCCTGCGCTCAAACGCATCATCACCACCCACCAGTCCAGATATGCCATCGTCACAGCGGTCCTCATCACCAGAACCGAATCATTTATCGTGCTATTTCACTGCACCCGGCCACAAGCTGCCCACCAAAGTACCTGAGGTGCCAAGCATCCCTAAACGAGCGCCTTCGCACACGAAAAAGGCTTCTATTGACAACCTGGCCAACAAGTTTGCGCGCCTCTCTAACCAGTCAAGTAACACAATGTCCTCGGCGAAGTCGAGTCTCTCACTTTCACGCTCGTCTTCGACATCGACCACGGCGACGACGCTCTCCACAATATCTCACGCACAAAAGTCGTCTATCCCAAACGTCCCGGCGATCCCCACTGTCTTGTCTCCACCAGCGACAAGGCCTTCTTTCCGGCGGCCTGCCGAGCACGTCGAGCAACAGCACCCCTTTGGCCAAGAACTGGCGAAGGTATCAGAGCTTGCTGAGGAACTGGGACTGAGGGATACGTTACAAATCATTGATGAGGAACAACAGCAGCTGATGGCTAAAGGCCTGTACTCGTTCCGGCCCGAAGATTATCTCGACGAGATACAGGCTCTGCAGTCAATGTTCTTTAAGCAGCCACCCGCCCCCGCCCCGACGCAACAAGTCTGGATATAAGCAGCCTTCAAAAAATTTACGGATTTCACGACATGGTTGAATCGAGACTCGACATTCCTTTTCGTGAGGACGATAATAATTGACGAATGATTCACTGTACATAATTGCAACGTCCAATTTTGCACGAACAACAACATGCCAATAATCTGAGGCTTGCTCATCATACAAACATATTTCAGATCTAATGGATCCGAGGGGCGGGGCGGATCAACGGGAACGGTTCAACGGCTACTACTACTTTGCATTTTCTTACTGGCAGCGGCTGTTTCTCGACAACCAGGCGTTTGAGAGGTTCACTCAGGCTCGGTATGCTTTGATGTGGACTCTGGATCGGGGTTTATGAATACCAACTGAAGGCACTGGACCATGCCTAGACAGGCATTTGTTTATTTCTTTGTACGGCTGGGTGTGATTGCGACACCGGAGAATGATGATCAGAACACGAAGGACCAACGTATGGGAAGAATGCAGTTGCTTGTTTAGGGTCGCGCAAGAGGGATCAGCAATGCGAGAACTGTGTGGCGTGCATTATACAGACAGCAGGCAGGAATGGGCACAAGTTCGGAGAGGCATTTGTTCAGACCAATCGTTGCGCATCGCGTTGCGCGCGGACTTCCACATTATCTACCTACGCCGCCGATAGACAGCTTAGCTTATGCCACAAGAGTGCCCCCTGAGAGCTCGTAAAAAACGTGCGTGGGAAAGACTTATGAATTGAAACATTTATTCTACCGAATCAATCTGGCGGTATATGCTCATCACTTGTGCTTTTGCTTCATTTCTGATCATGATGTTACTGGAAAACACGGACAGGGACCGGACATGCACACATTCGTACGAAAGGCGTACTGCAACTCATACAGCCAGCTCACCGGCGCGGTGGCGCGGTTTTAGAGCGTACTATTGCGGTATGAACATCGAAGCAGCTATTGTCAGTCTCTGGCCCCTTGGATAAGCAATCTGAGGACCCGGGATGTCTCTCATCACGCTCAAGGTACCTTATTCATTTTGGAGTGCAACTGTGCAGCGTGTTCAGAGTCAACATCGCGAGTGCGCAAGATGAGGTGAGGGGCAGCATAGTGCTGGTGTCGATTGATGTGTTGTTACCTGGCATCCGTGCATGACTATCATGTTTAGGCTAATGCCTGACCTCGTCCCGTCCGTCCGTCCCAGACCCGGTCTGTTTCGCTGTGGTGTGACTTTTGGTGGCAGGACCCCGGGTAATGGCGGCGTCTTTTATATTTGGTGTGGAATGTGGTGGTGCTGGTAGAGGTACTTGCCCGGTCGATATTTACTTGACTACCTATTTGTCTACAAGGGAGCGCTGCTTCTGTCTTGTTGCTTTCACATGCGTGAGGGTGAACGTAGCTTCGGGTCGCAGGTTTGAATGGTGTTTGGGGGTCCGTGTTTGCTTGTGTGTGTGAGTGTGTGTGTGTTTATGTGGAATGGCAGTAGATTTGGCGATATGGAGCGTGGAATGGTGCGTTACTCCCCTACCTCCTACCTGTAGGTATGTACCAAGGCGACCAACAGGTTCTAAACTTGACCACACGCAGGCACGGACAATCACGGGTTCCTGCTTTGTGTGAGGCATTGGAGGTTGGATAGATGATACTTGCGCTTTGGAATGTTGAAAGTGTGTTGGTGGTGCCTTTGGCCCGGTATGTCCATCAGCTGCTACGATGATCCTTACCAAGTAGGTACTGTACATGGCCAAGCTGGAGGATTCCGTGATGGAGTCCGTTGCCCGGGCGGCCCCGCGTAGGCCGTTGACTCTCTTCGGTGGGAGGGCTTGGGCTTGTGATGGCGTCAGCGAGAGATCGTCGTGATATGACGTTCTTTTCGATTCCGCAAACGGTAATCCCTTTGTTCTAATTACTGTAGTCTGGCTTTGGCGTTCGAGTTTGGCACTGATTCTGCCTGGCTACAACAGGTAGGTATCCGAGTGATGTACCTACACCAAAGCTACGACTTTCCAAGCCACTTGAATGCAAGGTAGAGCATCAAAATGCACACAGCGCACGACCCTACGACCGAGCGAGAGCATGGACTTGGAGGCTCTGACAGCCGGCGCTCAAGATGGGAAACCTTCATCCAAGACTCCGGGGTTATGGTTATGTCTACCCCGTACTTGAGCGAAAGTTGCTGTCTTGGCCAACTTAAAGATATCTACATATCAAGGTGCTGACGACCCGGCCTATCACCGCTCACTTCAATCTTGAGCGTTTCAAGCGCCGGCAGCCTGCCAACACAAGCCCACCTCGTGGTATTGGAAACGTCGCTTACGGTCTGTGGGTGCGGTCGGTCAGCGTCAGTTGGGTGATGAATGGCAAAGCATGTCCCCCTTGATGAAAAATCATGGATCTGCGGTCTTTCAAGAGACGTTCACCGACCAGACCGACCGCCCAGGTACTCACAGCGACACTCTTTGCGAAGAGGCTTGGACGTTCAGGCCTCGTTGGGGATACCGATGGGCGCGTTGCCCGGGGTTCGGGCGGATAAACAGATCAGACACGGATGTTCCCAGATTTCAGGTCTCGCGGTCGCGGTATCGAGACCGGGTTATGGTTACGACGACTTGGGCCGAATGAGACAGCACCGGAGATTGAGAGTTTTCTGGTGCAGCGCAATACAGCCCTGATGTGGTGGTATGTATCGTACGGGACCGGGGTCGTACACAGTACCTACAGTACATATGTCCATGCCGTGTGATGGGATCTGGCAGAATCCCGATCTGCTACCACAGAATCTCATGGCTCGGCCGAGACGGGAGTTGAAAACATGCAGATTTCCCAATGCATTTCAGCTTATTTGGTTCCGCCGGTACATCTGTGATTATCACTCTCACTCAAGCTCGGGTTTTCCAGTGAAACAGAGACGAGCGTGTCTCCAAAACCCGGAACGCAGAATAGGCGAAATCCATTCCCGTGGTTTTGACGCAGCCGAGGCGGCGCGCAGACGGCTTCATCTGTTCAGCCGCGCCATCAAATGCCTACCTCGGATCTAACCGGACGTATGCAGCTTCAATGTGAGAGCTGCTCGGGCAGCCACCCATTGCACATCGCTGTCGCAGATGCCAGGTCAACCGAGACCGTGGACGTCGTAGTCCAACAAAACCCGGCACACTGGATTTTGGCGGCGCCATCCAATTTACAAAGTTTCAGGGTACGCACACACAGCTCCGGCTCATGTCACCAGAACGTCGAGAAAGCATCGCACGAGGGAGAGTGGAAGTAGATCCCCCCAGATTGATCATCACAGCTCCCATGTAGATACCCGTGGCTGCTGCTGGCTGGGTGACCGAGAGTAAACCAAATATTTAGAGATAATCTGCGACAGTGCCTTGCTGACTCCAGTATTGTGTGAGAGCCAGAAGCGCGGGTTAGAAGCAGATTCAAGTTTGGTGATACGCCAGTAGGTCGTACGTATTCTGGCCAGTTCATGATAGACATCAGGTATGCTGCTACCTGAGGCTTGCTTCTCAAGATAGCAAGCTGAAATGTCTCCCTGGGGGTTTGATAATCCTAATGAAGCAGCTGGCGAGGCGGAGCTGAGTAGACGTGTTTCGTGCGCCTCAGAGGTGCAGCGGCGGGGCGAGAGAGCAGCTCCTACAGGATCGGGCCCGGCGCCTAATGGTGCTGATATTCAACTCAATTCTGCCTTGTTGGAATCCCCTGTGGTGTACAGATCTCCGAGATTCAGGTTGAACCCAGGTTTGAGTTGATCGTTATGAAGTGAAAACGACCGACCATGGCTTTCCACAGTTACCTACCTAGCAGTAGAATGCCCAGTGAATAATCTTTAGGAGGCGGGCTGACTTGTTTTCGTGATCACCCAGCCTATGACCAACGCGACGAGAGACATTGTATCGCTAGAAATATAAGATAACACACCACATACCTACTTGAGATCGTCATGCCAAGGCGAGGGTCCGGCAGTTGAGGGTTGAAGCTCTCTAGTCGTGCATCGTCAGCGGAGATGAAGCCCCTAATTTTAGCAACGGGAACCTGAATCGGAGGCTCCAGCTGGTGGGGCCCCGTTTGGCCAGCGGGCTCGTCACTGGTCCGTCCAAGGTGAGGTCGGCCCCTGAGCCTGCCCTGAGCCTGCATTCAACTGCCCTACCTAAGTAAATTTGAGCGTAGCTTTCATCCCCTAATGCGGCAACGAGCTTGCCTGCCTTGCCTCCATATCGCCTTATCATTTTTTGCACCTTCAATTTTTCTATCCTGTCTTCGAGGCTTTGCATAGCCACCCACCTCGATTACGAGTCGCCGAAGTATGCAAATCCTGCCGTCCTCGAGCGTCACCGGATAATGACGACACGTGCCACGAATATCGCGAGTCAATTCCCATCCCATCCGCGTCCCATTGCCTTGATTACTTAGGTACACAAGGCAAGCCACTTCGCAAGCACAAGCACCCCGAACACCCACCTCTCGGACGAATGTTATCGCCGCCGCCGCCGCCGCCGCCGTGAACCCAAGAGGAATCAATCCTTACTCCTGTGCTCCCATCGATCCCTGCGCCCGCCCGCCAGCCAATGCCGCGCTTCCCAGCGCTCTGTCGCCTGCCCTCCAAGCTCCGGCGCCGGGCCCGTCGCCGCAGGATGACCACCCTGCTGAGCCTGCTAGCCATCTTCCTACTGGTCATCGTGCCCTTCTACATCATCTACAAGCCGCCGCGCGCCCTGCTCCGCTACTTCGCCTACCGCTGGCCCGACGTGCTGTGGGAGGTGCCCGACACCCGGGGGAAGAAGGTGGTGGCGCTCACCATCGACGACGCGCCCTCGGAGCACACCGAGGAGATCCTGGGCGTGCTGAACGGCTTCGAGGCCACGGCGACCTTCTTCGTTATCGGCGGGCAGGTCGCGGGCCGCGAGGAGATGCTGGCGGACATTGTGCGCAGCGGCAGCGAGCTGGGGAACCACGCCATGCATGATGAGCCGAGCCGCGCGCTGGGCGACGACGAGCTGGCGGCACAGATCGACGCGGTGCGCGAGAAAATACGTCAGGCGTACGAGACGGGCGAGCGCGCCATGCCGCCGCAGTACTTTCGGCCCGGCTCGGGCTTCTTCAGCGACCGCATGCGGAAGCTCATGGATAAGCTGGGGTACAGGCTGGTGCTGGGCAGTATATACCCGCACGACCCACAGATCAGCTGGCCGTGGATCAACGCCAGGCACATCCTCAGCATGGTGCGGCCGGGAGGCATTATTATCTGCCATGATCGGAGGGGTTGGACGGCCCCCATGTTGAGGAAGGTCCTGAGGCAGTTAAAGAAAGACGGATATCGTATCATGAGCGTGACAGAGATGCTTAAGGAGACGCGAGGCTGAACGAAATAATACGGGCTACACTTGCTCGCTTCAGAAAAATTCTCATCGGAGAATCAATCCAAGGTTTTGCGAGATCTCCTTTCGGGAACAAGGTGGCTTGGGGGCGTATGGCGTCTCGCGTCAGGTCCAATATTTACAAGAAATATTACAGCACGATAGCTCGGAGTCTTTTGGAGTGCAGGCTAGGGGGACTGATGATACTTGGCAAGACGATATACGAAATCAAGCCTCGCATTAAGCAGCGCTCGCTTTGTGCTCGAACGAAGGATACCAGGGCCCAGGCAGAACTTGCGGCTTTGTGCATGGCGTCAGCACTTATAGCTCAAGCATATAATGAGAGAGATTGGGAACAGATATAGGCATAGCAGGTTCGCACGATACAACAAAGACTATACTAAATATTTTAATGATGTACATACATTCGAGTTACTCCTGTAGCATCAGAAACGCTATCACTGGCTTGGTGCTCATCATATTGTGACAGTTGCATCTTGCAGACATTTCGCTTTGTACTTATTGCCGCAAACATAGGTAGCTACTTGAAACAATGGCTTCCGGAGTCGCGAGCAAAGAAATACATTAAGCTGATAACTTCCAGTAAACACCAAAGAACCCCTTGCACTCATCAATACCCATGGTAAGCTTCCCTGTGAGTTTCCTCTTTTGATCAATCAAGGCGTCCATTTAGGGCCCTCTGCTGTGAGCTTCTTCACGCCCTATGCTACCCTTGACGATCAGCCTCACATCTCTCACCTATGACAGACACATCAACGTGCATCGAGAAGTAGCTCCTTATTTCGACCTCCAGCGCCAATACATTCCAATTTGCGCGAAGTCATCCGGAAACAAATCGTTATGTGCTTGGAAGATCTAAGACAACACCGATCTCGCACTTATTTCTTATCCTATGCTCCTTTTGCCCAGGAGAATAGATACAAATTCATGGTAATCACAACAAGGGGATTGTTGATTCTGCATGCGGTTTACTCGGTTGCTTAGAACAAGGCTTTGTTGATAATGACTAGAACGCCTCAAAATGGTAGTTCAGCCACATGATTCTCATTGTTTGTCAGATTGGGTGCTGTTGTTTTGTGTCCATTCTCGACATCAATGAATCCTAACTCTGTCCTTGAGCAATCATGCAGCTGTGTCTACACAGCTGGATACAGACCCAATAGAACAATTATCATGTTATTGTACATGAAGTGAAACAACGAAGATGGAGAACTTATATCAATATGGTGCATTGCTGCTTCCTAGAGACATGGACATCAGCCAGCTCACCAACAAATATCATCAAAACAACAATATCAACCTTCACATCTACCACGCTGCCAACTCGTCAATTGCACAAAATGTCTACAATCATGTATAATGTGTCATCTTTGCCCGCGGCAATTCAAAGAACGATCGGCGTCCTTATACGTCGCACGAAGTTCTGGCACCAAGTACCCGGCGATGAACGGTATCGCTTTTGGGAAACACAGAGCCCAGATGGGGACTATTCCATGGAAGCTGACCTGCTAGTTGATCTTACCACGGGCTACGATCTCGCCTACATGGCTTTGAACTCTCCCCTCGCCCGCGAAACTCTGGACCAGTTCAAGAAAAAGCTGAGAGCCGACTGGGAGACGAGCAAAGTAACCCCTTACCAGGGTGAAGATCTTGCCCGGCTTCTGGCCGAGTACCATGGCTGGTTCGACCGTGTTTTCTTCTTTGGACTTCTATGCGATTTGACCATGGAAGATGGAGCATTCGTCGCTGGCGAGAATAGAATCATCAGAGCACTCCAGCTCCATGACATTATACGGTTGCCCGACACCGGTGAGTCAGCCCATGGCATTTTCAACCATCTCAATGGCACCCTCATGCTCAGCCTGAAATTGGATACGGGCGAGTACGAGTCTTTTGAACAAGTCATCTGCGCGTTGGCGCACGAGATGGTCCACGCCTACCTGACCGTGCTGGTCCGCGACACCAGTCCCAGCCGCATCTTCCGAGATCTGCACCAGGACAGCGGCCACGGCATCCAGTTCTACAACCTGCTCCATTTCATCCTGGCGAACCTGGCCCTGTGGGTGGATGACATGCCGTATGTGAAGGCTCTGGCGGCAGCGACTAGTAGGGATTCCCGGTCCTTATCCGCTCAGCCAGCACTTTCGGATGCCGATGCTATGGCGGAGATCCGAAACACCCTGAGTTATCGGGGTCGTACCTTTGCCTGGCCCAGATAGAGATTGCGAACTCTTGTCAGCATGAGCTGGGCTCGCTGCATTTTTCGTGTCATCGGGCTGGCCCCGATATTAATACCCGAGAATGTAAAAATATAAAAATTCAATTCTCTTGTACTTGATATGACTTGAGGAACGTGAGATAGTGCCCAATAGTTGCTCAATGATCGCAGAAACCTACTCATTTCTAATAGGTACGACGTAGAGCCATGAAAAGCCTCAGGACCACGAATAGAGTGGATATATTGGAACCCCTATTGTCTTATCCGTACTTCCCCGGTGAATTACACACATTCCCAGCACTCCTCCTTCGCAGCCTCCTCGCACACCCCAAGTTGAGCCTTGTGAGGATACGGGCAAACGATACGTCGAGCCTGGCCCGCCAAAGTCGTCACCTCAATCGGGGTGGACTCGGGTGCCGTTCCACTCTCGACCCAAGCCCGGAGCTGATTCAGTAAGTCACCGGTTCCGGTATCTAGCACGCCCTGGCAATGGGCAAAACCTGGAACCTCGAATAAACGATAGTAGTCGTGGATGCTGGGATCAATCGCTGTGACCTCATTGTAGTATTGTGCTGTGCTCCGCGGCGAAACCGCAATGTCGTACTGTGAGGATTCTGTCAATAGGAGCTCTTGACGATGGTATGCTGCTCTCTACCCTGGTAATTGAAACAGACTCACAAGTCCTTGATAAGTCATCATCTTGCCTCCGCCTTCCCGAAAAGCAGTCAGATCGGGATCAGAAGTACCGATAATAGAGTCATAACGCTTCCCATATTCCAGCAACTGGTCAAACTCCGCATGCGTGATCCGAGAGAGGCCCGCGTTCCAATCTCTTAAGAGGAACCCTTTCAGCCATGTCGTACTGAGCGAAACGGGAGAACCAACGCATGTCCCGTTACTACACTGCACTTGGACGGTTCCCGTATCCAATGGAGACATAGGTAGATTGCCAGTCAGGTCGGCCCCGGGATATACGCCATTCGCGACAACCTTTCCATCGACGGTCGTGATGCCCTGCCATACCTGGTGGACCAGCTCCGCCGCGGCTTGGCTGACCTTCAGCCCCTCGCATTCACCCGCGCCAAAACCTTCGACATCCTTCCCGACTTGATCAAAGACGTTGAAGGTTCGCAGGCATGCGTCGGGGTCACTGATGATGCCGTCCACCGCGCCATCCAGCCCGTCACACGCCGTGACCGCAGCGGCGTTGATGGTGTCGATCTCGCACTCGTGGGGAAACACGCCTAGATCTAGCATGGCTTGGTACGGCCAGTATATGCTGCTGAGCAAGTGGTTCCAGTAGATGGCGGGTGCGTTGGCGAGGATGCCGTCGTAGGCGGTGGGATAGCGCTGGGCCAGCATCAGTCCTTGACGGCCGCCTTGTGAGCAGCCGGACCAGTATGAGTATTTGGGCGGTTCGCCGTAGAAGTCGTGAATCACTGACTTCCCAATGATGGCCTGCGGAACAACGTCAGCATCTACGTCCCATCTATTCTAAGGTTTACGAGGTGTGTTTCACGTCAGTATATACGTATGAGCCTAATGGAAACGGGTGTTTAGGACTCAGTAAAATAGGATGAGTCGAATCACCTGATCATTCAACGAAACAAACGCGAAGTTCTGCAAGCTGTACAGGTCAACGTTGCCGGGACTCAGAAGAGCCCAGGGCGCATCCCCATCAGCGGCACCAACTAGTCCTGCATCCGTCGACGTCGTTGCATATTTCTCATGGACGGCGGCGCTCATCTGCGGATAGAGAGACTGGGAACGCCCGGCGAGGTAGCCAGCCCCGCCGGTAGCAAGGAGGAGGCCATTCCAGCCGTCGATCGGCAGCCAGGCTTCCACGCCGACGCTGTCGTTCTGTCCAGGGTGCGTATACACCGTGGTGACGTTGCAGAAAGGTCCCAGGCTTGAGTTGGAAGAGGTGTCGATGTAATTGTTGACGACGCTGGCTTCGATATGAAGAGCCTCGGCTCCAAACCACGCGAGATTGAATGTGCCTGGTGTGCAAGCATCTAGCAATGGTAGAGTGGGCGCCATGGCTGAGAAGAGGAACTGCCGGAGAGGAGAGGCTGATGGGCCATCATAGCGGCGATGAAATCATGCCGTGAAGCTGGAAGATATAGACATGGCTTCCTGCACTGCCGGCATGCCCCTCTTTGTGAGAGTATCGTGGTTGCAATACTCTCGAAGTCCTACAATGAGACAGATACTATGAGGTGTTTGAGCGAGGTCTCACTACAAACTGAGCATAATGATTTGCAAAAAAAGCTCCAATGAGCAAGTTCGAGGTATTTCGTCTTATGGTTGAGCCGTTCTCCTCGTTAAACCGTGTGAACGCCACAGGCTTGGCATGCGGGAGACTTTTCAAGATCATCTTCACTAGTTAAAGGAATGGCAGCTCCTGACTTCGCTTATGTCCTGACAGGAATCGCTTTTACGACGATTTATGCTGTGGGAGGATACGCTCCTATACGTCTGTTCAGCACACCCCGCGGTCCAAAGGCAATAACTAAATTTCCCGGGCAGTAATAAATTGCTCTGGATCATGTCGTATACGCATATTGTCATGTGTGAGCAAATTGACCATAGCAATACTTGATGCTGACATGCGGTTCACCAACTGCGTTGCATCTCAGTCCAGCGAAAGGCAGCAAAAGATTGCTTGTAATTATGCATCGACGAAGGTATCAATCCAGAGGGCATGGCAATATCCACGACACATCGGAGGCCAAGAGCAGAGGACTGGCACACTAGGATAAGCACCTGCTTTAATGCTTCATCTGCCAATTCTTATGAATTTTGGCAGTTTTATTAAATAGGAAAGCTTCCTCAACCGGGTGTGTTGGGTATTTGTTGGGTCTCTCAAAGATTCGCCGCTTCCGTTACCTTGTGTCGATAGGCTCGGGGTGTCATGCATAATGAACAATGGATACAATGCTCAAAGGATAATGCAATAGTAGGCAAAGAATTCCATGATTAGAAGAAGCGCATTTCCACAATGTCCGCAATAGGAAAGCTGAAAGAGCCATACCGCGGGACTTCAACAGCAACAAAGAAGCTAGGAGGAAATGTCGGCTCCACGAAGGCTTCTAGATCCACCTAAGTGACCCATTTCATAGTTCATGATTAAATAAATTACTAGTCTAAGTATGAATGCAGAAACGTATGAGATTCGGGCCCAGAATGTAATTAACTATGGCGGCGACCGCCAACGAATTGGCCTTGCGCAACGAGGTTCAGCGCGTTTTTACATTGGATAACCGTTTCACCTTTGAGAGATACATCTCGGCTGGCGCAGATGGCTTTACTATGCTATTCAGAATGCGTCGCGATAATGGGAGTAGTGTGCCGCTCGCGCTGAAGAGGCCTGGAGATAACGAGCAAGTCTTGTACGATAATATCAACCAGGAGCTGAATTGGCTGAAAGTGAGTGAGTGACACTTGGGTACCAGAGCTACGCTAAGAGATAATGTAGAAGTTGAAATGGGTTGAGCATGTCGTGAACCTCATACCTATCAAGAACAATCCCGCCTTACCAGGAAACGGCCGGGCGGGCCTCCCCGGGCCTACCATATGCATGGAATATCTACAGAATGGAACTCTCTTCCGGTTCATGACAAGAAGCAGAAGAGAGTATTTACCAAATCGTTTGCTCAACTTTATCTTCCTTTGCTGTATGTCGATTCTCGAGTTCATGATCATGCTCTATGGTAACTTATCTAACTCCATCAGTGGTCAGAGCCTCGGTTGGTATGGCATGGCAGCCACCTCGTGCCAACGACGATGGCACTTTACCCAGGGAGCTTCCCCTGGATCATTTTCAGGCTTCGAGTCTTGTACATTCAGACTTACATTGGAGAAATTGTAAGTAATCAAGTCGTGTCTTAGCGGCCTCACCATTCTCACTGACTCGCATGCAGTGATGTTTGGCAACATCGATCCAGCCCAGTTCGAGCACTCATTGGTGCCGATACTGAAGATGATAGATTTTGGCCAGGCCTCAGATACCTTGGACCGAGGAGAGATACCACTAGGTGCGCGTATGGACGACTTTGACTCTCGATTAGGCCTGGAGAACTTGTGAGTACGCAGCTTATTTGTCGATCTGGCATGAATTGACTGAAAGACTCGCAGTCGCACAAAGTATGGTGTGAGAAACTCTGGTATCGATTTCAATATTCAGAACATAGGTCGCGTGAGTAACTTTCGCATCTTGGGTGGTTCTATTTTGCGTTTACCTGAATTCTACGAATATTGGTACTGACGAGTGACAGATCATGGCCTCCATTATTACCAAAAGTCCCCGGTCCAACCTCTTCAAATTACGCGTGGACATGCAGAACCAAATTACACACCCTTACCTCGACGATGATATCCGACGTCTGATCCTACGATGTCTTGCAGTGGAACCTGAGAATCGCCCGCCTTTGGAGGAACTACTCGCTACTCTCAATGGCAACATGTCGCTCAAAACTGCGGCATACTATGCCAACACTCCAAGAGGCGCTTCTGAGACGGATGAGAACATAAGAGAAGTTGTGTCTCGCTGTATACTGAGTGGGGATACGTAGTAAATCGACAAAGCAATTAACTATGTGAAGTAAAGAAACCGGTTTGGATTATGAAGAAGGTGGTTTGTTGTCATGCATAGTTACACGGAAGGATTGAACATACTTTTATTAGATACATTTTGTCTATCTAGAACTGGTACTCAAAGTTAACGCAACCCGATACCCGTGACTCTTCCCCGATTGTTGACGAGTTTTCCTCAAAGTCACACTCCTTAGCGTAGCCGTGACCTACTATCTGGCAATTCTTGTCCATTTGGGACTTGAACTAGAATGATCAGAAGCCTAGTTATATCGTCTGAAATGTTCAAACACCAAGATTGCACGTTGGGTGGATTGCTAATTGCTGCGCGAAGCAATGGGGTGAAATGCACGTTTAGGTTGACAACTCTTAAGGTGCCCATCCAGCCACCCAAATGAGAATTCCAATTCTGCATAAGGGAAGACTCATCACCTGCAATCGTAGCGAGCCACTGGACAGACCCCGCTGCTGTGGTTCTGCGTTTCTGTTTCTCTGCAACATATCTCTGTCACCTCACCCAGAGCGTTTTCCACTGTGCCGATCCTTTTTGCTTTCAAGCTGTGCCAGAATGTAACATTTTTCCCGAGTCTTTTTTTCTCTCCATTCCAATGACTCCCATTCCCCTCTTTGATCTTTTCTACACTTAGTGACTCTTTCCCGAAGTCTCATATAGAGAGCTCTATTTTAGTCATCATTTTGACACCCACACATCTTCAAATTGCTTCCTGTGTGCGAACGCCGACGGATGCCTGCAAGACCAACGAGAACAATGGAGAAAATCACGCTGTTACCACCATGCCATCTTCTACACCGACGTGTCCAACAACTGCGAGGGAATGATGATGTTGATGCTAGTAAAAAGCAGCGTCGACACGCTCTCCAAAGACATATCGCTCGTCTGAAGGGCCAGATCCCTGCCAAACAAAGCCAGCTACGACGCGTCATGCACGTCGACGAAAAGTAAATCGTCGAAGACCATCTTTCTCTCAATAGACCCGACATCGACACGGTTCGCATCTCTTCACCCGCACTATTCTACCGTTTGGTAAGCATACTCCAACCTGCGCCCCAACAACCGGCCCGAGGGGGAAAGGAGCCGTGACAACCGCGGCTGGGAAAAACACGAGTGCAGAGAACGACGTAACCGAAAATGAAGCCGACGAGTTGATCCGCCATCGCACATGCTCATTTGTCTCAGCTGATACAGAAACTCTCAGCATCTGTTTCAAGCGCCATGGCCTTGTTTTTTATCCACTCAAGAAAGTAGCCGCCACACTCATCAAAATTTCTCACAATGAATTTTACCATCTTCAGTCGAACATCGACCGGCTCATCACCGCCCTGCGCATCAGAGGATTACAAGTGGCAAATATGACATCCGAATCTATGTGCTTCCTTCCGGGAAAAGAGCTGCGAAATTGAGGCGATTCCAGGTAATCCATCGCTAGCTACTTCGAAACCACTCTAACTACGAAACCTGCGATCTTCAACTCTGCAGGATGCATTAAAAAACAGACCAGTTGCTTGCAATTAGGTCCAGACTTGTTGAACTGTATTGACGAGAACACCACGCAACATAGCTCATGATAGTTCTTCATGGCCACTGCATTCTTCCAACCTAATTCTGGTTCCTAGCTACTGTGTGGATTTCAATTCCTTAATTATGATATCCGCCGCCTTTTCTCCAACTAACAGGGCCGCGTTGTACGTGTTGCCAGCGACCTCCTGAGACGGGATACTCAAGTCCGCAATCTTGAGTCCCGAAACACCGTAAACGTTTAACAAGGGGTCGACTGGGAGTTTTGACGTCAGCACAAGCAAAAGCATGCTTCAGGGGGCTTTCTGCTGGTCCGGGAATAGAGTTTGATAAAGATGCCCGCACTTACCAACGCCGTTTTCCTCCCTAGGCATCATCCTACAGGTCCCCAGCGGATGCCTCGACGTCCCAATATTCTCACGGATGTACTGCACGATCGCAGCCTCATCATCAGCCGAGTACTCTATCTCCCCGGGCATCGGACCATCCGCCGTCTCGACGACTGCTGCCCTCGATCCCTCCGGAAACCTCGGGTGTCCCGCCGCGAGTTCGCCCCGGAAGATCTCCATGCCCCGCGCTATCGCCCGCTGGACCTTGTACCCCCAGGCATGGCTCTTGAGATCGATGTCGTCCGCGTCCAGCAGCCACCCCGGATCGAAGTCGTAGTCGTCGTCGATGCCCGGCCCGGTGATGTGCACGTGGCCCCTTGCGTAGGGGTACGTGGGCCACGGCGCCACGGTGACGTACTCCGCCTCGTCCGGCAGGTCGTCCGCCGCCCCAAAGTACGCGTTGAACAGGCCCATGATCAGCAGCGGCCGGTTCGGCGCCCCGGCGAAGTCCCGGTCCCACCGCGCCTGGAAGGCGGGGCCCAGGGCCGCGACGTCGGCGGGGCTGGGCCGCAGCTTGCTGGAGGCGTCGTGGCCGTTCCAGCCGAGCTGAGGGTCGTGGCGGGCGACCATGGCGTCGACGTCGCGGCCGCGCTCGTCGCGGGCGATGCCGTTGATGGTCTCGTTGGGGGTGAGGCTGGTGCGGTAGACGTAGCCGACAAAGTGGTGGTCTAGACCCGGCGGATGTCAGCTGCGATGGCCCGTGGGGGACTCGTAGGGAGGGGAAAGAAGTATGTGCGGGTGACAATTACCTTGGAACTGGTCTCCGACGCCAGGTAGGCTCTCAAGCACAGGTACGCCCGCTTGCTCCAGGACAGCGGGATCGCCGACCCCAGAACGCTCGAGCAGCAATGGCGTGGCGAAGGAGCCGGTCGAAGCGACTACTAATTTCCGTGCCGAGACGGTCTTAAGCACGGTAGCGTCGCTTTCTTCGGTCGAATTCGGTTTCCGTCTGTACTCAACGCCAACTGCCCGCCTAGGAGTCCCCTCATCGAACAGGATGCGAAGTACCTGATTCTCAACCAGAACATGCAGATTGGGATACTCGCCACTCTGGAGAAGGGGGTGAATGTACCTATGTCCGACATCCTGACGTCTGCCGTCGAAGGGGGAAACGTAGCGATACCAAGGGCCGGAGCCATTGTTCGAGTGTAGGCTCTGGAGGTCCGCGATGTTATCAAAACCTGCGTCCAGTGCGCCTTGGATGAAAGCATCTTGGGCTCGAGGCGCGCTATGGGTTCCTTTTGATACGTGAACGGGACCATCATAGCCATGCGTGGATTCATTTGTTGTGAGGCCGTGGTAAGTCTCAAACTGTTGCCTTCTCTTAGCCTCCATATCCCAGCGATGAGGCTCAGCATCTCGAAGAGACGTCGTCTTACCTTTTTCAAAAACGGCAGCAGGTCAGAAGCCGACCAACCTGTCGTATTCCATGAATCGAAGTCATCCCATTGGCCCCTGGTATATACCATCCAGTTAATGGACGATCCACCACCCAGTATTCCCCCCGTCTCCACGATGGGCTCGCGATCGCCTAGCTGAGGGGACTTATTGGCTTTCCAGAAGAGCGCGGTGTCAGAGCCCGGCAGGGTATTCCTCTCGAAGAGAGCTGGATAGATGACGCTTTCTACGTTGTAGTTGTTCCTACCCTGTTCTATGACCAAGATCGAGATAGAAGGGTCAGCTTCAGCAAGTCGCGAGGCGATGATGCCTCCGGCCACGCCACCTGTATTTGCGAGTAAGCTTGGAGACGATATTTGTAGGGGATAAAGATCTTACCGCCGGCTATGATTACATCGACCTCAGTGATTTCGCTTGGAAGCTCAGTGTAAATGCCCGTCGAGTTGATGGCTGTTGCAAGTGTAGCCATCAAAGCGCTCACCAGAATTCCTAAAGCCATGATTACAATTCCAAGCCAAGTGCTGTAACAGGTTTATGAAGGCTTGATAAGGTCTACATGCTCGAAGTTGAACCTCTAAGACTATATATTTATACATAGTGGAGGTCCACCGCAAGCTGCTCAACTGCCTTGAATCTCGTTCGTGACTACATCCGTCAATTAGGAACCTACACGAACATTGCATTCAAACCCCAGACAAGCTGCACTGTTCTGGATTAGCCAGTGAGGGGCTTGCATTTGACGTCGTATCGATGCTTGCTTGGCCGCCAGATGCAGTCATGATACACCGCAACCTCTGGCTGCCCTCATGCCAGCTTTCTTGGCACGCATGGTGATCCTCTCAGACTGGTGCAACACTGGGGCATTATCCTCTACATGACTAATCGACGATCTAGTAGATTCAATGATGAAAATCATGATCTAAACACTCCGAGCAAGCACAGCCCAGAGAGTGCATGACTTTTCACATGGGTTTCTTGCGGTCCTATACCGATACTCCCTATAGTTAGACTATTGCCACTCATCTCATAGAACCCCTTAGATTTAATCCCAGAGCACTGTCACGAGAAACCGTGAATCCCGCCGACAGAACGCCCGTCACCCAGCCCTCTCCGCATGCCGCAGGTCACGATCCACCACATCCTCCAGCACGGCCTCCCCGCGCCTGCCCGCCTCCCTCCTCGCCCTCTTGATCTCGCGGGTGTCGCCCTCGGTGTGCCGGGTGACCCACCAGGTATACGCCATGGTGAGGGCGCACGCGGCGACGAGCCCCGACGCCGCCCAGAACGAGGCCCGGTATCGCGGGGCGTAGCGGTCCTGGAAGCGCTGCGGCCCGATGGCGTCGCCGAGCTGGCCGTAGCTGTTGACGAAGCCGATGGAGAAGGCGGACCCCGTGGCGCGGGACGTGGTCTGCGCGCGCCAGGGCCACATGAGCTGGGGGGGGATGAGGTCAGTATGGGCGCGTTGGGCTGGTCATGAAGATTGTGGCAGGGATGGCATCAATCGGGATAAGAGGTAGGCTGTGTGTGATTGTGCGCGACTTACCGGGAACCAAGCCCTGGTGCATGCATTGGAGAGGAGAGTCACGGCATACACGCCGCCGATGTTGGGGTACACAATGAACACCGCGTAGCACGCGATGACGACCACGACGCAGCAGAGAGGCAGTATAGGGCGCGGGAGGCGTCCCCGATCAGCGATGACGCCCGTGACAGCAATGAGCGCGATGGCAGCGATGGCAATCGGGTCGTTGAGAAGTTGCGCGGTGGCGACATCCCTTGAAAACGAGTAAGCAGACATTCTCTAGCGGACATATGCCGAGGAGACGGGGCAATTGACTCACGTGAAGCCCAGGTCCGCGATGATTGCGGATTGGTAGAAAGTGACTCCGGCTACAACGGTATTGAATAGAGCCCAGTTGAGTGTGAAGAGCCAGAGGCGCTAGTCGTTCAAAGACAGGACGACCTGTTTCCACTTGAAATCCTCCTCGGCCGCCCGTGGGGCGTTCGGGGGGAAGACGCGCCTGGATGAAGGCTTACTCTTTTTCCGACAGCCAGCTTGCAGTAGCGGGAACTATGCGGAGCCGTCAGTCGCGGGTGATGACTGGTGGCTTTTCAAAGAGAAAATGTCTGTAGAGGGATGGGGAGATGAGCTATCTTGCAGTCAGGGAGTAGAAACCAAATCCCCACTGATATTACTATCGTCAATATACCCTCGACTAAGAAGAGCCTGGTTTGGTCAGCTCATTGTGCTCGACACTGTGAGAGCTCAAAGGGGGTTGTTTACCACTGCCATCCCGATAGTCGTCTTTCTCCTGAAACGTTATCAAATGCATAGGCGAGTAAGACACTCAAGATAGAGGACACCTGCCCTGCCCCATCTGCGTGGACAGTCAGCCTTGAACAACTTCAGAGATCTGGTCTTAGATGAGAAAACCGCAGCTCACAAAGATATATCAAGCGCACCAACATCTTGTCTGGCCTATACCAGTAGGTCATGTGTAAGATTACTAAAATATAGATGGTCAGTAATCATGATGTTTAGAATGGAGGCGAATTATCAAGAGCTCTTACTTCCAGGAAACATCCCGGCTTCAGCCTACGTTTTTATGACAGTCCAATTCGCCACGTATAAGCTTTGGAGAGAAAGCCTCACGAGACCTAAGAAGAAGCGCGCGACGTAAAGGCCACTGATAATTGTAATCGCCGCGTGACATGCAGTGATAATGCCCCACGTGAACATGATCCTTGCCTGCCAGCGTGACGGCGTCATCCTCTTGAAGAGGAGGTTAGAAGGCACCTCGGCTAAGATGTACGGAACCTATTGCCCAAGATGCCGTTAGATTAGACACAGATTACGGGCAATGGCTATTAGAGTGCGGGGCTTACCGTGTACAGGACGGTGATTAGACTATATTCATCTAAAGTGATCCCTAACTAGTTGTGTCATGATGTTTTGGGGCGTGTCTCGATTCATTATCCTGGCATTCGAAACCTATGTCCCTCGGGTTAATCTAGTGTTGCTCTCAGAGAGAATCGAAGCTGGACTCACACTATTGGCATCAAGGTTCTTTAACTATCATGTAGAGTAGTGCACATAGCGGCATCAGATGCCAGTCTATTCGGTACCGCAGTTTCCTTTCCCCATCCGCAGTGAGTGCTGCGAGAGCTCTTCTTCGCTCAAAATAAAGGTCCGCGCTTGAAGGATCTTCGTCCTCAACGGGGCCATCTTCGCCGCGGCGTATGTAGTGGAAGGCGTTGACAACATCTTTCGACCCAACGCCTTCCGCGTGGCTCGACGCCGTCATTATTGGATTTTTGTGAGATTCAGTCATGCCAAAGTCGACCTGGGGAACATTTCAAGATACCTCGAGAGACATTCTGTGCATTCTTTATGATATAAGCTCTGGTATTAATGTCGTAAGACTGAAGACCGCGGTACCATTCTCACCCATCACCTTGACCGTATGGGGTATATCATGTCTTGGCCTTGAGCACGCTCTCACACCCAGTGATTGTGCCATACCACCCCAGAAGCACGACGCTGTAGCAACTAGGTCAAATGCCATATAGATAACGTCCTCCAACATCTAGACGCATATTATACATCTACGTGCGGAGAGCGGACACGCTCCGACGCATCACATTTTTTCCCAGTTCTGGCCTGCCTCAACGCAGAGCCGCGGTCCAAGTTTTCGGTGTCTATTATGTCGTCCGAATGCCAGGAGCCAAAATGGCAAGGCGTCCCAAGCTGGCGTGGTAGTCGTGCTTGTAGGGACTATGGCCTCATCCGGCGAATCTTCTGCTTCGCTGCACACGTCCTGGTGCGCTGCTGCAAGCGTCCACAACCGGACCCGGGGCTTGCCAGTGGTGTTCTTCGAGGATACCTACTGGCCAAATCTCCGCCCGCGTTGGAGTGGCGCGTGGCAGGCCACATCAACTACCACACTGTGTTCTAGCGATGCCACGCACTCAGGCGTCTATATGTCAAAGTCAAGCGACCATATCGCTTTCATGCTGACTCTCATACATACAACCTGAATTGCAGTCATCTTGGAGTAAACGCACCGGCACCAGATGAAGAAGTGCCTAGCGCCGCCCGGCTGCCTGCCCCCTTCCCCTTCCTACTGCTGTGGCTGATGTGGCCGTGTTTATGGCCAGTTGAAATCCCGGCTTTAATTTAATTCCTTGTTCCGTCGACATAACTGCCTAGGATCTTCTGGTCAAGATGTGGAGGACAATGCATGAAAAGCAACACTTCTGGTTTTAAAAGCAGCGGCGTTCCGAGAATCTTGAGGTCAACGTTTGGTGGATGACTTCCGATGGTCATTGATCAGTGCCAGGGTGCGGACACTGTATCTGAACAAAGGGCACGTTTGGTAACTAAAAAAAAGAGATACCGGTTTCAACAGCGACATGATCTCCTAGGTAGTCGAAGGATGTATCCGGTCTGAGACAAAGTATGCCACATCATGGAACCTTCACGAGGACCATCTGGCATCTTTTCCTGCTTCCACACAAATGGAAGTATTCTATATCAGATAAGAAGACGGGAAAACCCGGTAATATGAGTGAATATTACCAACAGGTTGGACACAAATTTGATCAAGGACCAATCAATGGGAACAATTCAAACCATTGTGAAAGATGGGCACTCATACTAAGTTAGTTCAACGCAGTGTCAGATCATGCTCGCACTTGATCACAATGGATTGAACCCTCGACAAACTACGTTGTTTACCTAGCACAATACATTTTCGCTTTCAAGTGTCACTATGGTCTACTTCTAAGGAAGTTGTAATCCTGGGTGTTGTAGCGTGGACGGGCTCTGTTGACTATATCAGCTGTATAAGTCCGACTAAATCTTCACCTAAACGGTAGTTACTCATATTTCTCTTTTGATTCGCTTCACACGTTGGTCGTGCAACTTACACTTCACTGAGACTGCGCAGTACCTTTTACCGACTCCATTCAATTCATTGTCCACGTTCATTATCTCGGATCTTGGATACACAACCGGAGACCTCAATCGATAAAGCAGCATATGCATATGCTTTGACTTCTCTTTGAGAGATGCTGGACCTCGAAATGAGACAGCATGACGGCTAGATCGGCACACAATATAGAGTCAATGCGACCTAGCTCCAATTGCGCAGATCCCATAGGTCAAACCTTATCACCTTACATGCGTATGGAGAAGGCGATTACTGCGGTAATTAACTAGACCTGCATATCGACTGAGCTGCGGCACGGACACTCAAACCACACATCAGAAGAATTTCATCTGGTCGTTTCTCTTGCCTTGCAAAACACCTCACGATTTGGAGAGTCGGACTGGCACCTGAAGATATTTAGGCGCCCTTCTCTATACTAAACTAGTTATACGTTCAACATGTCAGATGTAGAAATTCTTTGTGATGAGCTGGCTCACCACATCGAGGACCTACGCAAAGGATCCGAAACAGCAAGAAGAAAAGCGACATCAGCAGCAAGGAAAATCATAGCCGAGCTGAAGGATCCAGAGGAAGAGATGGAAGATCAGAGTATCTTGGTAAGTGGTCGAATGAGGGGACTCACTCAGCTTTCGCCCTCTGACCCGCGCTCACAGTTGGCCGAGATGGCCTGCATCCGCATGTACATGGCATGGGGCTTCTTCGACAAGATCCCCCTCGAGGGCTGCGTCTCCTACGGTGCCCTGGCGCGGTCCATCGGCGCCGACGAGTCCCTGGTGCGCCGCCTGGGCCAGATGCTCGTCGCCACGGGGAAGCTCCGACGGCCGCGGCCCGACCACGTCGCGCACTCGCGCCTGTCGCCGACGTTCCGGGCCGGCGACTTCGACGGCTGCCACTTCACCATGATGGCGGACGAGTTCCAGCCCGCGTACCAGGCCCTCCCGGGCTTCTTCGCCAAGTACGGCCCGCGCGTGCCGACCGGCGAGACCGCGGTGCCGTTCTGCTTCCCCGCCGGCGTCGATGGGGAGCTGACGTACTGGGAGCTTATCGCGAGACGCGGGGAGGCCAATGTGGATCGGTTTGGGCGGGCGATGCAGGGTTTGCGGACGCATGCGTGGCCGTACACGGGGATCTACGACTTTAGTTGGGTCGCCGAGTATGCCAAGGCGAACGCTGACCGCCCCCTGATTCTTGACATTGGCGGTGGCCAGGGCCAGATGATCAGGGCGATATTAGAGGAGACACCGGAGATTCCGCGCGACAGATGCTACTTACAGGACCGAGCGGAGGTTATTCAGCCCGTAACTGAACAGACAGTTAATGATCCTGTGATGGGGAGTGTACAGAAAGTAGTCGTCAACTTCCACACGGGACAGCCAGTCAAAGGTACTTAGAGCCCATGAGCCTCCACCCCAAGGAGAAGAAAAAAAAAAGCCAGCTAATCATTTCTGTAGGAGCTCTGATCTACTTGATTCGGCGCTGCATTCACGACTACACCGACGAAGATTGCATCAAGATCCTCACACACTTGGCCGACTCGCTACCGGCCGATGAGCCACGGGCTCGCGTGCTTATCAACGAACAGATCAATACCGAGGACCCCACGCCGTTCGTGGCAGCATACGACTTGCTCATGATGACGGTCGCTTCCATGGAACGTTCCGGACAGCAATTTGCGGGTTTGGCAGAGAAAGCAGGCTTGCAAGTAGTTAAAGTGCACCGGAAAGAGGGCACAACATGCGGGATAGTAGAATGTAAGAAGGCAGGTAGTCTTTGAGGGTGCTGACACGCTCCCCGTAGGAATGTCATAACGCACAGAATTACTAACAAGTCACCCAACGGTTCGTTCCAAATGAAGTTTGATGCCTTCAGCGGGTGATGTTCTGTCAGAACCAGAGAACATAAATCTTACTTAAAGAGATGAGAATATGGAGCAGGCTATCTACTTTGTTAAGATCAAATATCAGAATTTTGATAGTCTTCATCTAAAATAAGCGAGCTGTTTGATAATTCATCGATTTTAGTACGTTTTTTGTGCGTAATCGAGGACATGCTGTCGGCTCTTTGCCGCCCAATCGGGTAAGGCGCCCTTGCCGCCCTAGCATTATCCACCCCTGCTGGGCCGTCGGCCGCCCTTCGCGCCTATATAAACCTAACTACCGTTTTTCTTACTTTTTATGTACTTTTAACTTCTTTAGCTTTTTTACTTTCGCACTTTTTTTTCCTTTTGCAACCTCGTTTGCAAGGGCCTCGGCCCTTTCCCTTCCCCCTTTTGTTTCCCCGGCCTTACATGCCTAACTGCCTATGTTACCCTTATTTCTTTAGCTTGCTTTCGTTTTAGTCCGCAGGACCAGCAGTATCGCACTAAGTATTGCATGCTGCTGCTGCCGCTATAGCAACGCTCCTATAGGAAGCTCTTACACGGGACATTTTTCGCCGTTGCAGTTTTATGTGGTTGGTAGACCGCGTAACATGCGGCTACTTTTCTTTTTATAGCTAGGTGACTTTTAACGCAAATAGCATTATATTAGTTTTTTGCTATATTACACAACGGAAGCTGCTACATGTTACGAACCAACAAGGGCGACCTAATATAGCGGCCCGGAACAAAGGAATTATCCTAGGATAGGGACTTAGTCCTAAAACAAGTTAACTAGTCCCAGGACAAGTGGGTTAGTCCTAAAACAACAAACAGGCCTAAAACAATAAACGGGCTTAAAACAAGGGACGGAACAAATACAGACCGAAAGTCACGTAACTAGATAGCCTGAATAGCGAAGCTATTTAATATATCCAAATAGCTGGGTGTTACGAACCAACACACAGGCGGCCCGAACCGCGACCCAGAAGACTGTTACGAGCCAAACGACCAGACGGATACGGAGGAACTTATGACTGATGCAGGTCACGTGACAAGACGAGGACCGACAGGACCGCAGAAGATAGTTACCGGTCCTAGCGGTCTTAGGGCAAGGACCGACAGGACCGCAGAAAATAGTTACCGGTTCTAGCGGTCCTAGGACGATCAGTAAAGGAATAAGGGATATATAAAGCAGAGGATTTCCCATGTAACTAGTTATTTATTACTTTAGTAATTAATTTAAGCTTTAGTTTATTTCTTAGAAACTAAAGAAAGTAATACTTCCTAACGATCGATATTAAGTGAACCCCTAGCAACCGAAAACTCCATATACTACTAGCCTAATACTTATACGGCTATCGTACTTTACTTTAGAAATATAAACCTTATACTTTATTTCCTTTCGCTAGCACGTAAAGGGACGTATCGTTACATTTTAATTACTTTTATTTAATACGTTACTATACGATTATTAGGCAATAACATTGCTACAGTTATAGCACTTTAAACCCTTACTTCAAGCACGGCAAACACGCTAGCATAAACGGCACAAGACATACTAAACCGCATTTTGTCGCTAGAACGATAACTTACCGCCGTAAAGGAAAATAATAAGCAGCTAGAAGCTTAAGTTACGGCAATTCTAAATAGAAAAACCTCCGGAAGTTACAAGCTAGCAACTTTACTTTAGTACGATAGAGTAAAAGGTAATGTACGAGGATTTTTTACTTAAGTCCGGGTATACTTACGATTTTACGCCCGCATAATTACTACGGAGCCCGATAAGATTTTTATGGCCGTAAGATTACTAAAAGGCGACGCTTTAAAATAGTTCGAGCTTATTATAAAAAACTACTTAAATAACGATAAAGAAAACTAAAGCGACGACACTAAAAAGCTATTTAAAAAATACGCTAGGTTCGAAAAAAAGCTCCAAAATATATTCGGAAATCCAAACGAAGCAAAAACCGCGGAACAACGACTACTGCAGCTTAAGCAAAAAGGCTTAGCTTTTAAATACACAGCGGAATTTAAGTAAATTGCCTTTAGGACTAAATAGACCGATAACGACGCTTTTATGGCACAATATTACGTAGGACTTAAAAACGACGTTAAGGACGAAGTAGTTAAGGAAAAGCAATTAAATAAACTAAACGATTACATTATAATAACCGTAAAAATCGATAACTAACTATATAAGCGACGTATAAAGCGGCAAGGGAAAAGCTTTTAGGGCGGCAGAAGACGACTTTAGGCTAATATCGGGAAACGACGCTAAAGGCGCTTATACTAACGATACCAGTTTACTGCTACTAGAACTTACGTAGGATTAATAGACTTTAACGCGACCTAGCGCGACGAAAGGCGCGGAAACAAAAAATGCTATAACTGCGGCAAAAAAGGGCACTTTGCCTAAAATTGCAAAAGTTCTTAAAACAAGTAGCAAAAGGTCCCCGAACCTACACGACAAACTTCGGCTATTACACGAGCTAAATAACTTAGCGCAGCTACTAGGAAGCTAACCGAAAAACCGTTGGACCTCTTAAAGCATAACAAAAATAGCATTATTAAGCAGTGTAACAAGTGTTAGAAGTACTTTAACTAAGCTTATGTATAGCATTTTAAGGCGCTATATAGCTAGTAAGCTAGGGAAAGGGAATATATATATTACGTATTAGTAACTTATACGTAATACCCCGAACCCGATATAAGCGACGGCGAAAAAGATACCGACATATATAAAAGCAACCACTTTCGCGGCTTTAAGCTCCGGCACTTCCAAAGCTTAAAAAGCAACTAACAAGCCCGAAAAATAGCATAAAAACAAAACCTTTATTAAAACGAATAAATAGCAATCCAAGGAACGGCATTACTGGACCCCGAAAAAACAATCGCAGTAGCTAACGAGCCCTCGAATAAAAGCGAAAGATTTAACGAAATCCTACGCCTTAGCTACGTAAAACACTACGCCCTATTATAAATATTATGTATAATTAATAGCTGCAAATATTACCTCGAAAAAAAACTATATTAAAGGTAATTCCCTTAATAACAAGCAAGCACCTTTATAAAGGTGCTATATTAAAAACATAAAATAAAGTTAGTTATAACAAAACTAAAAGAAAATTACGCTATATTACGGCTAAACCTAAAATACCCCAAAAAGTGCAAGACGCATTAGCGTAACTAATACTACTGCCTAATTAGCGCGTATTTAATCTACGCCTTAAATAAAGCTAAAGACTAGCAGCAAAATAAGGAAGCTACGCAACAGAATAAAAAGCGAAGGGCTAAACGAAAGCAATAACGCTTTAACTACGTAAAATTACCGAAAAAAGACTAAAGCCGATGCTAAATAAGCAGCACTAGGCCTAACGACCCGATAAAACCTTAAACGAACTATATAGCGGAAATTACGAACACCTTATTATTAAAGTACGGTACGAAAGACACACGATTCGGGCTATAATAAATACAGAAGCTTAAAGAAATTATATTTTATTATAAGTCATTAATAAGCAGAAAATACTATGGAAAAAAAAAAACGCCCCTTACTGACTTAGGACTGTCGATGGAAGCTTAATAATATATAAAAATAAAGAAATCGCGCGAAAAACCGTACACCTTTCGCTCGACATTTAAAAACACTAAAAATAGCTTACGCTTAACATTACGGATATTTCCGAGCACGAAATAATATTAAAAATACTTTAGTTGCAAGTAAGCAATCTTAAAGTTAACTAAAAAATAAGCTAACTTTAGTAGGATATACTAAAAAGGAATTACGTCCCTAAAAAAACTACAAAAAAGCTTTAAACAGATTTACGAAAAACTTTTAAAGTATATGTTATTACTAAAAAGTTTAAGCTAATACATAAAGCTAAAGTATTAAAAAAATACTAGCAATACGGCGCTTTATTTAGCGGAAAATACAATATAGCAACAGGTTTACTAAAGCATAGTAAATGGAACTATAGTATACTTTTATAAAAAAAAAAGCAGCCCGACTTTAAGCCAATTTACGGATTAAACGAAGCGTAGCAACGAAAACTCCAGGAGTATTTCGATAAAAACTTAAAAAAAGGATATATTAAACTATTTAAGTTACTAGCAAAATACCTAATATTATTCGTATTTAAAAAGAACGGAAAATTACGACTATGCATTAACTATCGATAACTTAATAGCATTACCGTTAAAAATCGCTACTTACTACCGCTAATTAAAAAACTTAAAAACAGACTTTAAAGAGCCTAATAGTTTACGGCGCTAGATTTACTAAATGCGTATAACCTTATTTAAATCGCTAAAAAAAAGAAGTGAAAAATAGCATTCCGTATTACTTACGGTTACTTCGAGTATTTAGTTATGTTATTTAGATTAACTAACGCCCCGGCTAGCTTTTAAACGATAATTACGCATGTATTCCGAAAATTTGTTAATAAATTTATCGTTATTTACTTAAACGACATCTTAATTTATTTTAAAACAATAAAGAAGCACCGACACTACGTTAAATAAGTGCTAGAAGCCTTATAAGCAGCTAAGCTGTTAGTTAGCCCAAAAAAAAGCGAATTCCATACATAAAAGGTCGATTTCTTAGGATTTACTTTAACCCCAGGGAAAGTAAGGATTTAGGAATTTAAAATTTTAGCAATTAAAAAGTAGCTAGTACCTTAAAACGTTGCAAACGTCCGGGCGTTCGTAAGGTTTACGAATTACGTCCGGCCTTTTATTAAGAACTTCGGGAAAATCGTAGCCCTTTTAACGGATTTAACTAAAAAAAACGTTACGTTTTAATAAATAAAGCAGAAACAAGGAGCATTTAACGCTATTAGGAAGTAAATCTTAAACGAGCTAGTTTTATAACTACTAAAACCGAACAAAAAATTCGAAGTAAAAACCGATGCGTTAGATTTCGCGATTAAAAAATAACTTTTATAAAAAAACAAAAACGGGAAATTATACTTTATAGCATTTTTTTCGAAAAAACTTAATAAACTAAAACTTAACTACTAAATCCATGATAAAAAACTTATAGCTATTATTAAGGCATTTAAAGAATGGAAACTATATTTTAGCGGCACCACGCTTTTAGTTAAAGTCTTTATCGACTATAAAAACCTTACAGTATTTATAACTACTAAGGATTTTAATAAACGACAAATAAAATAAGCAAAATTTCTATCCGAATTTAACTTTAAAATTATTTACGTTAAAAAAACTAAAAACGCTAAAGTAAATATATTAAGCTAACGAAGCAACTATAACCAGCTAGTGCTTAAATAAGCTTAAACCCTTTTACGATAAAACGAAAAAAAATACTTTATTTGCGGAGCTACGTACTAAGTAACTTTTAATAATAAATAGATAAAGCGCCTTAAAAACGAATTACGCATAAAAGGAAAAATAATAGTACTAGCGCACTATAAGGAAGCCTTTATTAAAGCATTTTACGAATATCCCGTACATAAACACTAAGAAGTGTTCCGAACAAAAACTAAAATAAAGCAATATTATACGTTCGTAACCCTTACCGACACTGTTAAAAAAGTTATTAAGGAATGTAATACTTGCAATAAAGCGAAAGTAAAACGATATAAACTTTACGGGTTACTATAACTAGTACTTATACTTATTAAAATATAAAGCACTATTGCATGGGACTTTATTATTAAGCTATTACCTTCGAAGGAGCTAATAATAAAAATAAAGTACGACAGCATATAGGTCGTTATTAATAAACTTACTAAAATAATATATTACATTTTATATAAAAAAGCAAGTACGGCAAAAGACCTAACGTACGCTTTTTTTCGATACGTCGTTAGTAAACATAGACTACCGGACGAAGTTATATCTAACTAAAACAAGCTATTTACGTTAAAGTTTTAAACGAGCTTAATAAAGCAAATAAAAGTTAAGCAAAAGCTATTTACAGCCTATTACCCCCAAACGGACGGACAGACCGAGCGAATAAATTAAACACTAAAATAGTACTTTAAATGCTATATTAACAAACAATAAAACAACTAGGTACACTTATTATTACTGGCGGAACTAGCGTATAACGGAAATACTAACAAATTACTTTAGACGTTACCGTTTAAAGCTAACTATAAATACGAACTAAACATTATTAAAAACCCCTTATAAAAAGCAAACGCACTTAAGGCAGGAATAAGGATAAAGGAGCTTAAAGGACTTCATAAGTACTTTTAAAAGGAACTTTAATTCCTTTAAGAACGTATAAAATAATACTATAACAGCAAAAGGATTGCGGGACTAATTTTAACGAAAAGAAACCGAGTTTACTTTTTACGACGAAACATTAAAATTAAAAAATTAAGCGAAAAACTTGACTTTAAAAAATTAAAACTATTTAAAATCGATCGAGTAATTTCCGATATTAGCTACTAACTATTACTACCGCAAAAAATGCGGATATACTTAGTATTTTATATTTTACTATTAAAATTAGCACTATAAAACACCCCGCTAGAAACATAAATCGAAACCTAAAAAAACTTAAAAAAATACGAGGTCGAACAAATTTTAAACACCTAATTAAAAAAAAACTAAATCGAGTACTTAATTAAGTAAAAAAATTACTTACTAAAAAATAATACGTAGGAATTTATTAAGCATCTTGCGAACTGCCTTAAGTAAGTTCGACAGTTCCATTAGCAAAACCTAAATCAACCAAAAAGGACGGGAACGCTACGTTAAACGGATTAAACTTTAAACTAGCAGCATCTTAATTTACTATATCGGTAAAACCCGGACCGACAAGCTAAAAAAAAGATTTAATAGTAGCACGCTTTAGCGCCTTTAGGCGATTTAGGTCCTTTAAGGAAAAAAGGCTATAAGCAACTATTCGATTAACCCGCTTAGCTTACGTTTTATGCTACTTACGTAACCGGCGAATCCGCGCTTAAAAACAATCGAATTCCGCTTTTAATCGCTCCGATTCCTTTTTCGCAAAATTTAACTTATTTTTTAACGAGGCCTAAGTAAATAGTAACTTTTAAAGCTAAAGGGTAAATAAACCGTTAATATTATAACTACCTCGCTTATAGTTAATATAGCGAAAACACTAAAAAAAATCGTCCGGCGAAGCACGACACGGGACTTAAGCGCGAGCACACGTAAAGCAAGCAGGCATTTTTATAGCGCGACTAGCAATTAAGGATAACAATAATTACTTCTCGAGGACTTTGCGAGCAAAAACCAACTTAAAAACACGACTTAACATAATAAAGTTAGCAAAAACAAACTAACGAACAAAAAAAAAGAAAAATCGAAAGGAAAACATAAAAAGGATACGGCCCACGCTTATTATTTATACTTTAAGGATAAAAACTTAGGAAAAAAAAAATAATGTTACGAACTAATATACAGGCGGCCCGAACCGCGACCTAAAAAACCGTTACGAGCCAAATAACCAAATAAATACGGAGGAACTTATAACCGATGTAGGTCACGTAATAAAACGAGAACTAACAGGACCGCAAAAAATAGTTACCGGTTCTAGCGGTCTTAGGGCAAGGACCGACAGAACCGCAGAAAATAGTTACCGGTCCTAGCGGTTTTAAAACGATTAGTAAAAGAATAAAAGACATATAAAGCAAAAAATTTTCTATGTAACTAGTTATTTATTACTTTAGTAATTAATTTAAGCTTTAGTTTACTTTTTGGAAACTAAAGGAAGTAATATTTCTTAACGATCGATATTAAGTAAACCCCCAGCGACCGAAAACTCCATACATTACCAGCCTAATACTTATACGGCTATCGTGCCCTACCTTAGGAACATAAACCCTATACCCTATTTCCCTTTGCCAGCACGCAAAAGGACGTATTATCACATTATATTCCTTAATAACTTTTTTAACGGTATCGGTAAGGGTTACGAACGTATAATATTGCTTTATTTTAGTTTTTGTTCGGAATACTTTTTAGTATTTATATACGGGATGTTCGTAAAATGCTTTAACAAAAGCTTTTTTATAGTACGCTAATACTACTATTTTTTTTTTTATGCGTAGTTCGTTTTTAAAGCGCTTTATTTATTCGTCGTTAAAAGTCGCTTAATATATAACTTCGTAAATAAAGTATTTTTTTTCGTTTTATCGTAAAAGGATTTAAGCTTATTTAAGCACTAGCTAGTTATAGTTGCTTCGCCGGCTTAATATGTTTGCTTTAGCGTTTTCGGTTTCTTTAACGTAAATAATTTTAAAGTTAAATTCGGATAGAAATTCTGCTTATTTTACTTGTCGCTTATTAAGATCCTTAGTAGTTATAAATGCTATAAAGTTTTTATAGTTAATAAAAACTTTAATTAAAAGCGTAGTGCCGCTAAAATACGGTTTTTATTTTTTAAATGCTTCGATAATAGCTATAAGTTCCTTATTATGGATTTAATAATTAAGTTTTAATCCGTTAAGCTTTTTTAAAAAAAATGCTATAAGGTATAACTTTCTGTTTTCGTTTTTTTGCGAAAGTTATTTTCCGATCGCGAAATCCGACGCGTCGGTTTTTACCTCGAATTTTTTATTTAGTTCCGGTAATTATAAAACTAATTTATTTAGAATTTATTTTTTAATAGCGTTAAATGCTTTTTATTTTCGCTTTATTTATTAAAACGTAATGTTTTTTTTAGTTAAGTTCGTTAAAAGGGCTGCGATTTTCCCGTAGTTTTTAATAAAGGGCCAAGCGTAGTTCGTAAATCCTACGAACGCCCGAACGTTTGCAACGTTTTAAGGTACTAGCTACTTTTTAACTGCTAAAATTTTAAATTTCTAAATCCTTACTTTTCCTGGGGTTAAAGTAAACCCTAAAAAATTAACCTTTTATATGTAAAACTTGCTTTTTTTTAAGCTAACTAGCAGCTTAGCCGCTTATAGGGCTTTTAATATTTGTTTAACGTAATATTAGTGCTCCTTTATTATTTTAAAATAAATTAAAATGTCGTTTAAGTAAATAACAACAAACTTGTCGACGAATTCTTAAAATACGTGCGTAATTATTATTTAAAAGCTAGCTAAAGCGTTAGTTAGTCCAAATAGCATAACTAAGTACTCGAAGTAACCGTAAGTAATGCGAAATGCTGTTTTTTACTTTTTTTTTTTCGCGATTTAAATTAAGTTATACGCGTTTAGTAGATTTAGCGCGGTAAACTATTAAGTTCCTTAAAGTCTGTTTTTAAGTTTTTTAATTAATAGTAATAAATAGCGATTTTTAACGGTAATGCTATTAAGTTATTAATAGTTAACGTATAATTATAACTTTCCGTTTTTTTTAGGTACGAATAGTATTAAGTATTTTGCTAGTAACTTAAATGGTTTAATGTATCCTTTTTTTAAGTTTTTATCGAAATACTTCCGAAGTTTTCGTCGCTATATTTCGTTTAATTCGTAAATTAGCTTAAAGTCAGGCTGCTTTTTTTTTTTGCAGGGGTATGCTATAGTCCTATTTACTGTACTTTAATAAACCTATTGCTATATCGTGTTTTCCGCTAAATAAAGCGCCGTACTGCTAGTATTTTTTTAGTACTTTAGCGTTATATATCGGCTTGGACTTTTTAGTAATAATATATATTTTAAAGGTCCTTCGTAAATCCGTTTAAAGCTTTTTCGTAGTTTCTTTAGGAACGTAATTCCTTCCTAATATATCCCACTAAAGTTAGCTTATTTTTTAGTTAACTTTAGGATTGCTTACTTGTAACTAAAGTATCCTTAGTATTATTTCGTGCTCGGAAATGTCCGTAATGTTAAGCGTAAGTTATTTTCGGTAATTTTAAATATTAAACGGAAAGTATACAGTCTTTCGCGTGATTTTTTTATTTTTATACGTTACTAAGCTTCCATTAACGGTCCTAAGTCGGTAAGGGGCGTTTTTTTTTTTTATAGTATTTTCCATTTATTAACGACTTATAGTAAAATGTAGTTTCTTTAAGCTCTTATATTTATTATAGCCTAAATTATATGTTTTTTATGTCGTACTTCGATAGTAAAGTGCTTGTAACTTCCTTTGCATAATTCGTTTAAGGTTTTATTGGTTTATTAGGCCTAGTACTGCCTGCTTAACATTAGCTTTAGTTTTTTCCTTAAAGTTTTGCGTGGTCGAAGCGTTATTGCTTTCGTTTGGCTATTCGCTTTTTACTTTATTGCGTAGCTTCCTTGCTTTACTGCTAATCTTTAGCTTTATTTAAGGCGTAAATCAAACACGCGCTAACTAAGCAGTAATACTAGTTGCGCTAATGCGTTTCGTACTTTTTAAAGTACTTTAGGTTTAGCCGTAATATAACGTAATCTTTTTTTAGCTTTATTATAACTAACTTTATTTTATGTTTTTAATATAGCACTTTTATAAAAGTACTTGCTTGTTATTAAAGGAACTACTTTTAATGTAGTTTTTTTTCGAGGTAATATTTGCAGCTATTAATTACGCATAATATTTATAATAAAGCGTAATGCTTTACGTAGCTAAAGCGTAAGATTTCGTTAAATCCTTCGCTTTTACTTGGAAGCTTATTAGCTACTGCAATTGTTTTCTTAGGGTTTAATAGTGCTGTCCCTCGAACTACTATTTATTTGTTTCGATAAATGTTTTATTTTTATGCTATCCTTTAAGCTTGCCGGTTGCTTTTTAAACTTTGGAAGTATTAAAGCTTAAAGCCGCAAAAGTAGTCGCTTTTATATGCGTTAGTATTTCTTTTGTTGTCGCTAGTATTAAGTTTAAGGTATTACGTATAAGTTACTAGTACGTAATATATATATTCCTTTTTTTTAGCTTGCTAGCTGTATAGGGCTTTAAAGTGCTATATATAAGCTTAGTTAAAGTACTTTTAACACCTGTTATATTGCTCGATAATACTATTTTTGTTATGCTTTAGGAAGTCCGATGGTTTTTTAGTTAGTTTTTTAATAGCTGCGCTAAATTGTTTAACTTATGTAGTAGCTAAAGTTTATCGTGTAAGTTCGGGAACCTTTTGCTACTTATTTCGAAAACTTTTGCAATTTCGGGCGAAGTATTCTTTTTTGCCGCAGTTATAGCATTCCTTATTTCCGCGCTTTCCGTCGCGCTAGGTCGCGTTAAGGTCCATTAGTCCTGCGTGGGTTCCAATAGCGGTGGACTAATATTATTAGTAAGGGCGCCTTTAGCGTCGCTTTCCGGTGTTAGCTTAAGGGCGTTTCCTGCCGTTCTAAGAGCTTTTCCCTTGCCGCTCCATACGTCGCTTATATAGTTAGTTGTCGATTTTTACGGTTGTTATAATATAATCGTTTAGCTTGTTTAATCGTTTTTTTTTAGCTACTTCGTTTTTAACGTCGTTTTTAAGTCCTACGTAGTATTACGCTATAAGGGCATCGTTGTCGGTCTATTTGGTTCTAAAGGCGATTTACTTAAATTTTGCTGCGTACTTAAAAGCTAAGCCCTTTTGCTTAAGTTGTAATAGTCGTCGTTTTACGGTTTTTGCTTCGTTTAAGTTTCCGAATATATTTTGGAGTTTTTCCTTAAACTTAGCGTACTTCCTAAATAGCTTTTTAATATCGTCGTCCTAGTTTTTTTTATCGTTATTTAAGTAGTTTTTTATAATAAGCTTAAACTATTTTAAAGCGTTGCCTTTTAATAGCTTTGCGGCTACAAAAATCTTATTAGGCTTTATAATAATCGTGCGAGCGTAAAATCGCAAATATACCCGGACTTAAGTAAAAAATCCTCGTACATTGCTTTTTACTCCGTCGTATTAAAGTAAAGTTACCGGCTTGTAGTTCCCGGTAGCTTTTCCGTTTAAAATAGCTATAACTTGGGCCTTTAGCTGCTTATTGTTTTCCTTTACGGCGGTAAGTTATCGTTTTAGCGACAAAATGCGGTTTAGCATGTTTTATGCCGTTTATGCTAGCGTATTTGCTGTGCTTAAGGTAAGGGTTTAAAGTGCTATAATTATAGCGATGTTATTGCTTAATAGTTATATAGTAACGTACTAAACAAAAATAATTAAAATGTAACGGTACGTCCTTTTACGTGCTGGCTAAAGGAAATAGGTGTAACGGTACGTTTTTTTGCGTGCTAGCTAAAAGAGGTAAGGTATAAGCTTTATGTTTTTAAAGTAAGGCATAATAGCCGTATAAGGATTAAGCTGGTGATATATGGAGTCTTTTGTTACTTAAAGTTTACTTGCTATCGATCGTTAAAAGGTATTGCTTTCTTTAGTTTTTAAAAAGTAAACTGAAGCTTAAATTAATTATTAAAGTAATAAATAACTAGTTACATAAAAAATCTTCCGCCTTATATATCCTTTATTTTTTTATTAATTACTTTTAGCTATTAGCTTAGGCCGCCCGGATAGTTTCGCTACTTTAGCTATTTAAATATGTTAGATAGCTTCGCTATTTAAGCTATCCAGTTACGTAACCTTCGGTCCGTATTAGTTCCGCCCCTTGTTTTAAGCCCGTTTGTTGTTTTAAGCCCGTTTGTTGTTTTAGGACTAACTTACTTGTCTTAGGACTAGTTAACTTATTTTAAAACTAAATCCCTGTCCTAAAATAATTCCTTTGTTCCGGGCCGCTATATTAGGTCGCCCTTATTAGTTCGTAACACCAGGAATCTAAAATTTTAGCAGTTAAAAAGTAGCTAGTACCCCAGAACGTTGCAAACGCCCGGGCGTTTATAAGATTCACGAACTACGTTCGGCCCTTTATTAAAAACTTCGGGAAAATCGCGGCCCCTTTAACGGACTTAACTAAAAAAAATACTACGTTTTAATAAATAAAGCAAAAACAAAAAGCATTTAACGCTATTAAAAAATAAATCTTAAACGAGCTAGTTTTATAACTACCGGAACTAAATAAAAAATTCGAAGTAAAAACCGATGCGTTAGATTTCGCGATTAAAAAATAACTTTTATAAAAAAACGAAAACGGGAAGTTATACCTTATAGCATTTTTTTCGAAAAAGCTTAACGGACTAAAACTTAATTACTAAATCTATAATAAAGAACTTATAGCTATTATCGAGGCATTTAAGGAATAAAAACTATATTTTAGCGGCATTACGCTTCCAGTTAAAGTTTTTACTGATTACAAAAACCTTACGGCATTTATAACCATTAAGGACCTTAATAAACGACAAGTAAAATAAATAAAATTCCTATCCGAATTTAACTTTAAAATTATTTACGTTAAAAAAACCGAAAACGCTAAAGCAAATATACTAAGCTAACGAAGCAACTATAACTAGCTGGTGCTTAAACAAGCTTAAACCTTTTTACGATAAAACGAAAAAAAACACTTTATTTGCGAAGCTACGTACTAAATAACTTTTAACGACAAATAAATAAAGCGCTTTAAAAACGAACTACGCATAAAAGGAAAAATAGTAGTACTAGCGTACTATAAGGAAGCTTTTATTAAAGCATTTCACGAACATTTTATATATAAACACTAAAAAGTATTTTAAACAAAAACTAAAATAAAATAACATTATACGTTCGTAACCCTTACTAATACCGTTAAAAAAGTTATTAAAAAATGCAATATTTGCAATAAAGCAAAAGCGGAACGCTATAAATCCTACGGGTTACTATAACTAGTACTTATACCTATTAAAGCATAAAGCACTATCGCATGGGACTTTATTATTAAGCTATTACCTTTAAAAAAGTTAATAACAAAAGCAAAATACGATAGCATATAAGTCGTTACAAATAAACTTACTAAAATAACACACTATATTTTATATAAAAAAGCAAGTATAGCAAAAAACCTAACGTACGCTTTTTTTTAGCACGTAGTTAGCAAATATAAACTACCGAACGAAGTTATATCCGACCGAAACAAGCTATTTACATTAAGGTTTTAAACGAGCTTAATAAAGCAAATAAAAGTTAAGCAAAAGCTATTTATAGCTTATTACTTTTAAATAAACAAATAAACCGAGCGAATAAATTAAACACTAAAATAATACTTTAAATGTTACATTAATAAATAATAAAATAACTAAGTATACTTATTACTATTAGTAAAGTTAGCGTATAACGGAAACACTAACAAGTTACTTTAAACGTTACCGTTTAAAGCTAACTACGGATACGAATTAAATATTACTAAAAACCCCTTATAAAAAGCAAACGCACTTAAAGTAAAAACAAAAACAAAGGAGCTTAAAAAACTTTATAAGTACTTTTAAAAGGAACTTTAATTTTTTTAAAAACGTATAAAACGATACTATAACAGTAAAAAGATTGCAAGATTAATCCTAACGAAAGAAAACCGAGTTTACTTTTTATAACGAAACATTAAAATTAAAAAACTAAGCGAAAAACTCGACTTTAAAAAATTAAAACTATTTAAAATTAAGCGAATAATTTCCGATACTAACTACCGATTATTATTACCGTAAAAAATACGAATATACTTAGTATTTTATATTTTACTATTAAAACTAATACTACGAAATACCCCACTAAAAATACAAGTCGAAACCTAAAAAAACCCAAAAAAATACGAAGTTAAATAAATCTTAAATACCCGATTAAAAAAAAACTAAATTAAGTACTTAATTAAATAAAAGGACTACTTATTAAAAAATAACACGTAAAAACTTATAAAGCACTTTGCGAACTACTTTAAGTAGGTTTAATAGTTTTACTAGCAAAACTTAAATCGACTAAAAAAAATAAGAACGTTACGTTAAATAAATTAAACTCCAAACTAATAACATCTTAATTTACTACGTCGGCAAAACCCGAACTGATAAGCTAGGAAAAAAATTCGATAATAGCACGCTTTAGCGCCTTTAAGCGATTTAAGTCCTTTAAAAAAAAAAGGCTACAAGCAACTATCTAACTAACCTGTTTAGCTTATATTTTGCGCTACTTGCGCAACCGGCGAATCCGCGCCTAAAAACGATTAAATTCCGCTTTTAATCGCTCCGACTTTTCCTTCGCAAAATTTAATTTATTTTTTAACGAAGCTTAAGTAAATAGCAACTTTTAAAGCTAAAAAGTAAATAAACCGTTAATGTTATAATTACCCTGCTTATAATTAATATAGCGAAAATACCGAAAAAAATCGTCCGGCAAAGCGCGACACGGAACTCGAGCGCGAGCACATGTAAAGCAGGCAAGCATTTTTATAGCGCGACCGACAATTAAAGATAATAATAATTGCTTTTCGAAAACCTTACAAGTAAAAACCGACTTAAAAACACGACTTAATATAACGAAATCAGCAAAAACAAACTAACGAACAAAAAAAAAGGAAAAACGAAAGAAAACATAAAAGGGATACGGCTTACGCTTATTATTTATATTTTAAAAATAAAGACCTAAAAAAAAAGGAAATAATATTACGAACTAACACATAGGCGGCCCGAACCGCGACCTAAAAAACCGTTACGAGCCAAACGACCAAACGGATATAAAAGAACTTATAACCGATGCAGGTTACATAACAGGACAAGAACCGGGAGAACCGCAGGAAATAGTTACCGGTTTTAGCGGTCTTAGGGCAAGGACCGATAGAACCGCAAAAGATAATTATCGTTTTTTAACGGTCTAAAGATAATTAGTAAAGGAATAAAAAACATATAAGGCGGAGGATTTCCCATGTAATTAATTATTTATTACTTTAGTAATTAATTTAAGCTTTAGTTTACTTCTTAAAAACTAAAGGAAGCAATACCTTTTAACGATCGATATTAAATAAACCCCTAGCGGCAGAAAACTCCATACACCCCCAGCCTAATACTTATACGGCTATCGTGCCCTACCTTAGGAACATAAACCCTATACCCTATCTCCCCTTGCCGGAACGCAAAGGGACGTATCGTCACAATGTATTAGGTGTAGCGAAAGCAGTGCCATAATGCTTTGTGATATTATATTACATTCTAGTAGCAGTTGGAAGCGGGTTTATTTATTTTTGTTGCGCGACAATAACATACATAGTTACTAATTGAAAAGAAATACCGATACTACGCAGAATCCCAACGCTTTTTTCGGAAGGAATATTAGTTATTGCTCATCCATAAATCAGAGCAATGTAAGTAGGCATGTTCACATCCTCTGTCACGTTCGTAAAGTTATAAATGTGGTAAAAGTTGATTACCTTCTTAGCCTGCCGAGGGCAGATAAGAAGTCCCTATCTTTATAGCCAGGGATGCCGGTGGAATTGGCATGTCTAACTACAACAACGTAACAACTCCCCTTTAACCATGAAAATAAAAACCACCAGCTACCAGCAAATACCCTATGTGTGAGGTGTTAAACTTCCTACGCCATATCGTTAGGTCTAACGAGATCTTGGTAGACCTTAACCGTAACCACTACCTGTTACATTTCCTATATAAGGTATTATATGTCATCGTACAGCAACCGCTGTACACCTTGCTTTTGCGATACGTGACACTACCTATCTAACCATAATGCTACTAATTACCGATGTCCCCAGATCGGTTTCGTGACTTTGCCTGACTAAAGCTTCCCTTGCTTGCTTTTCCGTCATCTTTGTCGGATTTTTTGCTAGGGCTAGCTGTTTTGCCGGCAGGACTACCGCTACCGCGACCGCCTCGTACTACGCGTCCTCCTCGACTAGGCGTGGCAGAAGCTGAAGGGCCGGCTAAAGGCTGACGGTCAATTTTAGCGATGGCCTCGTCAATCATTGCCTTGATCTTGTTAGAGTTGACATAGCCGTCGCGGATCAGAACGTTATTGATGCTTGCTAAGTAGTTAGCAAGTTATAAAACCTGCTGTTAAGTATGTGTTTTTTGCTTATAGCCTTTATGCAGCTAGCCGATTTTTAGCAATTACGTAAGCATTTTGTTCTTAAAAAACAAAACTTTGCAATTTTTATTGTTTATATAATTTATTTTCACCATTTATATTCGTTGAGTTATTCAACGTTAGAAAGCGGTGTTAAATATGGAAAAGGGTGGTCGGTTGAAGGTGGTGGTCGGTTATAGGGGGAGTGACGTTATTGCGTTTGTGCTTCTTGTATCTCTCGGTTGGGTTTCGTTTGGGTTTCGTCATGGTTGCGGTCTTTGGTTTGGTGCCCTCTAATTTACCTGGGCGCAGCCAGCATCTGAAAGGCGGAGGCGAAGGCGAAGCTGACGCCCATAGCCTTGGAAGGCATGAGGTGACTATACAAGGGCCGTTAGGTACACGAAACGTCTGCGGAAAGGGGGTGAAGAACGTACGGCGAAAGAAGGAAGAGAGGTCAACATAGTGGCACGCTCCATCACCAGCTTCGCCTTCGCCTCCGCCTTTCAGATGCTGGCTGCGCCGCCTAGTATTCGGCAATCCAGTCCTATAGGGACGAGGTTTCTTCTTTGTTCGCCAACGCGAACAACTGCACTGCGTTTTGGCGCGGGCTTGAGCCTGATATCCTCTTCTTTTCTTGGACGTGAGCTCTATGGGGCCTTATGGTAGGGCGCAGGCTTCGTCCTGAGGTATGGGTTCGGAACGTGGTGTGAAGAGACTGAAATGATTGATACCCTGGGCCTTGGAAGAGCTATGGAAAGCAAGAAAGTGTAGCAGGGGTAATAGAGAGATATAAAGGCTTCGAATTGTGGTGATCAAGCCTGACATGAGACGCGAAGCTTGGGTGTAAACAGTAGTGCATAAGTGTGCACTCTTGAGATCGGTAAGTCGGTAGAAAATCGCAGGCTCTATAGTGTGGCCTAGGAAAGTGCGACTTTAATGCGGCATGTGTATGTGATACTCAAATCTTTTCTTCTTCTTCTTCTTCTTCTTCTTCTAGTGGTGGTTGCAACGCGTGTCGGAATCGATCCTGCCACATCTAGTTACCGCAGATGAGACCTCATATTAATAGAAGTAGCAACAATGGTTTAGAAGCCAGTTGCCGAGAGAAATTTTTGAAGGTAGTTCCTAATGCTATCGAGATACATTGGGGCACCCGGTACCGAATGATAGAAATCAAGGATCATCATCAAGGAACAACGCGACAATATCGCTGCAAGATACTATATTAGTTACTAAGATAAAGCCATGCTTGTATTTATCCTTAAGCCTTTGCGTAGAGCCAGTCGCGCTGCTTATTTACGAGAAGATCATTGCCTCGTCCCGTTGAAGTTGTTTTCTGGGAGTCTTTAAATTTATATAATAACGTGTCAATAAAGTGTTAACAAGTTTGTCAAGCAATATCCTGCTTAGTCAGACTTATGAGGCAAGTAATGCGGTTGTAAAAAACGCGGGGAGATTACCGCGACTGAGTCATGAATAAGCTGCCTCAACAGTCCGCTCCAGTGCTTACCCACAAGTGCCTTTCCCTGATTGCCACTTCGTTATTTAGTTTTCTCGTAAGCTTGGCTGGGCTCAGTGTTTGTCCCGTAGATTGGCAGAAGTGTCTTTATTATTTTGAAAACAGCAAGCCCAAGTGGTATTGACTACTTACTCAAATTGCCAGGATTTTCTGATTCACACACTGAGCCCGTCAGTTACGTTGCAATGTCTTGGTGTGAGTGCCTTCGGGCGATGGGGTCAGCCAAGAGTTGGGACTAGACTGCGTTAGGGTGAAGCGTACAGTAACACCGCACGGGTTGTCCCTTTCGAGCGCCAAGCTCCCCGAATCGCATCTTCTTGCTAGGCATCATCCTGTTGAAGAGCTCCCATGGCTAGCTTCAAGAACATCTTTTGAAAGCTGACCATGCCTCAGCAGCTCGCGCTTTCAGGGTAGAGAAACCGCCGACACAGCGGGCAGACGACGCGGTTTCCGTCTAGGCCGCTAGCTTGGTCTGGCTCGGTCAGCCCCATAACGATGCTAGCCCAGATAAGGCACCGCCTAGTAAGTACTAGGCACAACTGTATCGTGGGGCTATCGATGGGCTGCCATCCATTCCGGCAACGAATCCCTGAAGACAATACAACATGCCTTCAGGACGTTCAATCCTCTCCAACGTTGCGCGGTCGCCGGGTGGTGCACTACGACTCCATGTCAGTAATCTTGGCGGTGTGGGAAACGATACGAACGTGCATGGTCCTAGTGGAGAGCGAGGCCATCCCGTCCCTCCCAAGGTCGTCTTGAATGGGCATACACAGAGGTTAAGTACATGGCAGAATCGGAACAAGCAGGGGGTACCCTTTATCAGTCCCGGGGAGATCTCCCTCCCGGCCGGGGCAGAAAGCTGACATACAGTGTACGCACGCCCCGTAACGGTCAGGGTCGAAGCCGACTCACCGACCAGCCGAGTCCGCGCCTGGGGATTTAGGGTAGCTAGTCGTCGTCGTCGTCGTCGTCGAGACACTTTGGTAATGAGGAGACCGTTATTGGGCCAACGACGTATCACAGAGACGCCCGGACCATAACCAGTCGCTCAATATTTAAACATAAGTACTGATCCCTTCGCTGGAAGGTCAGCTGTTTCCAGTGGTATTGAGTGCAGCCAAGCGGTTTGATCTTCCTTGGTGCATTACCTAGTCAGTAGCTTGTCCAAAGATGCCTCACCAAACGACACCACCGAACTTCTACTTCGTGAAGGAAGATGACGCGAAGTATGCCCCACCTTGCTTTCAGAACACGGGGGAAACGAGGGAGGAGGTAGAATGTCAATTGCAGGGTGATTGGGTATGTCGCAGCACCAAGACGTGCGTTGCGCTCTGCTAACTTCCTACAGCCTAATTGGCTACAAGGCACGTTCATGAGGTAGACAATCGCCTTCTCCTGGCTTTCCGCTCACGTGCTCATATGAACCATGCAGGGTAGGGTTGGGGAAGACTGTAGTTCCTACCTCTGAGGATGGGTCCAAGCCCAATGCCGTGCTTCAGCACTTTTTCGACGCACTGGGTTACATCCACAGATTTAGATTCAGCGACGGCAAGGTCCGATATATGTGTCGCTCGAACACCGAAGGGGTGGAGCGAAAGGCCAAGAAAAATGGCTTCATCCAAACGCACATGTTCGGACCCAACGCGAATACTCCGCTCATAGAAGCCCAAGACCCGTGCTCCGCACTCTTGCGAAAGCAGCAGTCCTTGTACCTCCCTGACGGAGATCTGGAACCAGACGAGCTGAACATTCAAGTGGTTCCCCGGCGAGGTTTCCACATTCCTCCGGGTACCAACCCCAAAGACCGAGGCACGCAGGCCGCCGACCCTGAAAAGGAGGAGCTCGTCGTCCTCACGGATTACAATTTCCTCCAAGTCGTCGATGCCGAAAGCCTGGAGCCGAAGCGTCTGATCACCTACGGCCATATCGACCCGGAGCTCAAGGGTTTTGGGATCTGTGCGCATCCGCCAAAAGACAGAAAACGGCAATGGATTTTCAACTACATCGTCGACGAGCGCGGCGTGCTTCACACATTCGCCTTAGACTACGGTGCCAAGCCGGCCGCCCTGGTGTGGAAGACACCTCTGCCATGCAAGCCATGCTACATACACTCGCTAGCCTGCTCCCAGGACTATGTCATCTTTATTAGAAACGTAAGTAACTGTCAAAACCTCTAGCATCGGCGCTGACACAACGTAATAGCCCGTAAGTATGGATTTGAGCGACCCCACGAAACCCGTGAGCGAGATCATGAAAGTCGAACACGACTCAAACACGCTCTTCTACGTGATGGAGAAAGAAACCGGGAAATTGTAAGTGACCGCGCGTCCGCCAATAACTCCACAAGGACTGACAAGTTCCCGTTCGCAGCGTCGCCCAGTACGCCGCACCGCACTTCATGTTCTTCCACATCGTCAACGCGTACAACTACGCCGACCCCCGCACCGGCCAGACCAGCATCCACGTCGACTTCTGCGCCTACGATGGCTACCACCTCCCCTACGCCGAGTACGCCCTCAGCAATATCGTCGACCCCTCCGGCCCCTACCAGAACGGCCAGCTCGTCCGCCACGAGCTCGCCGCCGTGCCCGCCACGCCCGACCCGCACACCGAGCGCCGCGCCACGTCCGCCGGCGGCATCGTGGGCGTGGGCTTCGAGCTGCCCCGCATCAACAAGGCGTACTCGTGCGACCCGTCCTACCGCTACGTCTACGCCGTGTGCGACCAGGGGGCCCCCGCGCCGGGCACCCGGGTGCCGATCGGCCGGCTCGGCAACGGCCTGCAGTACCCCTCGGGCGCCTTCTTCGGCGGCGTGGCCAAGGGCGACTGGGCGACGGGCGGGCACGCGGTATGGCGGCCGCGGGGCGGCGAGAGCTGCCCCTGCGAGCCGGTGTTCATCGCGCGGCCGGGGGCGAGCGAGGAGGACGACGGGGTGGTGCTGACGATTGTGCTGAGCCGGGATGGGGACCACAGCGTGCTGGTGGCGCTGGACGGGCGGACGATGGAGGAGGTGGCGAGGGCGAAGCTGCCGCAGGTGTATGGGCTGGGGCCGCACGGGACTTTTATTGAGGGTGCGTAGATGTCGCCGTCGTGCTGGTTGGATAGTTCCGTGTCTGTTACGCTACCTCGGATTTGGACGATACAGGAATTGGTCAAGACCATGTTACTATTCTAGAAACAACTCTTAGATATAGATGCAGCCTAGATTAGAGTTATTATGACCACGGTTGGTTAGCCTCACTTCGCAACGATCGAATTCTCTTCGACTCCAACTTCAAGGACGTTTCAATGGTGACTATAGGAATTGACAACGGCAGCAACGCGAACCTCATCAACCAATTGGCGAGCTAGACTGTAAAAACACCCTCTCTAGTAGAAAACAGGTAGCTAATGGAAGACTATCTTTGTACAGAGGCTGGGAGATACGAGACCAATCTTTGACCAATCGAGGGTCACACAGTCTTGACATCGTACTCTTCCATGCTCGATACATCCTTGCTACTTAGTTACCGCAATCTTGTCTGCGACGCGCTCGTTGAATGCCATCCTGAACAGTCACATTGACAGCAAAGTAACTCTCGGTTCACTCTCCCCGATCTCCCAGTACATTTTCAAAGAACGTGAGGGGAGAGTAGAAGCCGAAAGGAGAATCTAATGATTATTCACGTTAGTTGCCAATCGCCGCGATCGAGTGTGCTGCTCACTTTGACTGTTGAACGTTGCGCCGAACTCATATAGAGGCGCGGTCTCCAAATCCGCCGGAAAGTGAAAGCAATCGAGCTCGCTACCGTCATCCGCCGACGTCTCCGGGACCCCCAGGACGATGCTCAGGGCCCGCGCCACCTTCCCCGCCTCCGGAGACGCCGCGCGCATCTGGAGCCAGATCCTGTGCGAGATCGTGAGCTGCTGTCGGACCTCCTCCGACCGAGGCGGACACGTCGCCTGTCCCGCCGTCTGGGGCACCTCGAACTTGTCCACGTCCTGGAAGTAGAGGCACAGCACGCTCGTGGCGAGCAGCACGTCCAGGTTGAAGATGCGGGTGACCTTCCACCGGAGCTGGCACAGGCGGCCCAACGGCTGCGACTCCTCGTGCAGCATCTGCTGGAACGACAGGATCTGGAGCGCCGAGTCGAGGCAGATCCGCACCGACGCCCGGTCCCGCGGCCGCGCCGTCGGGGGGTAGTGGAGCAGCGCGCCGCGGTACAGGAGGATGCGCGACTTGTGGTAGGTCGTCTCCACGCTGACGCGCTGCACCACGATGTTCGGGCTGTCCGTGATGGGGTGCGACGCCGTGTCCCAGCGCAGCACGGGCGGGATGGCGCGGCTGTGCACGTCCTCGAGCAGCGCGTCGATCCGGGCGACCTCGTCGTGGGAGGGCGGCTTGATGTCGGTGTTGATGTCGCAGATCAGGCCGAGAGCCGAGATCAGGCGCCCCCGGGCGATGAGCGGGAGCACCGGCGTCCACTCGGTCTCGGGCCGCGGCGGCGGCATCTCGGTCGTGTCCTCGTCGAAGTCGCAGTCGCGCAGGTTACGGGGCGGCTTGGTGTCGATGTGCGTGTCGGTGGCGCTGCGGGGGAGGCCCATCTCGAGGGATAGGACGAGGTCGAGCTGCAGGATGGAGGTCCAGATCCGTCGGCGCATCTCGCCCTCGAATGGGGATATTCCGGGAAAGTGATCCGGGTCCCGGTGGTAGCCCATGCGCATGGCGATGTGCAGTATGTTACCCATCAAAAGCCAGCCGTCGGTGGCTCCATCTTTCAAGAGAACGAACTCTCCAGTGAGAACCATGATGAGGGTTTCCAGGATATGTGGTCCTCCGGTTGTATACCTGGCTAGAAGGAGACATTGGACGGCCTTCTCCCGGAAGGCATCCTTCATGGTTAGATACTCGGCTTTGAGCAATTCGACTCGTCCGTCGTTGGTGTCGATGGTAAAGGTCTGCAATTGTGCAGCGATGTATAACATGGAGAACATGAGCCCGATCCAAGCGATCGAGGTCGTAGACGGATCATCCCAGAAGGACTCGTACTGGTCAAGTGTCAGACTGTCTGTGATTGGACTAGATGGAAAGAGAGTACCTCTCGAAGAAACTTCTTGCCATGGATTAGATCTGGAGCAAACAGTCAACGTCTCTGGTAACGGAGAGAAAACTTGCATGTACTGACAAGGAGTTATGATGTAGGAATCAAAGTGAAGGGCCATGAGTCGATCAACGACGGGTCGAGGAGGAACAGCAGCCAGTATCTCATCTCGAGTCGCATGGCAGTTTGGTCCATAGAACAAATGCGAACCTGACCGAGCCTTACTACCGGTGACGAAGTCCTCCTTCAGTCCCCTGATCTTGGTGAGAACGGCCTCCCAATGAACACTCTGGACGTAGCTGGTGCCAGAGTCGCGCAACTTTAGGGTACCAGGGTCTGCCGGGGATGCAGCTTCATCTTGGGATCTTCGCGGTCTGCGGATCTCAGAAGGTACGCGTGCGGGTGTTAGCGAACTTGTTGTCGGCGATGCCGGTGTTGGCGGACTGGGGAGTGAGTGGCCTTTCATGAGTGTCACGACAAGGCTCTCCAGTTCGGCGATGCGGTCAGGGAGACTAGTGGCCTGTCGCTGAGCAGCGGGCTGCCGAGCATCAGGCGTGGAAGACGCAGAGGGCGTCGCATAATTGCAGGAACTGGTGAGGCCACGCCTCGAGCAAGCCCCACAGGGTTGCTGTCGATCGCATCTCAGCCTAGCGAGAGTTGAGCATGCACGACTTTGGGATGGTGACCCAGGCGAGCACGTACTTTCGGTGTCTGCAAGGGTCGCAGGAGAGCTGGACTTTGTCTCTGCGTCGACTCGGAGGCGGACGTGGACGCTGAGGACTGTCGGCCATGGTTTGATTGGACTGAGGCGTGCGCGGAGCTTAGCATCGCATCGTAGTCAAAGAAGATGCTCGGCGGCGCGGACTGAGAGGGAATGAAGATGATGACTCCATTCCGACCCTCCGACCCTCCGCGCTGATCCTCCGCGTCGACCCTCCGCGTCCGCTCGCTCACCCCAAACACACCTTCTCTCGAGACGTCTACGGCTTTAATTTGATTTCGTATTTACGGATCATTCGCGGAGTAAGTAATTTTTATCCTAAATTACCTTCTAAGGAACAAACTCACCATTCCACCCTGATTGAGTATGTGCGGGCCTTTTGCGTAGTCGGTAGCTGGCGTACATAGACCTTGCTTCAGGAGTGAAGCAATCACCCGGCCGTTATTCAGATCAGTTCTTTGCGCTCATATAAAGTATATAGCAAACCATACCTTACTACAATCGGAACGCGCATCATATCCCAAATTTATACACCATCATCAACAACACATCATGGCCGCCGACTTGGAGTCTGCCCACGAGAAGCTGGCTAGCTCGGAAGAATCTCAGCATGACCAGCATGACCAGCAATCCAGCGAGTCTGACCAAACAACAACCAAACAAGAGATACAAGAGACAGGAGAGAATATAGTCGACTGGGATGGGCCAGATGATCCCCAAAATCCGCAGAACTGGCCTGCATGGAAGCGCAGGACCCAAGTCATCCTCGCCGGCGCTCTCTTGCTTACGGCGTGAGGCAATTCCCGTGCCCTTTCGGAGTAGTGAGGATATCCATACTGACTCAATGCACACACAGCAACCTCGCCGCGACAATGTTCGCACCCGGCGCTGCCTCGTTTGCTGACGAGTTCCACGTCACGGACTCTACCATCGTCAGTCTTACCGTGTCCATCTACCTTTGTGGCTTCGCCATCGGACCCATGTTCATCTCCCCGCTATCCGAGCTGTACGGACGTCTTGTGATCTACCGCGTCTGTAACTTCGTCTTCATTGGCTTCATCATCGGATGTGCGCTGAGCCAAGGCACCGGCATGTTTCTCGCGTTTCGCTTCCTTGCCGGATGCGCCTTTTCGGGCCCGTTGACAGTGGGTGGAGGGACTGTCGCCGACGTCGTTCCGCCAGCTCAGCGTGGGAGGGCGATGTCTCTGTTCTTCATCGGACCGTTCTTAGGACCTGTACGTGGTATCTCATCACGACAGTTGTGCTAACTAATACTGACGTTTCTTGAAGGTCATGGGCCCAATCGTCGGTGGCTTTGTCTCCCAATCGATTGGCTGGCGATGGACATTTTGGATCATCGCAATCCTAGTAAGTACCTATCTAAGAGATACGACCGCTAGAAACTCCAAGTCGCTAACAACCCAATCAAGGCTGGGGTAGGATTCATCATGTCCATCTTCGTTCTCCACGAGACCAATGCCGCCGTGCTGCTGGGATGGAAAGCCGCTCGCCTCCGGAAAGAAACCGGCAACACCGCTCTGGTCTCCAAGATGGACCGAGGCCTGACCCCCCGCCAGCTATTCCTCCGCGCCATCGTCCGGCCGACGAAGCTCCTCTTCCTATCACCCATCGTGCTCCTCCTCTCCCTCCTGTGCGCCTTCGTCTTCGGCCTCCTCTTCCTGCTCTTCACCACGTTCCCCGCCGTCTTCGAGGAGCAGTACCACTTCTCCGCCGGCGTCTCCGGCCTGTCGTACCTCGGCGTCGGATTAGGACTGGGCGTCTCTCTCGCCGCGTACGCCCACCTGAGCGACAAGCTGCAGAAGGCCTCTGGAGACTCCCCCACGCCCGAGGGACGCCTCAAGCCCATGGTGTGGGTCATGCCCGCCATCCCCGTCGGCATCTTCTGGTACGGCTGGGCGGCCGAGAAGCAGACGCACTGGATCGTGCCCATCCTCGGCACCTTCGTCTTCGGACTCGGCTTTCTCTGGGTCGTCATGCCGACGCAGCTCTACATGGTGGATGCCTTCGGTCCCGAGGCTGCCGCCTCCGCGTTGGCGGCGAACGTGGTTCTCCGACTTCTTTGCGGGTCCTTCCTTCCGCTGGCAGGGCCGCCGTTGTATGCAGCGTTGGGACTTGGGTGGGGGAATAGCGTCCTGGGGTTCATAGGCTTGGCCTTTATTCCAGTGCCACTCTTGTTGTGTCGTTACGGGAGGTGGCTGAGGGAGCGTTTTGCTGTGAAGCTGTAGCTTTCCATGAAGAGGCCAAGGTGATATAGATTGGTTCCATCATCTGCTGGGCTTCCCATTTGGAAAATTTGGCGACCTTCTCCTAGTTCATTTCATTCATAGATACCTTCCTGTCGATACTAGATTTAATACCTCTGTTCATAGGCCTGATTTCACCAATCCATACCTGTCTTCTCTGATCATCCGTACTAAGGTAACTATCTGTACCCTAACTAACGTACTGCTATTTTCGGCCACTCATCGCGTTTGGGACAATAGAACCCGTCCTTCCCACGAGCTTCCGCCACATTCCAAGGTACCCACTTGTGCCATTGATAACTAATGATCTCGACCACTATTTCCTCCTCACGTTCGAGACTCGTGGATACAAAGACCTTCTTTAGTTGATGTACTCCAGATTGGGAGATCCACTTATTCATTTACGTGAAATGAATACGATAGAAATGTAAGTTGGCTCTATTCTTATCCAAGATGGCGCGCCCCTTTGAGGAATATTAAAGTCTACATCTTGGTCACGTCTCTCGTTACGAGGCCCTCGTGAGACTGGACTTGGCAGTGGCTAGCGGGGGGTTCGTATGAGACACCTTAGGTGAAGGAAACAGCCAGCGCCTGTGATTATCACGTCTAATTCGTTGAGGATAGTTTTATTTTCGTCGTTCACAGTAGGGGGTTGTCACATGGACATATGAAATCTTCTAGTAACTAAATTGTATCATATAACTATTGGGAGCTTGGGACAGTGCCGTTTCAGATCGTCTTGGATAGTTAACACGGGCCACGCATAACCAGAGTTCAGACTATGGTCAAGTAACTGATGCTTAACAATGGTTCCAGGCCGAACTTTTGTGAAGGATGTTGTAAGGATGGGAAACTTTAGAAACCAAAGTCTGCGACAAAGTCACCATTCTGCGCGAGAAGGGTGCTCCGACAACTATGTGACCAATAGCATTATCACAAAAAGTTCCCATCTCTCTAACCCCGGCTAGAATCCCTGAAGATGGCACAGCAGTAACTATTATTCAGGCTCCACCTCCGGAACTAATAAGCAATCGAGACGTCGAACGGGAAAGTTCGCATTGATGGGAGTAATGACAGCAGTAGGTCTTTGCATTGCGCTACGGGCCATCATCTGCTCGAATCTATAAATGCGACCAACATCTTCAGCCTCTCTCTGGTCTCAATCACTCCATCGTTCCCATTGATATCATATCTGTCAGACGTTATTCCAATCACTACAGCCAACTCCAGCTTCAATCCATCGCAATGAGATTCATCCAGCTACTCCCTTTCCTCGCCGCCTCTGCGGCGGCGCATCCCGCTACTGGTACGCCCCTACTCTCCATGACCCCGACACCATGATCGCAGTGATCACATCGCTAACTCCATCACACAAAAGACCGTGTCTCTCGTGGGTTCGGAATCGTGCCGGTCGGCGATGGCGCGGGCGCCACCGTCGCCGAACGCTCGCCCGAGCCGGCGCTCTTCGACATCGAATCCACCGACTCAGGCAGCGTCTCTGATAAGCGCGCCCCCGAGCCTGAGCCGGCGCTCTTCGACATTGAGTCTACTGATTCGGGTAGCACCTCCGAAAGGCGGGCTCCTGAGCCTGAGCCGGCGCTCTTCGACATTGAGTCTACTGATTCGGGTAGCACCTCCGAAAGGCGGGCTCCTGAGCCTGAGCCTGCTCTCTTCGACATCGAGTCTACTGATTCGGGCAGCATCTCTGATAAGCGCTCTCCTGAACCCGAGCCTGCGCTTTTTGACATTGAGTCTACCGGCTCGGACAGTACATCTGGATAAGTGCTGCTTCTCGTCTTAGCCCTTGGGCTCTACTGTTGAGTACAGCCCGTGTTAAAGGTGGCATCGAGGGGCGCTGAGTCTAGCCTATTGGCTCAGCTCGCAACCTTCAACTTTGAGTATCGTGTGTATTAAGTCAGCTGGGGAGACGGCGTGACTTTGAACGCAAGCTGGTGGGAGGACATATGGTGGTTAGGAGTGAGCATGGTTGCCACGAGGTAGTATGACTTTGGTAACTACAGGACGAGGTGATGCGAGATATGCCTTTGTAAGAAACCCATTGAAGAGACAATCCGTCTTGCTACATGGTGCTTGTATTGCATATGTTTCGATTAGATCAATGATGCGAGAAGAACTCATATCTGGCTGGCTTGCATTCACCCGATAAAACTTCTGTCTTTTCTCCCACAGTGGACGATACCGTTGTGGTTTGAGTTCAGGAAACGTCGCCGGATTTCCTCTCAAAGTGCTAGAAACTACTCGCGAAATCGGCATTCGGTCTTAATCAAGAGACTGAGCTCCATTCTGGCGTTCTGGCATGATGTCGCAGAAAGTACCACCTGTTGCTGTAAAGTGTTCAGAGCAGACAGTTGACTATTACCCAGCTTCACAAAGTGCTATCATCAACCTTCCCTTTGAAGATGGGCAATTTCCGGCAAATTGCCACGAGCTGTCCGCTCGACTCTGCTGTACTCGTCCTACAAGTCATCGTCATCAGCCTCACGTCCCGATTCGGCTCGCCGAAGTGCAATTTCGGTCTGCGCCTCCACAGCTGAGGCCGCTGAGTCACCGGCCGCGCCGTTGCCGTCTAAGTGCTTACAAGATCCACTGAAAGCACCATGTCAGATGAGAGATCGGAACAATAGAGACAGCTTAGTTACTAGATTACGCCACGAAAGAATATCATCCAAGGGTGATATAAAGATGGATCTGTCGCTTTGCAGTCCTCTAGAATATGCATGCAAGCACCGCTGCACACCATGGAAATGAATAAATCAAAATGACAAACATGCGAGATATCCGTATGGCCCTGGGGGCGGGCATCACCGCCGCAGGTCTACTTACCTCCACGGTATCCGCGTCACCTTTCCTCTATACCCATGACCATGGAGTCACACTCCCATTGCCTCACCGAGACGTCATCCAGCTCTCCAATCCGACCTGGCTCGAGAACATCGCCGTCCGCTCCAACGGCGACCTCCTACTCACCGTCCTCGGCTATCCCGAAGCAGCCATCTACAGCGTGTCGGGCCCAGCCAGTGGCGCCGCGCCATCCCTCACGACCATCGGCGACTTCTCCTCCGCCAACTACCTCCTCGGCATCGCGGAGCCCGCGCCCGATCTGTTCGTCGTCGTCGGGTCCGCCACCGACGCCGCGACCAACGGCACCACGTGGCCGGCCTGGCGCCTCGATTTCCGGGACCGAGGGGGGGAACCAGCGATCGAGGTGATCGGTCGCATAGACGACGCGACGGTGCTGAACGGCGTCGCCGCCCTGCCCGAGAACAGCGACGTCGTCCTGGTCGCCGACTCGTCCGGCGGACTGGTCTGGCGTCTGGACATCACGACGGGCGCGTACGAGAGGGCGATCCAGGTCCCCGAGATGGGCTTCGCGGCGAACGCCTCGTCACCTACCGGGGTCAACGGCGTCAAAGTGTGCGCAGGATACCTCTACTGGACGAACAGCTACACGCAGACAATCTATCGTGTTGGGATCACCCGAGATGGCTTTGCGGCCGAGGGCGCGGAGGTCGAGATGGTCGGCGAGCTTGACGCGACGTTTCTCGACGACTTCGCGATCGGGGATGACGGGATCATTTGGGCCGCGACAGACTTCGACAATCGATTGTTCGCCGTCCAGCCGTTTGGACAGAACGTCGTGGTTGAAGGCGGGGTGACTCAGTTCACTTTGGCTGGAGATACTTCTGCAGCTTTTGGGAGAGGCGAGACGGACAAGCACATACTCTACGTGGCTACCAATGGCGCACTTCGAGTGCCTATCAATGGTACTTCAGAGGGCGGCAAAGTCGTTGCGATAGACACTCAAAGTTTTAGATTTTGACATTCATCAACATAAACTCCATGTACTTCAAAGTCATGATTCGATACATTCTTATCCGTGTGTCTTCAACTATCTGCAGTCGTAATATCATCCCAAATCATACGGTATCTTATTGCCAGTTAAACTCCAAACTAAAGAGTAACAAAAACACCCCGTGTGGAACTCACATCCGTGATCAACGTCAAAATCTCATGTACTAGTTATACCTTCTCCTTAGCCAGAGCCTCCAAACCCTGTAGTAAATCATCCCGCAAGTCCTCCCAGCCCTCGATCCCCACGCTGATCCGCAAGAGCCTCTTATCGACACCGAGATCCGACATGGCCCTCCACTCGATGAGACTCTCCACGCCACCCAGACTCGTAGCATGATGGAACAGCTGAAGCTTGCTCGGCAGCCTCTTCGCGTCCTCCGCGTCCTTCATGTACACCGCGAACACGGGACCGAACCCATTCGGCATCTGCCTCCTCAACCACGCATCCTCCCCCTCCAGGTCCTCCGTCTGCAGACTCGCATGCTTCACCTCCGCCACCATCTCCCGCACCACGCCGCCTCCTCCTCCTCCTCTCTCCTCCCTCATCTCCCCCACCAACCACCGCACCAGCGCCTCCGCATCCGCGCTCTGCCTCCGCACCCGCAGCTCCAGCGTCCGCAGGCTCCGCACCCCGAGCCACCCCTCCAGGCTCCCCATCACGCTCCCCAGCACCAGCCGCTCTTCCCGCATCCCCGCCACCCAGCCCGCGTGCCGCGGCGCCACCGCCACCACCCCGCACAGCATGTCGCTGTGGCCCCCGAGGTACTTGGTCCCCGAGTGCAGCACCGCGTCCGCGCCCCAGCGCAGCGGCGCCAGCAGCGGCGGCGGCGCAAACGTCGCGTCCACCGTCAGCACCGCCCCCGCGCGCCGCGCCTTGGCCGCGTACGCCGCCAGGTCCCGCGCCTCGCCCGTCGGGTTCAGCGGCGTCTCGACGTGCACCACGTCCCCCGGCCCCAGCGCCGCGTCCTCGCAGTCCAGGTCCAGGACCTGCAGGCCCGTCAGCCGCGACAGCAGCTTGAGGACGCCGTGGCAGCCGTGGTAGCCGCCGCCGATGGCGACGCGGCGCGGGTTGAGGTGCACGAGGAGCGCGTGGAAGGCGGCGAGCCCGGAGCTGTAGGTCAGGGCGGGCCCGCCGAGGATGGAGGTCAGGATGGCCTCGAGGCGGTGGGTGTTGGGGGCCGAGTCGCGCGAGTAGACGTGCGAGTCGTGGGCGTTGTTGGGCTGGGTGGGGAGGTTAGCAGGGTCGGATCTGGGCAACGACCGATAGTTCTGGATTTTTCCTGTGAGAGGCCTTACGTTGAGATTGTTCCATGGACTCAGCTCTTCTGGATTCCTGCTATACCGGAACGTCGTTGAGACGTGCATTGGTGGTGCGACGGCCTGATGGGAATTGAGATAGTCGTCTGCATGGATCGTCTGCGCCGACAGGGACAAGTGCTGATATCTAGACGCAAGGTATGATGCGTCTGTAGCCGATTTTCCGTTGCCATTTTCCATCTTGGTCGTGGTGATGGGGTTCTCGTGGGCCATGCCACCGACTAAGTCAGGGTTGGCGGGGGGCTGGACAGAAACGTTCGCCTCGGACGCGACATCATTATCATTATGAGCATTAGAGTCTTCTCCGGCCATTGTCGTTTTCCCAACTGAAATCCGCGAGGAGCTGAACTACTTGAACCTCAGCTCTCACCCGACTTTGTCTGTTTGAGGCTTTGTCGGAACTTGGGGACTTTTCTTACGTTCAGCGATTGCTTGTAATAGATAAAATGATCAAGAAGAATAGGGGCGACAGTATGGTCAAAGGTGAAAGCACAAAGAGTAGTTGTTCACAGAATGGTTAGATCTCAGGAGCCCCACGGAGTGTAGGAAGAGAGGGATCAATATACCGGTACCAGCGGGGTGTATCAGGCAGGTAGCTAGCTCTTCACTGGAACCACCTTACGTTTAGGGTAGCTCAAGAAGCTCGTGGAGTTCCATCGGAGTTACCATCGCGTCCATCTTGGTACAGAGTTACGCCATCGATACCGCTACGACGCAGGGTGGGCCGATCCGCTGGTGCCGTCCGGCTCCGTTATCGGGAGCCATGCCGAGAGGTCGTTCGACCCGGACTGGGAAATCAGCTGTATAAGTATCTATGTCGCACTTCACCAGAATCACTCATGCCACACGCACAAATGAGTCATTGGGCAAGATTACTGTTGTCTTTTTATATAGAGGGCGTACGCGCTCAAGATTCAGTATGGCGCGGCGTACACAGCTGCCCGACCTTGCACGCCATTAGATGTGCTAGTCCAAAGACTACGTCCTCACAAACATGTTGAAAACGACATGAGCGAATTCAAATACCAAGACATTGCCATTTCTCAATCAACTCAAAGTATGGTTTTAGCACCTGTGACGCCAACGCTTGATCCCAAATTGCTCCAAAAAGCCGGTAACAAACCCAAACCGCCCGCTGTGTATGCCGTCCATGCTCAGAGGCCGTTAATAGGAAACTTTCATTGACTCTATACATATTCGTATACAGTATGACTCGAAAGGAAACTCGTTACGCTGATATTATATAAGGTGATTGGTCATGATCGACCAGAAACTGAGGAGCCAGGGCTACGCTTTCTGGGGTCGTTGATGACCTCCGCAGTACTGCCCAATAAATCTGCTCTTTGTTCCGGATCAATCTGTTCGATATTGCGTTGATGAACATAGCCAATACTAGCAGGCCGTTCATCTCCACCATCACTGATCCTTGCTGAAGCCTGATTGAGATCTTCAGTTGGCGCCGTGGAGGATACGGACAGTCGTTTCTGTGAATTGGTGCGGTCAAAAGGTAGGCGCGTGGACCCTTCTTGATGCAGATAGGCATCTTCCGGATTGAGGTTCGTTCGTGTTTGCGATACATCTCGCGATGATGAGAACTCGGCGAGACGGTCACCGCTAGAGTTGCGTTTCGAGCTCTTCCTCGGCACATCCGGTATGTCAGGCACTGCACCATCCCCAGCGGCCAATCTCGCCGATCTCTGCGATGCCTGTCTACTGGCCTTAGAGTGAATCCTACTAGGTATTCTGAAGCTCTCGCCAGCATCTAGATCCGGAAGAAGGGGAGGGTCCTTCTGGACCTTTGTGGTCTCGATGTCCAACTCATCCTCGGAACGAGGTTCGCCTGATTCATTAAGCAATCCACCGCTTGCGCTGTCTCGACTGGTCCGACTGGTTCTCTTTGGCTTAGGCGTCTCATCCTCGTCATCGCTGTCAATGGGTCCGTTCCGTAGTACCCCTAAGGCAACAGGAATGCCTTCTGGAGGCGGTTCATCGCTGAACTCTCCGCCTCTTGCTTTCATGGCTGGTGGCATTCTCGAACTCCTGACCACTTCAAAGCCCTTGCCTTTCTCTTTAGTTTTGCCACCAAAAAGACTTTTGATCCATCCCGTTGCCGTCGCCATAGGGCTGGTGGGGTCTGCCGGACCAGTGCCCAACTTCCTTCCGAGGCCTTCGGAATTAAGCGCGGGACCCCGGACACCATAGTAAAAGTCTACTTCTCTGGTCGCATAATCGGCCCGAGGGGGGGCAAAAACTGGCGTGTAAAGCGCAGGAACCGGCGCCGGTGCCGAGGATGCTCTGCCTGCAACAGGGAAATCTTCACCATCGGGTACATTTTGGCTCGTTCGTCGGTTGGCTAATTCGATACTCGCTATGGAGTCGCGAGCTCTGTGCGGCGAGGGGGAGTCACCGCCTTCTAGTGTTCCCCGGCGAGCACGAGGAGGTCGGTAATAGGGGTCTGCTGTGGGTTGTGGACGAGTAGCTTGCCCAGGAGACGGCAGGAAAGAGAAAGTGCTAGCTTCCCTCGGTGTCGTCGGTGTGAACGCGCTACCTCCGCCCATAGGAGCTGCATATACGTCGATGCTTCCAAGAGCGCTGGAGCTTCTGTGGCCAGGCGCCATCAGGATCCCCATACTGCCAGCAGATCCACTTCTCACTCGACCGTATCCTCTCTTGGATGCGCGATCAGCATCAAGCATGCCGGTGGTGCTGAGTTGGCTTTGTCTCGATGGCCCGCCACGCCGGTCAACACGCCGGGACAGTTGACGGGCGCCAAAGATCTTGGAAAGGCCGCCTCTCCTCTGACCTCGGATATCGTCTCCTCCGGCGCCACAAAGACGTGCAATGACTTCAACAATAGTCTGAAGAGCATTTAAAAAGAAGCCAATGAGAAGAACACAACCATGGATGAACAGAATAGCATATCCCACCCATCCTTTGGGGCCCTCAGTGAGACCCATAGACGGGGCAAAAGCGACCATGAGGATGACGGAGATGAATCGCAGTGCAGAGAGCACGGAATGATAGAAGTTCATCGAGGTATCGGGATGAAAAGGGCGGAACGCGTACAGCGTAAGCATCTGAACCACTTCACAGATTGCCAAAATCACAATCTGTGCAATACCTGAAGGCTGTACAGCTCCAATCGCAATACCTCGCAATATCGTCAAGATTATCGGGATGATGGCGAAGGTAGCCGCCTCGTCGGAGTATGTATTATATAGCGGTCCATAGAGGAGAACTGTTGGCAGGTCGTCGAATAGGTGCGATCTAGGCTTCGTGGACGCAACAAGGTACATAAGCCGTATCGAAAACCCGATGATTAGTGCAAGTGTCACTACGGCCATAGCCACAAGGACCCCATTGGATCGTCCAGCCACAACCAGCTGGAATGCCGAAAGAGCGACGATAGGCAGTAGAAAATAGCTGAAGACCAAACGAATGATCATTCCGAAAGAGAAAGGGATGTTTTTAGAGCGCAGGTCCTCCTCGGCCGACTGGTTAATGAAGCGCAAGAACCATCGAACAATGAATCCGAGTTGAATAATGATAAGAGCTGCCGCAATGATGACCAGGAGCCAGATCATCATGCCTGGCCAAGCATCCTCAACTTCCTTCATACCATCAAGCTGAGTGATATGTTCCATGCCGTATACGCCTCGAGTTACGTAGATACCATCCTGAATGCTTTGCCAGGATTCTGCCTTGGCTACAAAGCTCTCATTGAACATCAAGGCAGACCATGACCCTTGACTCGCGACAGGTTGATAGTAGCCCGGATAATTGAGGGAGAGGCCACCAGTAAGAACAACAAATTGAATGTACTGCAGACAGTCACCAAAGCCAGGAGTAACGAGACGAAGAAGGTCAGGGTCGCGACCATAGTTGGATGTCCAATGGAAGATATCACTGGTGCCCCAGGGACTGAAAATTGCAGCGAATGCCGTCGCAAATCCGACTACTATGAGCACAATAAGTGGCAGAAATTTCAGAAGCCATGCGATTCCACCTAGACTGGGCGTAACGACAGCGGAAATGCACCCAATTGGGGTGGCTTCCAGGTCACCATAAACAATGATCAGTGTCGGAACAAACGAAGTGAACTCGTTGCCCGAGCCGAAGCCGTGCTTGAGTTGGAAAGCCGGTAAGCCAGAAGGGTCTGCTGGTATTTGATCGAGGTTTTTACTACACGAATACATGTTAGCATTCGGTTACTGTCCCATGCATAAATCGACACTCGGAGTATGTGAAGGTATGATGACCTACACAATGTCGTCGTTGAATACTGGACCCAATGGACAGCCTGTGCTATTGAGAAGATCCTGACAGAAAAACGAATCATTTGCGTAAGGCGTATATGTCAAGACGTCAACCTTGGAATGTAGCGTGGTGGCCTTCTTTTCCGTGGAACCAGTGTCCGGACTGTTCTCAATCTTTCCGTTCGTTGTATTGTTCCATGCGGCAGAGCCAGGTGCCGGCAGCTCAGTATCGCCAACTCTTCCAGTCACATTGCCCCAGACAGTCACTTGCAAATTGTTGGAATGAAATTGAGCATCAACAACGAGCGGAACGAATTGCAGCTGCACCTTATCCTCCGGCACATTGGTGTATATGTAGCTGCTCGAGAGACAATTGTCGAAGGGGACTTGTACGGCTGAGGTGAGTTGGATGCGTGTTGCCAGGATGAGCAAGATGGCGGTGGCCCAGGACAGTATCGGAAGTCTAAGAGTGTACTGGGCTTTCAGGTTGACATTGCCGTTCCTATTCTTCATATTGACTACAGTTGAGCTGGTATCGGGCCCACCACATCGCGTTGGCGGCTGTGCCTGTCTCGGTAGGGGCTGAGAAGGGTCGGCGACGCCTGAACTGGAGCTTTGCATTGTCGTCGACGGTTTTGGGCGGTCTCGAATGCGATGGGAGCAAGAAGATGCGAGGCGAAGCGAGGACCACTAGGCCCGCATCATGTCGGACAGATAGTGGTCTCTCGAGCGAGTGACTAGATAAAACTACGTCGGAAGCGAGGGTAGCGAAGGTAGCGATCGTGGTGGAGGGAGGAGATGGAGGCGCGTAAGCACTCCAGAGAGGCGACAGGACGTTAGACGAGACAAAGCTGGCGACAACAGTTCGCAGTAAGTTGGACTAAGAATTATTCTAAAAAAGGAGAAAATCGTATGAATGATGAGCAACACAGGATAATACAGCCGGGTACGGTTTGACGGGTTCCAGTATCTCGTAATCCCTTGCTAGTGTGGCAGTGCGGGCTGTGCAAAGGTAGGCTGGGCCTACAAGGTAGGAGCGGTAGCACCGTAGGAAAAAAAAAATTAAGCTGGTATAGGGATGTACACGAGCTAGCGCACTTCGGGTCTTCGTATGGCTGACGGGCTGGAGGTGGAGTTATGACGTGGGACTGGGATTGTTTCAATATTTTCTCTCCTGTGTCTAATACTGGGTCAGAGCGAATGGTGAGAATAGAAAGTGAAGGAGATGATGGCCAACACGGCAGGCGATGTTTGGGGATGGAGAATGGAGGAGAGATAGATATCTAGATAGAGAGTTGTTGAACTTAACCTTTTAGTCGATAGATAGCCCGGCAGAAAAGGCAAGACACCCAAGACAAGGCAGGCAAGACAGTGACAGACAGGTGGACGGGGCGGTTCCATCCCAGGACCCGGCAGGCCGCCATAGTTAGGAGGAAGTGGGGAGAGACCTAACTGGAAGTGCAAGTGCAGGGAGAGGTATCCCAAATAGGAGCGAGACCCTTGAGCCCTTTCTGCCTTAGCACTGGGGGCCAATCATCTCCTGCTGCCGCGGTCTCTCTGCGCTCCGTCGCTGCGAGCAAAGACGGCCAGCGCATCGATATTCTCCCATTCACCACAATGCCGTCTTCGCCTCTACCATGTATTTGTTACCATTACACGACACTACCGAAGCGTTCTTACCGTCTCTTCGACAGTGTGATCCGTTTTTTTTTTCATATGTTCCCGTACTAGCATGACCTTCCTTGGCGTCAGGTCATTATTCAATGTAAGTAGTATCATCAGTGTTCGCCGTGCTATTCTACCCACCTCGAAGGCCACTTCAATCCGCCATAGCGAAACCATGCCATTAGGTAGGTAGTCAGGGTGACTGCGTCCGTCGAACTAGTACCACGAGCTACTAGTAGTGGAGTCTGGTGCCAAGAGAGCTCACCTTCGTGCTGTGAAATCATCATGAACCTTGAGGTGACGGGACGATCCTTTGGACCCGATGATATGGCATATCTCCCTCTAGCCAAACTTTACTCCGGCAACGACGTATTATGCGGCCTACTTGGTAATAGAGGGAGGGATGATGAATGTTGGTGGGTAGCATCGAAAAACCTGATGTCCAGCCTCAACGTCCTCTGGCTGCATGTCTCATTCGGAATCGCAGCCAGGAACTTGCCCAAACGGACCAGTGATAGTGAATGTCGCAGCGATTCCGATACATCAGGTAGCCTTACTTGTTTCATACGCTGAGAAACCAAACAATATTTGCCAAGACTACTTCATGCCGCGCGCGATTCTCTTACCCTTCCAGACATGTTTTCCAAAACGCCTCGGTAGCGCTCAGCCGGCAACGCTGAATGCGCTAGAGAATTGCTACAAGAGTGATTGAATTCCATTGTGGCGCTCTGCCGGTTGAACTACACAGCATAAATTCCATACCTGGCGGAGGTGTCCACCAATATCACCTTGGGCCTTGTCTGGGTATACTTGACCAGATCGCATCAACGTCATCGAATATTATGCCACACAGATTTCCTTAAAAGACTCGGGATAGCCACGTAGATCATAAAAGTCCGCTAAGAACTCGTCGCTGTGCGACGCCTGACACATCATTACCGCTCCTCATGCAAATACGAGCTTGGAGTTGTGACCAATCGAGATCACCAGCCAGGGTCCGCGCAAGTGTGGCACAGCATTACTGCGTTCCGTCGTGTCCGTGCACCCCGACTTCACCTCGTTTTGGTCCATCATTTATGCAGTGACTGGTCATGGAGACGTGCTCGGGTCACCGACAGTCTGGTCATATTATTATCGTGCGTGGTAACACATTGAAAACGTACATCAAGCTGGATAATATTGGACATACATACTGGCGTCTCGTAAACTTCTTTAAGACAATTCAATACCCCAGTCAGGTTACGTTCAAAGGAGATAAGTAACTATTGGGTGTTCAGGGCCATTCCTCTTATATAGGTGGGATATTTCCCTATCATTCTGGTTGAAGAAGCAACTAGCTAGAGATGATTTATCGGCAAATTATGGACAGCGAATCACTCGCGATTCACCCAGACAGCCAAAGTAGTCTCCCTGCCATGCCTAAAGCTAGAAAGTAAGCTATGAAGCAATTAGGTCCCGATCGCTTTTCCTTTGCCTTTCAGCTGAGAGGCAAGATTGAATTCCGGTAAGCTCCCTTCGCGGCCAATACTCTCTCTCCGAAACTCCAGAAGCTTACAAAGTTTCCCCTCAATCGTACGCCCATCAGCAAGACTCATACCAGGGATGCTATCCTCAAAGGCACCCTCGGTCGTGTATTGGTCGTGCTCCAGGTATAATTCCACAAAAGCAGATAGAGCTTGGATATCGACTTCCATATTATAGCATAGCGAATGAACTTGTTGCTCCTCGGAGATATTTTCGAGCGGCAGCATGCAACTCTTCATCCGCTTCGGGTTTCCTGCTCTGGCGCCCTTATCTGCAGCCAAGGACTTCTGTCTGCGTAAAAGATAGGCTCGAGGGTCATCGGCGGGAATCGTCGTCTTGATCGGCTCTTTTATATCGGCAGTAACTCGGTCATTGAGATATGTATTAAGAGAAAGAGAGTGAAGAGCCTGTCGGTCTTTCAGTGGCTGGAAGTCTGGACTCGATGATTGTATCTTGGTTTGTGTCACTGGAGGCCGTTGACTGTACAGTCCTTTCCGAGCTACCGCATACCGATCCTGTAAGCTGTTTACACGGCTTCCAAGCTCGATGTCTGGTGTACAAGGGTTTGATTGACCCAGACCATGGCTGCTCATGTGTCTTTGGCGTTTCCTCTTGTTGAACTGGCTGTGGTTGAAGGAGATCGATGCCTGCTTCAAGCTCTCAGGATCTATTGCACGTGCAGTGACAGTCGTCAGGCCATCTTGGAACTCTTTCCTCTCAATAGACGAAGGTGGAGACCGTGGAAGATACCGATTAGGCTGTCCGTGATTCGTGATGTTCCGCTTAGGAGTTTCTGGCAGCAGGTTCTGGTGCCTAGGTACTAGAGGACTAGATATCGGACTGCGGTAGCCACCAGAAGCAACCATTTGTGCAAAACTAGCATGTGTCTGCGAAAACATGTGGCGATGACTTGGAGGGATATCCAGATCGCCTGGTGGCGCTTGTACGTGACGAAGAACTGGAAGATCGGGCGTCATGGGAAGCTCGGGGGTATAATGTGAAGAGTCACTCGTTGTATTCCTTTCCTTGCCGTTAGTGATTAGAGCGCCCCCAGAAACGACATTGTTCTTTGCGATAACCCACGGGTTCGTGGATTTGCCATCTTGTGCTATGGCAGAAGCTCCAGCCCGGAGCTGGGAGTCTTGCGGTGAAGCCTGTGATTCAGTCACGGTCGGCTTTGCACAGTCGGCCCGACCGTGCTTTGCACACTCTACACTTTCACCTTCATTCTGAGCCACGGGAATCAGACTGTTGACTGGACTGAAACAACCGACTGATGGAACTTCGTTGAGAGGCTGGGATGGGAGCTGCGTTTCAGCAGTCCTACGGGCCGAGGGGGCTTTTGGGGGATGTTCCTGGCTCTGATCGATAAAGGCACCTTGCAGACGTTTCGAGGTTTGAGTGCTAACACCCGGAACACTGATCAACTTTGGTTGCTCATCTGGAGATGGTGCCCGTTCTTTGTGGGCCGCTGCCACTCCATAAACCCCAATGCAAAGAGCTTTGAAGCCGTTGATGACGATAGATTCATCAGAAAACAGAACGTCGTCTTTGGAGGGCTCTATGTTTGCATCGTAGCTCCCAGCTGGACATCTGATATTGACGCGAATGAAGTAGTGTGACAAATGATCAGTCGAGACGAAGTGACCAGCGCTGTTACGAAGATGTTCGTTGTAAATTACAGACAACCTTTTCCCTATGTTTCTTTTCGTAGTGATTGGCCGCCCATCCACAGAGAGAAATCTATGCTTTGGAAGTTTTGAAGGATCACCATTGGGCTTGATCAGACAGGTCTCAAGAACATACTCATCATGCACTGGCACTGGTATTTCACTAGCCCTCATGTGAACCAAAGCACCAAGGCTGTTTATCTTAACAGTCTTCTCAAGACAACTGGCCGCCAGTTGGGTTCCCAGTATCTGTAAAGCAGCCTCCATAACAGAAGAGCGCCTCTTGGGCGAGTACAGCCATTTTCTCGCTGGGTTGCTCAAGATATTGCGTGTAAGTTTGATTTGAGGCCTTGCCATAGCGTAAGCTTGGAGAAGTACCAATATCCTCTCATGTATTTTATCGGATTCTCGAATAGCGGCTTGCTCCCGCACAGGCAGTCGATCGAAGAGATTAGTGACAGTCACTGTGGTTCCCATTGGAGCTGATGCCGGTCGTTGTGTGGCCACACCTCCTTCTCCACGGACCAATTGTAGAGCAGCTGCGACAGGCTCGGCCGAAGACTTGGTGGTTATGCTAACATTCGCTACTGAATTGATGCTTGCTAGAGCTTCACCACGAAAGCCAAGCGTTCGACTGGGCACGGTTCGAAGTTGGTCAATAGATTTGAGCTTGCTCGTGTGTGCTCTCCTTCCAAGTGCATCATAGTCGTCGGGATGTATACCGGTACCATTGTCTCGAACTTCGATCTTTGAAATTGTATCGTCCGATATTAGAACGTCAATCGAGGTGGCTTCCGCATCTATGGCATTGTCGAGAAGCTCTTTGATCAATGTTTCTGACGAGCTAATATTAATATGAGATTTAAGGAGTCTCGCAGTGGATTCGGGGAGGGAGGAAATGGAGGACATGGTCAGTGTATGAGCAACGTTAGTTCGTGGATAGTCAGGCAGAGGAGATTGAAACGATTGTCATATCGAAGCTGTATATATCACAGTACTAGGTGCAACAGAGTTGCAGTTTCTCAAAATATCCTGACGAGAAGATGTCACGGCGTGTTTATCAATGTACGTATTCGAAAGAGGATACCGGTAGTCATGGTGATGATTCTGAGAGTTTGAGGAGAGCACCCAACTAAGCCATGTTTTTAGATGAAAGTACCTTGCCATCTCATCAGTTTGGAATCTGGAAGTGACAACCAACTCTTCTCGACTGACCGGTGTGGTCTTGCCCTCACTGCACCGATCTGCCACAACCACCCGCAGCTCTGGTTACTGTGTACCCGTGAAGTTGAGCTACATTCTTAAGTAGTATGGCTAGTACGTCAACCGCTAAAATCAGCTGGCCATCAAACCGCCAGATGGCCGTCGGCTCGACTTGGTCTAGATCAGGACGGGCTGCATAGATCGACCCCTGTCCCGACTGGCGTCATGCCCCTCCCTCCTTGGACTCGTTTGGCTTCAGCCCACCTTGTAGCTAGAGCTCTTACTATCATGTGAACCGGTAAGGCACCCTCCACCACCTGGCTAACACACCATCACCATCTTACAGCAACCGCTTCGCCATCTTGACAACAACTATTGGCCCAATTGACTTTCCCACGAGTCTCTTACTTTCCAATCACCCCGTACCAAGCAACCGACCAACCAACAAACCCGCGCGCAGCAACCATGGCACACAAGGGCCCAGCACCCCAGGAGCACGACGGCAGCAACCTGCGCATTGGCATCGTCCACGCCCGCTGGAACGAGCAGGTCATCGACCCCCTCGTCCAGGGCACTAAAGCCAAGCTCCTCGCCTGCGGCGTCAAGGAGTCCAACATCGTCGTGCAGACCGTCCCGGGCTCCTGGGAGCTGCCCATCGCCGTACAGCGGTACGTGTCAACTGTGTCCCCCTTATCCGACCGACACAACCCGCAGTCCCTATCCGCCCGCCCATGATGCTTCAACTGACTAATTTGAAACCAATCAAAACAGCATGTACACCGCCTCTCAAGTCCAACAATCCTCCTCCGCCGGCGGCGCCGGTCCCACGGCCGGCGACCTCCTCGGAAGCAGCACCACAGACCTGACCTCGCTCCCCACCGAATCCTCCCCCGCCTCCTCCCAACAGCCCTTCGACGCCATCGTCGCCATCGGCGTCCTCGTCAAGGGCGAGACCATGCACTTCGAGTACATCGCCGACGCCGTCTCCCACGGCCTCATGCGCGTCGGCCTCGACCACGGCATCCCCGTCGTCTTCGGCGTCCTCACCGTCCTCACCATGGACCAGGCCCTTGCCCGCGCCGGCCTCGGCGGCGGAGCCGGGGCACACAACCACGGCGAGGATTGGGGCCTCGCCGCCGTCGAGCTCGGCGTCAAAAGGGCCAATTGGGCCAAGGGCAAGATGGAGTGAGGGCCAAGATGAGGGAACGGAAACGGTTGATTCCAGGGCCGCTGGGTTGTTGAAGGAATATGGGCAGATCATTATAGGCATGTCCCCTTTCGATCAGTTACTCAATTGGCTAGCGAATTACTGCTGCAATGATACTAGTACCTGGTTACAAAAAACTTTGGAAAGCTCAATGAGGCCGGACTGAATAGTATGGGAAGAATTGTGTCCTCGGCGAAGCAGAATCAGCCTGTGCCCATAGACTTCTAGAAAGCTCGAGCAAAAAGAAAACAATACACAGCAGAGATCAAATACGAATGAAGTTTCAAATTCGGCAATATGAGAATATCGTGTTTCCACCAGCTGCTATCGCCGTTGTTTGTTCCCAATTATGAGTTACACCGAGCAGACAAACTAATTCAAGTGGCAAGCACCTGCATGATTGTGTTACATCTGACCACGAGATCATAGATGCTTCTCACCTAAGTACCGCAATGTTGAGAGGGTTACGGAAGCATTAGATTATTGGTATGTAGGCTGGTCTATATCAATGTTGTCTTATCACCCCAGCACACCCACACCTCCAAAGTCTCCTGTTCTTTCTTACCCAATTCATACCCAGCAGAGATTCCCCATTGAGCTTCCCAATTAAAGCCCTTCCTACTCTGCTAATTCAGTTTGCTCGCCTGCTCGCTCATTCAAGAAGTGGGATAGGTCTTCCAACCAAGATCATGACTCGAGACGCGCCAGCACATTACATCCAAATATACAATAAATCTCCCCAAATCCCCAAGCTCCAAGAAATTTGCCCATCTACCGAAGAGTAAAAGGTTTGCCCCATGGCCCAGGACATGCCGCTGAACAGTCGGTTTTTTAGTGCCCCTAAGCGAATGCTCTATGTCTAGCCGATAAATGCAATGCACCAATAGCCCTATTTAGCTGATGAGTGCCCCTATGTCGGATCCAAAATTCTTCTTCGACCGCCATAAGCTCCTCTTCTTCTCCCTCTTTGCTTTCATTGCCTCCCAACCTTCTTCATCGTCATCATCGTCCTCAACCTTGACAACGGATGGCTTCCCTCCGTGTTGAAGCTTTGAGTGCAGCTGAGGCAAGGCACCCGACATGGTAGAGGTGCGACCCGACTGATCCAGAGGATTGAGGCTGGAAACGGGACGGTAGCGTCCGGGAAGCCCGATGTTACTTCGCTCCGAAGGCGCAATAGACGGAGCATAACCGTCGCCTTGAATGCGAATAGATGGAGCAAAGCCATTGTGAGTGGGCTGAGGAAGCCATGACGAGGAACTTGGCTGCATCATGCTCATTGTACGACCCTCATTCCGTGGCAGTTCCAGATTCATGCTTGACCTAGATGCGTCTCCCATTACACCCGCCATCTGGCTTCCCAGGAATGAATTACGAGACATGTCTCCACCAAGGAACGAATTGCGGGATGCATCGCCTAGCGTCCCCATAGATTGTGTCGGTAAATGTCCCTGCGGCCGTGGAGATGGTTGTCCCGGAGTATGGCCTTGTTGTGCTGCCATCATCTGCATGAACTGCATCTGCATCTGCATGAACTGAGTCATTTGCTGATTCATATGCATTTGTGCTTGATCCCCGGGCGTCATCATGGGAGGTTGCATTTGTTGCATGCCTACAGGATACATCATTTGCGGTGGCATCGCGGCGGCTGGATCAAAGCCTCCATTCATTCCCATTCCGTTTACGGGCATGCTAGGGGCAAAGGCACTCTTGCCGGTGTCAACTGCTGGGCTGCCGCGTCTCATAGCTCTCGATCGCTCCTCGTTGGCGATGACACCAACCAAACCACCTGTGGGGACAGCTCTACTTTGCGTAGCCGGTGCACCACCACCAAGCGCGAAAGACTCTCGGGGGGCTTGGTTGATGAGCCCTGCTCCGAGAAATGGATCCTGGGGCAGCTTCCTGGCGAAAGCCGGGAGGCGACCGCCATTGGCTTGAGCACTGCTATCAGCCACTGACCCGGGGCCGGCGGTATAAGACGGCTGCATTGAGGCACGTAGGTTCGATTGGGAAGGCATCCCACTGAGGCGTGTTGGCGGTCGGTTCTTGTTAGGGAAGCCGTGGGCTGCGAGGATGGCGAGAGGAACTTCTTCGTCTTCCGATGAGCCCTCCGACGGCGGAGAAGGAGACGGGCCTTTGCCCGCGGCGTACAGCGGTAAGTTTGGGGTGCTGATGGATCCTGACATGCTTGGCCGCGAAGCATGACCATTAGAGGACGATTCACCTGTGACTTTCATCATCTGTTGCCTGTAGACGGTCATGTGGGCTTCCTGCTTTCGACGTTGCTTAGCAAGCTGCTTCGTTTTCTCGGCCTCATCTTCTTCATCATCATAGTTCTCATCCGGTTCGTTCTCTGACTCATCTGGCTCGACTAAGCCCTCTCTCTCCTCGCGATCTTTATTCGCACGATACTTTTCGAACTCCTCTGGTGTCATCACCTTGTTAATGGGCTGGCTGTTGGATCTGCCTCCAATCTTTGGGGCTACTCTCGACGGGCGTCCAAAAGACTTATCGAACATGTTCTCGTCGTTGACCTGAGAATCAAGCCGGATGGGTTTGGAGTATGCAGCACTCGCACCAGACGCGAAACTGGGTGCCCGTTGGTCATCCCTTCTAAAACGACTCGATCCATTACCGCTAGCAGCTGCACCTGCAGACATGAATTGAGCTGCAGCGACGGAGTCCTTCAACAATGTCGAGTCTTCGTCGTCTTCCTCTTCAGTTTCACGGCGCACCAGGGAATGGCTGCCGTGCTTTGGGACGGGGGGCGGCGGCGGCTGTGCGATGGACTGATCATTCGGTGGCGAAGTATACATCTTACCAGGACCTAGGAGACCATCGTTGGAATGTTGGCTATTCCAAGACTTGGGAGGTGGTTCGACTGGCGCGGAACGATCCAGGTTCAGAGGTGAGGGCTGACTGGCGCGATTGGTCATATTTTTCAAGGTTGCAACACTAGCACGTTTGTCGAACTTCAACATGCTACTCAGATCACCACCAAGATCTAGCATAAAATCCCTGTCTTCAACTTGGGGGGGCGTGGCCGTACTGACCGTCGATGTGGTCTCAGCTCTAGGACGAGTCCCGTGTATACCAGTAGGGTAATCTGGTACTGGAGGAATCTCTTCGGCGGGTATTGGCGGTAACGAATTCTTCTTATTACTGCCAAATGAAAACGTTCTTCCAGCTTGCTTGAGGAATCCGCCAGTCGACTTTGGAACAGGGGGCAAAGAATGGTCTGTTAGAGGAGCGGACCTTCTGCCTCCAGAGTTTCGCCAATCGTCGTGTGAAGCGTGATCGGTAGATGAAGGTGCTGTCGAGGCGTTACTGTGACGAGAAGAGTTGTCGGATGCTGTCTTCGTCGTGTTGGAACTTCCACTGCCACTTAAAGAGCATTAGCAAATTGAAAAGGGTGCGCTAGGGGTAAGCCAGAAAACATGGCTGAGTGAGACAAGAGCCTTGCTTAAAATTGGGCACGTCCGTGGAGACGCGGGTCCGTGGCGCAATAATAGCATCACAGCCCACCTCACGATCCTAGCAGAGAGCAAGTCCCTGTACCGTCTGGGCGGCAATTGTGAAAAACACAAACAGTATAAGGAACAGATCCATACCGATTATTCTTCAACCCAGCAAACAGGTTGTCTTCCGTTGCCATGTCGTGAAGGCTTGTCTTGGAAGCATTTCCAGTCTTGGCAGCCAGCCTGACTCCGCCATCGAATGATTTTCCGCTATTGACATCGGGTCTTTCAAGAACCCGAAAGGAAGGCTCTGCTATGGGACCATTTGGATCTTCTGCGGCGGTAGACTTCCGCCGAAAGTTGACCGGAAATCTAGGCATGAAGACGTCTTCGAAGAGGTCTGTCGAATATTACTGTACACCCATGAAACAAAGATCGAAAGCGCGGATGACCGGTTGCGAGGCTGTGATATGTTGCCTTCCCGGAACTACTCGTGACGATGTGACGAAGTAAGGGAAAAGAAGCTCGTTAAGATAATCGAAAAAAAAAAACACTGTCGGATCGCTCGATTACAGCGATAGGTTGGGATGATGGAAGCTGGACAACTGCATGATGAGAAAAAGTTAGCAGCAGATTTTTGTATGTAATCGCCCGTGGGTTCGAGGTCCTGGTACAGCGACTTGGTTCACTGCTTCAATGTAGAGTTGCGACGGCGAGGTCTCGACGGCCCAAAAGTAATATCATGAGCTGGAGTGTGTCAAACGTGGGCCATGTAGTATAGTAGTACATGAATTAAGTTGGATCAAATACGCCAGCCCGTGTCAAGTCGAATGTGATACAGTGTTGCGTCACTCGAGATTCATCGGGTCGGCAGTGACATAACAACCAAAGACACACAGCAAGGTCCAGCATGGTCGACAAGCACAAGCAGAGCAAGCAATCAAAAGCGTAGTTGCCACTTACACGATGCAATGAAGAGGCGAAGGGCGGCTCGCTGAGAGAACGGATCGTTACGGACACGGGAAAAGATGTCCGGTATTAATATAGCTAATAATGCGGTGAGATTGTTGGCCAATAGTGGTCTCGGTAACGACGAAGTGCAGAGGCAAATAGGCAGCGCGGCAATGAGAGTAATGGGTGTCGTCGAGAGAAGAGAAAAATAAAAGAATAAAGGTTGAAGGTCCTCCTCAGGCAGTTGTAGCCAGAAGCTTGATCAGGTCCCGGGAACAAGCCACTAATGTCACAATCCAGAATAAAACAGGAGGTCAGTATCCAAGGAGAGACAGCCGCAGCCCAGGAAAGGGGAGGAAGAAGGGCTGAGCAAGTGATGCAGCGGCTAGCAGATCGAACGACGTGGGGGAGGAGATGGAATATGCTTTCGAGGGGCTTGAGAGTATCGGACCGGAAGCACAAAAGCGAGCGAACGACGACGATGTGAACAATGGGAGGGCGGGGAGGATAGGTAATGGATTGAAAGAATAAAATGAGAAAGACGAGATGTGAATTTCGTTGCAGACGATTGAAGAACCAGGCAGTACCTGAACCAGGCAGTAAGTACAGTGAGGTGGATGTGCTTGCTAGGAGGCACTCACTCACTGGCACGGTAAGGTAGCCCGTGGTGGGTTGCAGCTCCGGGCTCTACCTAACGACTTCCTTGAAGCCAACCAGTATCTCCAGACAGGGTATGGGTCCGTGACCGTATCTTTAGGCCACCACAGTCCTTGAGCCAGTCCCAGTCCATGACTCTATTTTTACTAGGCTGGGTAGGTCGCTGGGTGGGTGGGCAGCATGTGGAGAAGAATGATCCGAGAGAACCCAGCATAGCGCCAACTCGACAGGGGTTGACGTGTGAGTTACTCCAGGTGGCCGTCACTTATTAGACTGCCCATAACACTGTTTTGATCTGGCCAGACTGACTGACGAGCTGGACGCGAATGAGCCAAACTTGGCCCAGGATGGAAGTTGACGCTCAACGTTCATCGTGCTGTCGTATTGTCCACCAGCTTTCGTCGTCTACATAACCTGCACCAAATTTGATGTGTTATGCGAACACACTCATGCATACCCGTTGTCCACACCCACACGCAGCAATACCGGTTGCAATACATACAACCTTGAGCCACCTTGGATGTGTAATGTCATACATACGGTCTCCGCGTGCCTGATCCTATCGTGGAAGCAAGCCTCTTGTGCCGCTGCTGTCTTACACGGACACCCGACCTGTCTTGCCCGTCCCACCGCACGGCCTACCTGCTAGACATGTAGATGGCATTTCACGCTCTCGGCGTCACCATCACCGGTCCTGTGGCTGTCTTCAAACAGCCCCAAACGATTTGCAATCCTGCCATAGCCGGGTATTCGAGGTCTCACTATAAAAGAAAGGTAAGACATACATAAGCACCAGAGAAGTTTGACCGAGCTGGCTTTTGCTACGGAATCGACAAAGTGCCGTCGATGGCTGCATTTGCACTGAACTATCGCAGGTGCATATGCACCTTGTGAGCTTGGCCGGGTCAGGGGAGGTTGGGCGATATACTAAAATCGACCAGATATGATTTGATGGTGTTGTCCAGGCAAGCCAGGAAGGCTTGGGCAATAATGGCTTGGTGAGTGGCGTCGGTGCGGCTCGATTATTTGTGTCTTGGACCCGGTCGGGGCTCGGTATGTGGTACCTAAGAGTTTGGGATTCGTCCACCTTGCTCACGGGGAAGCGTGTCTAGTAGTTAAAGTAAATAAAGCAAC